>CM060688.1:5402500-5905000 GCA_030686995.1 Artemisia argyi
AGGAGATAATTAGGAAACTTAAGACTTATGAAGAAAAGATTATTGCATACCTAATAACGAATTAAAGGGTAGAGAGGACGTGTAGAGAAGGTTTTATGGCCGAAATTTAGTAGGAAGGGCGGTCGGAGATCTCCATAGGGGAGAGAGAGAATTAGGGTTTTAAGAGAGCCCTTATGTATATGGTTGGTTTTATATCATTGAGATAAGTCAGGAAGATAATAGAAAGAAGTTGTTACTCACACGTCAAAGGAATAACAGAAATTATAAATGCAACTATAGAAATGGTAGACAAGGAGGTGGTAATCAGACACGAGGAAGAGGGAAGTATAGAAGTGAAGGATACACATCAGATGAGTCATATGGAACCGAAAACAAACCGTGAAGGAATGGTGATAAGTCGCAAATAGATTGTTACAAGTGTGGAAAACTTGGTCACTATGCTTATGAATGTCCAAGCAAGCAAAAGGAGGAAGTTGAGGCACTTTTAGTAGAGAATGATGATGAACCGGCACTTCTAATGTGCCTAATTGACAAAAATTAGAAAGTTAGAAAGCTTGGTCGTGTGACACGATCAAAGCAAAGCCGTGTGATGCGGAAAAGTAGCCTGTGTAAGGTGCAGTGAATTCAGTGAATGAATTAAAGGAAAAACGTGTGATATGATTTTCAATCCATGAAGGATCAAAATAATTCTGTGAGAGAGTTAAAGTAGAGAAAGTTATGAGTCGTGTGATGCGAATTGATACAGAAGAGTGGTTGTGTGAAATAACCAAGAGAGGTCGAGTGACCGATCAAATTGAAGACGGTGTGATGCCAAAGATGAAGACCAACAAATGGGCGTTGGCTTGTTTGAAGAAACCAAACCGTAAAAGTTGAGAAGGAGAAGGAAAACTGTGAGATACAAAGTAGTGAGAAACTACAAAAGCAAGTTGTGTGAAGCAACCGCGAAGAAGATATAATCTGTGATATATGATCAAGAAAAGTAAAGAAAGGTCAAGTGATATGATCAAGTTGAAGAATGAAGATGGTGTGAAGTCATCAAAGATTTTCAGGACGAAGTTTGGCATCAAGACATTATGGAGGAACTGTAGATCAAGTAATGTCATGATTTGCCAAACATGTATATTAGTGTAATGGGTCAAATAAAGAGCTACAATGTATTCCGGCTTTGGCCAAAGTCCAACAGATCAATAGTCGAATTAGATGGCAATTAGAAGTTAGTTATTGTCGGTTATAGTTGGTTATGGAAGTTAGTTATAGTTAGTTATGGTTAGTTATAGAAGTTAGTTATATGGTAGTTATTAGTGAAAGGTCACAATGGTTCATAGAACCTGTTAGTATCGATTCATTATGTATAAATAGAGGTCGAAATCTGTAATCAACATTAGTACAATTGATTCAATATATAGAGTGATTGTATACATTTATTCTTGATCAAGTAAAGAGTGAATCTTATATAATTTGTGTTTGATTGAAACCTGGGCAACAATTAGTGGTGTATTTTCTTTAGTTGTGTTTTGAAATTAAAGTTTACATTATCCACACCAAAATCCGCTCCAACAATTCAGTAGTTTGGTTCTAAAAGTGTATTAATAAGCGGTTAGTGAATTATCCTTTATTGTTCAAGTACTATACAAAATTCAAGTGAGCATCGCAAGTCATCAACATAGCTTTCGCGCATCTATCGGTTTGGCTCAAAGTTTCCAATATCATCAGCTTTCTTGTGGGATTTTGTCAAGTTCTTGTGATAGTAGCTTCTTTCATTCCATTAAAGAAACCTATACAAGTTATTGATTACCAAAAACTTTAAACTGAGACAAAAGCAATCGGGGTTCGACACAACTAAAACCCTCTTGTTTGGATGAGTACCAAAAGTATCCAACTTTTGACCCGCAAGTTAACCCGCAAGTTAACGTTTACAAAATGTTTTCTTACGGAAATCGCTAAAATTAGACTTGAAGTTCAAATATATTCTTGTAATCACGGTGGATGATGTAAATATAAAGTATCATGGATCACCTAAATAAGCCTTTGTGTTGGTGATCGAAATCACGTGCTCATTAAAAATAGAAACCCGAGGACATGCTAAGATATATTGTAAAAAAAGTAATTTAAGCAACATGTGTACAAAGGTGTTGATTTTCAAAAATCACAATATGCATGTTGACACTTGCTGAAGTTTTTTCATGTTGTTTCTATTTTTTCTTCATGTTGTTTCTACCATAACATGAACGCGCCATTAGTCTACACAAGCATCCATACGTATATGTTATAGTCTGTGTTGATACAAAAGTTGGGCGTATTTTGTTGTTGGGCTCTTGCTCTCGTATCAATCCACTTCTTAGCACTTCGTTACCTGCGTACTAAGAAAATAAAACAACACCGTTAGGCTTATCGAGGGATTGTCTCCCCCGATTAGACTCCGGCGTGAGAGTAAGTAATCGATTTAGGGTTCTCTTAAAGAGTTAGGGTTTGTATGTCATACCTTGAATGAGAATCGTATGATTCTATATATAGGGGCTAAGAAACCGTGTTTCTTGCTCCTTACTCTTCGCACGCGTGGTGCTTATCCGAGGTAAGGATATCTATTCCTTGAATAGATAATCCTTATCGTGTACCCGGTGGGTTAGATTGGGCCTTTGGGCTTCATGAGCCCAAAGCGTTAACACTGCGGCCCATACCATTGTCATGGTAGCCCATTCGTAGTGGGCTTAGGTGTGAGTAATGTCTATCATTTGGGTTTGTGGCCCAGATATAGGCTATACATCATCATGTCCCCCCAGTCTAGTGTGCGCGGCGCGTAGCCGTGGGTACTAGACTTAATACCATCAGCGGTAAGCGTGGCGGGAGGGTGAATAAATATTACCGCCTTTTTGTAGGTGCAATGCACCTAATAATTTCAAAATGGATGCCTCAAAAATCGGGGGTGGTGTCCACGTAGCCCTTGGAATTCGGGAAAAAGTGCATGTACCTTTACAACTTCTAGCCATTCATTTACTGTGAGTGGGTTCCACGTGGATAGAAATTAGGGTTTTTACCACCCTATATAAGAGTCACCGCCCCCCTTTTTTACAAGCACACAGTAAAACACACACTTAACCACTATTCACCTTCTTCTTTGAGAGCGTTTTTTGCAATGAAACCTTTTCACTTTCGTAGGTAATTTGTGTGCGTCCCACTTAGTTTTTAAATGACAATGGTTGCTCAATTGGAGGATTTTCGCTCCGCGATGTCCATTGAGGACGTAACACAGTTTTCTTCCGACTATTTTGTGCCTTTGGATGTACGTCCAGAGGCTCCAGATGTCGACGCGTGTATAGCTGACTTCCCCGAAGGGAAGATAGGGCTATACACGAAATTTTTTGAGTACGCGAATTACCGCGTACCCATATCTGTTTTTCTGAGCAATTTGCTCAATCACTATCGCCTTCACATCTCTCAGCTGCACTGTATAGGTGCGGCAAAGGTGTTGAATTTTAAAGTAAACTGACGTTTACTTGCGATAGAACCGACTGTGGCCTTGTTCTGCTCCTTTTACCACACGACGTGGTTAAATGGTTGGGTTTCCTTTGCGAAGCGCCAGGGGGCGCTTCAGTGTTATACGGAGAAAGTTGACGCCCTTAAGAATTGGAGGGAGTACTTCTTTTGGGTGGATGATGCAGTCTTTCCCTCTCCCTTTGAGTTTTATACTCAGGAATCCTTACCAAGGGATGGGCGCCCCGCACCCGGTTCCTACAGGCTTGCTGACGCGCAAACTTTAGATGCCAATCGACTGGCCATTAACCCTTATCCGGAGGAGTTTTTAGTACATGTGGGGTTGAGCCGCGCTTATTTTGGCGCTGCAGATGAGGTTCCCACTTTCTTGAGTGAGGATGGCCGGGGTGGGTGTTCATCCCTTATACTTCCTTCTTTGTAAGTCCTTTATTCTTGTATTCGCGCCTTTAATAACTAATCCCTTTTATTTTTTCTTGCTTCATTTGATGTGCGCAGAGATGGATCTGTTCGCGGTGGTCAAGCTGGACAAGCTAAAGCAGGTGACCATAGGGGTGCGTCCTCTGAAGGAAGGAGAGCAGCCCTTGCTGGAGGCGACCGCGGGGCACTTGACCGTTCTGCCTGCGACGGTCCCCGAGGACACGCCACCACTCCAGGTGACGCCCGTCCAGAGTGTAGCGCCCGACGCGGAGGTGGCGCCCACTGTGGAGGTGGTGCCAAATGTGGAAGTGGCGCATGAGGAGGCGCGATCAGGGTCGTCTGACAGCATCAAGATCCTGAAACCTGAAGAGGTGCTGAGGGAGGAGGTTGCGCAGAACTCGAAGCGCAAGGGAGAGGCTGGAGCCAGTGGTACCAGGAAGAGGCGTCGACACGTCATCAGAGACGCAGAGTCGAACGCGGAAGAGACCTCTACCTCCGGCACACGGTTGAAGGTTGAGGGTGTTTCTCCGTTTTTGTAAGTGTGCATTTCTCTCTTCTTCTCTTTTTTTTTATCATATTACTTGTTGTAATATTTGTTGACTGCTTCTGTTGCGTAGGGATGACGCCGCGAAGGATGATGAGGTTTCCTCTCCGCAGAATGAAAACAGGGAGGGGAAGACCAAGGTTGCTGATGATGGTGAGGCGCAGCAGCTAATGGATGAGCTGGCTGCGACCACCGCGCGCCAAGCTGAGCTCGTGGCTCAGCTGAAAGGGAGGTATGCTGGGGAGAGCCGTGCTCTTGCCCAAAAGGAGGAGGAGTTGGCGACCCTCCGTGCGCAGTTGGCTGATGCGCAAGTGGAGCTGGGGGCCTCAAAGGCGTATGCTGAAAAGATTGCTCAAGATAAGATGAGCATGTTAGCTGACCTTAAGTACGCGAGGTCTAAGCTTGAGCAAATAAAGGCGAGGACTTCCTGGTCGGTGTCTTATCTTGAAGAGAAGAGGGCGGAGCATCATGCTAGCGTCCAGGAGTTTCAGGGGCGCATCGAGAAGGCGGTTGCGATGCAAGAGGAAAAACTGCGCGCCCTCAGCATTGAGTATGACGAGGAGTTGTACCCCCATCTGATGTCCACTATAGCTGAGCGCAGGTATTTTCGTTTACTTTGTCATTATAATTACTTTACCACCATGTTGTTTACGTACACAAATTTGCGCTTGTGAATGCAGATGGTTGATTAGCCATGGGCTGCGCCTGGCAGCCCTGAGCACACTAGAGTCCGCTGAGGTAGTGGAAGCTTTTGGAAAGGTTGTGCACTGCGCGATTGCGCGTGGTCGGTCGCAGGCCATGGAGGACCTTCGTGAGGCCAAGCTGCTGGAGAAAGACTTGGCGGAAGTCCCTGGTTATAGCCCTACAGCTTATGATGAGCTGCTGCAGGCAATGGCGGGGCTGAAGGTGCTTGAGTTGCCGCACATAGGGAAGTTGGAGCGCGATCAAGATGACCCTATAGCTGTGCTGATGGCGGGTCTGACTTTGCAGCGCCATCTTGTGGAGAACGCAGAAGAGGAATTAGATTACTATCTAAAACCTGATGTCTCGCAACTTCAAGTCCCTGTGTTCGCGCGGCCTCGCGATATCCTTAAGCCTTTTGCTCTTGAGAAGGAAATTCCTTTGAAAGAGGTGCTAGAGCGACATGAGCAGAGGGTTGCTGTGAAGAAGGGTATCAAGGGCAAGGCCGTGATGTGTGGCATTGGCGCTGCACACCTTCCTAGGTCAGATGGCGTGGCTGTGAGCGTTCCGACCGTATCTATGCAGGATGCTATAACCTTGAGTAAGCTTAAGGAAGCGGGGAGTTCCGCCGCTGCAGAGGAGAATCCTGAGCATCGCCATAGTATATAGGCTTTTTGTATATTTATGTATCTTTCCTTGTAACTTTTATTAATAAATGTGGAATAAGATACATTTTTTGTTTTAAGTTCGTGACTTGAATATACTTGCATTGTTTGCTAAGTTTGTTTTTTTTTTTTTTTTTTTTTTTTTTTTTTTTTTTTTAACTAAGTCTTTTAAGTGCGTGACTTTGAAGAATTATACTCGCATTGTTTGCGAAGTTTTATTATTTGACCAAGTGTCTTGGCTCGTTATATTGCTAAGCTCGTACGGTGTACTTGGTATATGCGCATCCGTCGTGGGGTGCGCATGTGAAACTTACCTCGACGTCTCAAGAGTAAGGTGCTTAGCAAGGATACATGATCCGATGTTGATGGGTTTGCAACCCTCTTATTCAACGAGTAAATTAGTAGGTTAACTCATCCTTTATGCCTTCGTGGGTCTTTAAGTAGTGCATGCACGCCATGTAGGCAGAAATATAAAATAAACAATATTGACATATATGCAATAAAGTAAAATGCGCTATGGAGTTTGCTAGAAACCATAACATTTTATTAATACTTGCAAGTAATTAGAAAGAATAGAAAATACAATTCCTATAAAGAAAAAGAAAGACAAACACTTATTGGGCACCTCGTAGGATGCAAGTGTGTTTGTGAAAGGGCCATAGCCTAAAAGTAACATTTTTTGAGATTGCAAATGTTCCAAGTGCGCGCCAGGTCGTGACCTTCCATATCGCGCAGCCTGTATGCGCCGTTACCGAGCGCGTCTGTGACCTCGTAAGGTCCTTCCCATTTAGGTCCGAGCTTGCCTGTGTCTTCTGCGTGGCTCGCGTCGTTGGCACGGTAAACAAAGTCTCCTGGTCTGAATGAAGTGTGTTTGACTTTTGCATCATAATACTTCTTCATTTTTGCCTTAGCCTTTGCTTCGCGTATAACTGCGCGTTCGCGCCTTTCTTCCAGTATGTCTAAGTCTATGCGCCGTTCTTCGTCATTTGTCGTGACGTTGACCTCTGTTGTGCGTATAGTTGGCATTCCTATTTCGGCTGGTATGACGGCTTCTGTTCCATAGACTAGGGAAAATGGCGTGTCGCCAGTACTGGTTTTGATTGTCGTGCGATGCGCCCACAAGACGTGCGAGAGCTCATCTACCCACTTTCCTTTGTGTCTGTCAAGGCGCGCTTTTATTCCTTCGCCTAGACTGCGATTCGCGCGCTCAACTAGGCCATTGGTTTGTGGGTGTTTGACTGAAGCAAAGTGTTGTGTGATGTTCAATTGTGCGCACCAATCTTTGAATGGGTTATCACAGAATTGTTTTCCGTTGTCTGATATGATCTCGCCCGGTAGGCCGAAGCGACAGACAATGTTGTCCCAAACAAAGCGTATGACTTGGTTTACCGTAATGTTCACCACCGCTTTTGCTTCGATCCACTTTGTGAAGTAGTCTATGGCTACGATGAGGAATTTTACTCCTCCAGCTGCGACAGGGAAAGGTCCTGCGATGTCAATACCCCATTTGTAAAATGGCCATGGTGAGGTAATTGGTGTTAGCTCTTGTTGTGGTCGGCGCGGGATTGGTCTATGTACTTGACAATTGCTGCATTTTCTTATCAGATCGCGTGCATCACGATGCATTGTTGGCCAATAGTATCCTGACCTTAGAGCGCTTGCCACCACGGATCGTGGCCCCGAGTGCATACTACATGATCCAGCGTGTATCTCGCGGAGAACGTATTCTGCTTGAAGAGGTCCAACACATCTGAGCCATGGCTGTAAAAAAGACCGTCGATAGAGTACATTGTCGCGTAGTTCAAATCGTTGCGCTGCGCGGCGTATTCTTCGAGCGTCTTTATGATCTTGGGGTAGGACCCCCTTGCTAATAAATTCGATGATAGGTGTCATCCATGTAGGATCTTGTTCCACTATCACCGTTGATATCTCCCTCTCCAAGATTGACTTATTTTTTAGGGTTTCCACCAATACCTGTTTTGAGTGGTGTGCGAAGCTTGTGGATGCGATCTTGCTGAGCGCGTCCGCCTTCTTGTTATCTCCTCTAGGCATCTGTTTTATTGTGAACCTATCAAAGTTTTTGATCAAAGATTTTGTCTTTTCCAGGTATTGGGTCATGTGTTCATCCTTGGCCTCATATTCACCTAGCACGTGGTTAGCAACTAGTCGCGAATCTACGTTTGCTTCTAGGTTGCGAACACCCATTTGAATTGCAATACGTAGTCCTGCTATTAGGGCTTCGTATTCTGCCTCATTGTTTGTGGCTGTGAATTCAAAGCGTAGCGCATAGGTGAATTCCATACCTTCTGGATTTGTAAGAATAAGGCCTGCGCCTGATCCTTCTACACATGAAGATCCATCTATGAACAGAATCCAGGGTTCCTGTAAATCTGTTTTAGCTGCAGATGTCGGGCTGTCGCTGTCTGGCTTTTCCACGATAAAATCGGCTAGGATTTGTCCTTTGATTGCAGTGCGCGGTCTGTATGAGATGTTATACTCACTTAACAGTACACTCCATTTTTGTAAGCGTCCTGATGCGTCAGGTTTAGAGATAACTTGTTTGATTGGCTGATCAGTGATTACAACTATTGGATGCGCTTGAAAATATCTGCGCAACCTTTTGGCTGCGAATACTAGAGCCAAGACCAGCTTCTCCATAGCGCTGTAGTTAGTCTCTGTTTTCTTTAGGGCTTTACTTACGAAATATATGGGTGTCTGGACGGAGTTCCTGTCTGTCAATAGAACAGCGCTGACTGCTCCATGGGTTGCCGACAAGTACATGATTAGTTCTTCCCCTGGTCGCGGTGCGACAAGTTTGGGAAGAGATGCCAGATGGTTTTTGAGTTGTTGGAAAGCTTCTTCCGCTTCGGTGGTCCAGCGAAAGTCTCCCTTTTTTGTACACTTCGTGAGTGTTTTAAAGAGGGGAAGGGATTTGTCTGCTGACTTGGATAAGAAGCGGTTCAGCCCTGCTAATTTTCCATTTAGTGACTGGACTTCTTTGAGTGTGCGTGGGGAGGGGAGATCAATAACGGCCTTCGTCTTTTCTGGACAAGGCTTGATTCCATCGGGTTCTATCAGGTATCCAAGGAACATTCCTTCGGTCGCGCCAAAGGTGCACTTTTTTGGATTTAATTTCATGTTGATCCGCCCCAACGTTCGGAATGTTTCCTCGATGTCGCGCACCAATTCGTTCTCTGTATGGCTTTTTATGACAAGGTCGTCGACGTAGACTTCCAAGTTGCGGCCTACTTGTTTTTCGAAGGCTGTGTCCACCAGTCGTTGGTATGTTGCGCCTGCGTTCTTCAGGCCAAAAGGCATTTTTGTGTAGCAGTATACTCCTTGACTGGTGTGGAAAGCTGCTTTTTCTTCATCTTCCACTGCCATCTGGATCTGATGATACCCTTTATATGCATCTAAGAAGCATTTGAAGGGGTATCCGCATAAGGACTCGACCTTCCAGTCTATCTCTGGCAGTGGGTAGCAGTCCTGCGGACATGCTTTGTTAAGGTCCGTGAAGTCCACGCATATCCTCCAACTGCCATCGCTCTTCTTTACCATAACTGGGTTAGAAAGCCAGTCGTGATAGTATACTTCGCGCATGATGCCTGCGTCTACGAGCTTATGTACTTCTTCCAGAATAGCCTTTGCACGATCTGGGGCCTGACCGCGCTTCTTTTGTCGTATTGGAGGGTATCCTTGTCGGATTTGTAGCTTATGTTCTGTGATAGAGCGCGGTACTCCCGTCATATGCTTTGGTTCCCATGCAAAGATGTCTAGGTTCTTTTGCAAGAGTGCGCATACAGCTGCTTTACCTTTGTCAGATAAAGATCCTCCAATCGAAACTTGTTGCTCTGGATAATCTGGGTGAATAGCGACTTTTAAATTTGGCGTTTTTTCCGTGCGCTGTTCTAGAATAGTATCTGCTTCAGTTGTTACTGCGATGCATTCTCTTGGTGGTATTGTTGTGTTATAGAGAGTGACAACTCCTCCTTCCACTGGGAATTTAAGCATTCCGTGCGCTGTGGATGGTACCGCGCGCATGGATGATATTCCCGGTCTTCCAATGATACCATTGTATGGTGAAGGAGACTTTATTACCATAAAGTTTATCCATGTTGCGGTTGAGTGTTGTTCATCTCCTACGACCACCAACAAGCGTAACTGCCCCATAGGCCAAATCTTTTCTCCTGTGAATCCTGTTAATGACGTTGTAGCTGGTATCAACTGTCTTTGGATTTCCGGTCGCAGTCTTTTGAAACAGTGATCGTACAGGATGTCTGCGGATGCTCCTCCATCAATGTACATGCGGTGGATGTCATGTCCCCCTGTATGTATTTCAATGGTTAAGGGCTCCACGACTGCGTTGTCCGCAGCTATAGTAGGGAAGGATATCTCTTTTTCTGGAGAGAATTTTTGGCTGACTTTTTGCTTTATCCTGCGTTGCCATGATTGTATCATGTATATAGTATCAGCTTTTTCCTTTGGGGGTTCTTTCTTACCCCCGTTTCTCTGTTTATCCTTTCCCTCCTTAATGTTTTTTACGAGGTGGTCCATCCTCCCTTCTCTAACTAGCTTTTCAATTAGCTGTTTTAGTTGGACGCACTCGTTAGTTGTATGGCCCTTTTGGCCGTGGTACTCGCAGTATCCACTACCTAAGCGCTTTTCTTCTGCGGTGCGCATTGGTGGTGGTTTTGGGAAGTTCGCACCTTCTGTTACAAATATTTCTCTCGGAGTCTTAGTGAGAGGAGTATATTTGTCGTTGTCTCTTCCACTGCGATAATTCCTGCTGCGGTTGTTATTCTGATCGTTGGATTGTCTCCGCAGCTGTTCTTGTTGCCTATAGTTTGAATAACCTTTTTTGCTATCCGCAGCAGCTGCTTCTCCTTGTATAAAGGATCTGGTGCGCTTTGTTAATTCGTCAAAGGTCTGTGGAACTTTGTCATTCAGCTTGCGGATGAGTTCTGGGTTATTGATCCCATTCATGAACCCTGAAATTTTTAGGATTTCAGGACATGTTTTGACTTGTATACACTAATCTTTAAAACGTTTCATAAAAGCGCTGGTTGATTCCCCTTGACGCTGTTTCACTCTTGCTAGTTCCACAGGGTTTTTAGCGCACTTCTTTCGCTGGGTGAAGTTGAGGCGGAATGCTTTCCGTAGTTCCTCAAATCCACCGATGCTCCTACGTGGGAGTTTGCTAAACCATGTGCGCGCGTTTCCTACTAACGTGGAATTAAACATGTGGCACCACACAGGCTGTGGCCAATTTTCGATAGTTGCAGCTGATTCGAAAATTTTTAGGTGATCGTCAGGATCACCTGTTCCATCATACGTTTTCACGTTAGCGGGCATGCGCCTGCGTTTGTGGTCTGAGTAATCGCTGATGCGCCGTGTAAACGCATCGATTTTCTGGCGTCGCCATGGGAGAGACATATCTTCATCCTCTTCCTCGCGACGTCTTCCTCTTGACTTCCAGTGTCCTGTTTCTTTATCCTCGTTGTCCGAGGAATCGCTGGAAGAAGAGTAGTCTCTTTTTCGGCGCTTGCGCCGGCTTCTTTCAGAAGAAGAGCTTGAGGGATCTCTGCTTGGGGATCTTCTTCTCCCCAACCTGTCTTGAATCCTCCTACTCCCAGGCTTGGAAGATCCTTGGCTTGGCGAATGTTGAGGCCCTAATCGATCTTGTATTCCCCGACTGCCAAGTCTGGAGTGGACATTGGTGCGCCTCTCGCTGTCTCCTGAGTATTGTGAATCAGATATCGTACCCAATCTATCATGGATAGTGGTACGTTCTGCGCGTCTTCCACGTGGGTGACGTGATGGTGATGGCTCGCGTTGAGGACCAAAATTGAGTCGGGCTTGTAAACCCGCGCTTGCTCTTCTTGTTGCTTCTTCTTGCATGAGGGCTGTTAGGGTTTCATAATTTTGGGATACAAAGTTTCCCAAAGTTAGATTAGGTGCGTCCTCAGTTGTTGCAAGAATTTCTGCCTCAGTATTTGGCGCCCTGTTTCGTTCAGGCGCGCCTGGCGGCGCAGTGTTGTTCACTGTGGGTGTAGCCTGATGAGGAGTGGTGAAGAGGGTGCGTTGGAGTTCCTCAATGCTTGGGGACACTGGTGTGACTGTGGTAGTCCTTATAGGCAGTTCTACTGCTAGACGAGGTGGGGTTGTTCCTGCCTCGTGGTGACCAGGTGCGCTGGTTGTTCCAGCAGCTTGTCTGGAGGTCGGATCTTGTTGATTCTTCCTCTGTTGGTCACGCTTTTCTGGCTGCGGAGTCCGCTGGCTTGAATTCTTATGCTTCGTCATTCTAGTTCTTAGTAGGGTCCCACGGATGGCGCCACTTGTTGATACAAAAGTTGGGCGTATCTTGTTGTTGGGCTCTTGCTCTCGTATCAATCCACTTCTTAGCACTTCATTACCTGCGTACTAAGAAAATAAAACAACACCGTTAGGCTTATCGAGGGATTGTCTCCCCCGATTAGACTCCGGCGTGAGAGTAAGTAATCGATTTAGGGTTCTCTTAAAGAGTTAGGGTTTGTATGTCATACCTTGAATGAGAATCGTATGATTCTATATATAGGGGCTAAGAAACCGTGTTTCTTGCTCCTTACTCTTCGCACGCGTGGTGCTTATCCGAGGTAAGGATATCTATTCCTTGAATAGATAGTCCTTATCGTGTACCCGGTGGGTTAGATTGGGCCTTTGGGCTTCATGAGCCCAAAGCGTTAACACTGCGGCCCATACCATTGTCATGGTAGCCCATTCGTAGTGGGCTTAGGTGTGAGTAATGTCTATCATTTGGGCTTGTGGCCCAGATATAGGCTATACGTCATCAGTCTGGATTGATACGAAACAAGGTTTCATTTGTTAGCCCGAGCGTCGCGCCAAGATAAAAATACTTTTAATTATACTCATTTACGTGCTAAGATGCGTGTAGTTCGAGTCAATAGATACCGCAACTAATTCATCTCCTCTAGCTAATCTATGTTTGGGTATAAAGTACAATCAATTTTTATCAGGTAAAATGATAGATTAACTTGTTTGTTTCGAGCTCCACTCTTTAGTTTGTTTTTATCCATAATAATCAAACCTGTTTAGTGCAACCTAAAGAGTTCCCTAAATCAGCTAGATTTTTTGTCGCTTAGTGCAACTTTTGTCGAAATTCTCAATTTCTCCGAAACATAATTATTCAATGCTCAAAATACATGTACTTTAAATCTATAAAAAAGGAATGTAAATGATACGAGATGACTCGCGAATTATTCGAAATCGACTCGTAAACTACTCAAAATTAATTCGATTAAACGAGACGAGCTCGAGTTCGAGCTCCAAAATACTCGGCTCGTGAGCCTTATCGAGCTTTGATTAAATTACACTTTTACCCTTTTATAAACATAAATTGACTCAATTTCATACAAATTGAGTCGAGTCGAGCTTGATATGCCGAGTATTCATCGACTTCAAGCATGAAATGTGGAATAATCAAGCCCAAGTTGAGTTTCGAGCTTGAGTTTTATATGACGAGTCGAGCTCGAGTTCAAAATATAAAGCTTGATTGAGCTTGATATTTAATATTCAAGTCGAGCTCAAGCTTGGCGTACTTAGCTTGTTTACACCCCTATCTATAAACACAAACGTAATTAATCCCCTCTTCATCTCAAAATAATTATCCATCTACGAATATACATATTTTTTACTTTTTACTTGAAGTGAAATATTACACTAAACTACTAATGGATCAATTTTTTTAGAAAGCAGGAGCCCAGTCTGTTAGCCCAACATATCCGTACATTTCCACCATATAAAAAAGAAGTGTTAGGGTTCCATTTCTTCTAGGGTTTCAGCCGCCGTCAGCCGCCGCTGCCGCCGTCTGATCTCTCAACGGTAAACTGTCTCTCATTTCTACTTTGCTGTATACGAATGTTTTTTTTTAAACCTTATTTGTTACTACATTTTATTAAAAATGTGCATAGGTTATATTTGTTTCATTTTTCATTGAAATATGATGTACTACTTTGTTTTGTTTGTTAATTTTTTTTTTTTTTAAACCTTATTTGTTACTACATTTTATTAAAAATGTGCATAGGTTATATTTGTCTGTTTGTATACGAATGTTTTTTTAAAACATTAGTATTTGTTTCATTTTTCATTGAACTATGATGTACTACTTTGTTTTGTTCGTTAAATTTTTTATTGTTTGTGATGTTTACGTTAATTTATGTGATTTAGTTGTATATGATGATCTTGTGGTGTTTTCTTTAGCGGTTTAGTCGTATAAATATAAATCTTAAAAGCGTGTACAAAAAGTATGGGTTGGATCGGGTCAACGGGTTAAATGGGTTTTCGGGCCCATTGGCTTCGGTCTCAACAGGCTTGGGGTCTGAATTGATTTTTGGTCTAAATTGGATTTCGTGTCTAGATGATTCATTTGGTAACATGGGTCTAAAACGGGTCCTGGGTATTTTCAAAAGTTTTGAAATTTTTTAGTCGTAAATAATTACCCTTGTTTAATCTAGAGTGTCAAATCTTATGTATGAATTTATGTAGTTTAGTTGTGTGTATGTGTATAATCTTGTATGCATGTGCAAAAGTTGTGGGTCGGGCCACCGGTTCCAAATGGACTTTCGGTTCTAAATGGGCTTTATGGCCTGAATGGGTTTCGGGTCTGAATTGGTTTTTGGATTTAAATGTGTTTCTGGACTAAATTGGATTTTGGGTTTGAATTGATTTTGGGGTCTAGACAAGTCATTTGGTAACATGGGTCTAAAACGGGTCTCGGATATTTTCACATTTTTTTAAAATTTTTACTAGTATAATTACCCTTGTTTAACCAAGAGTATCAAGTTGCCGCTTCTAATCTTATGTATGGATATATGTGGTTTAGCTGTGTCTAATCGTGTATGCATGTGCAAAAGTTGTGGGTCGGGTCACAGGTTCCAAATGGACTTTCGGTTCTAAATGGGCTTTATGGCCTGAATGGTTTTTGGGTCTGAATCGGTTTTTGGGTCTAAATGGGCTTCAAGTATAAATGGGTTTCTGGTTTGAATTGGTTATCATGTCTAAACGGTTTTTGGTTCTAAATGGGTTTCGGGTCTAGACGTTTCATTTGGTAACATGGGTCTCAGGTATTTTAACATTGTTTTTAAAATTTTGAGTAGTAAGTAATTACCCTTGTTGTCAAATTGCCACTTCTAAATTTGAATGTTTCACTGGTTTGCATACCTCCTATGTTATAACTTATAACTACTATTCTGAAAAGTTGATTTTGATACTTTTTTGGTCTAAAATTTGTAAAATTTTTATGTTTCAACACCTTTCAGTAAGTTTTGAATTTTTATCTGTAAATGACTTGTTATTATTGCATAATTCCGGAAAAGTTTATTTTATACTGTGCTACAGATATGTGAAAGTAATTTTGTCGTTTGTTACTTTTATATATGAAACTTTTTTTATTGCCATAGTTTTTACTACTTTTATGAAATTGAAACCGAGTTGAGCTTACTTTCTGCATTTGTGTGTTTGAAAAGTGAGAATTTGTGTCTGGTTGTTTGCTATAAAACATTAACCTTTGAACATCTTTATGTGACAGAAAACATGGCTATGATTTCAAGAATGAAATTGCTTCGGACCTCTCTTCAAGCAACTCGAACAAAATGGATGTGGTGGCCCGGCAAGGAATCTGCTGAAGATGCTGGTTTATCAAACAGCAGCTTGTTCGATGACAAGAATCGGCTTATGCATATTGATCCTGGCAGATTTGTTCTTTTTAACGGTCGCTGGTACTTCCCGCCGGTTACTGTTAGACCAACTTTCGAACTGTGGGATCATTCAAACCTCTCTTTGGTTGAACCAAAGGGCAGCTCAGTTTTCAGCTCGCTTTTCAGGTAAAACAAATCCCTAAATTTAATTGTAGTTTATCATTTTTCTGGCTACTTTGTTAATATAAAAAGCAACTTCTGTGCAGCCAGCGGAATCTTTATGTGGCTGCTGGAGTTGTTAGCCTTGGTGGCCTTGGTGGAATAGGGTATTATGCTGTGAAGTATTACAACAAAAGGTCCGAGTATTACAAAAAAAGGTCCGTTTCAGTTTCCACCATCCCATATATAATAGACAACGTGTTTCGATAACCAATCTGTCCTAATTAGTTAATATTAAAGAGCAATTTGAAGATTAATATTTCTTAAGTTAGTAATTTAATAAATCTTATTGAAGTGGCCCTTAGATAAGTGTCTTACTAGATATGGATGACAACTTGAAATCCAAACTATAAAAGCAGGGTCTATTTTAACTAGTAATTAGGTCAGATTTTATACAATACTAAGTTCAATATTTTAAAACAGTAAAAAAGTTGGAAGTTACTAAAATTGGAGGCTTAAACTGAACTTAAAACAACATAGAACAGGAAGCTAACCACACTGCATCAATACATTACATGTTTATTATTCATGATAATTTCTTTTACCAGAACCTCAGGCTAAGTTAATGTGTCACCTGCTTATTGGTGGTCATAATCATTAATTCATTAATTTATTATTTTTAGATTAAGTAAACGTGTCACTTCGTTATTGGTGGTTATCCTGTGTATGTTCAAGTGATGCAACTGTTTCAAGACTCATGATTGGTTTATATGGTTAGCGTGTGTTTGTTTAAGCTTATTTTTGGGCTTATGATTTTATCTCATTTTGGCTTATGCTTCATAAGCCTAATATTTTTCGGTTTTTTGAGACTTATCATCTTATATAAGTTTGTTAAATCGTAATAAGCTTTTTTAAGTCCATAAGTTTCAAAATAGGACGAAAAAAATTGGCCATACGATATATATAAGGTGAAATGAGAAAAGCTCATAAGTGCCTAAGTATGCTAAAACAAACACCCCCTATATTAAGTTAACGTGTCACCTCATTATTGGTGGATCATAATCATTAATTCACAAATTTGTTATTTTAGGTTAAGTTAACTTGATACCTCATTAGTGGTGCTTATGCTGCTTGAATGTTCAAATGATGGTTCTGTTCCAAGAATTGTGATATGGTTCATTTATTAAGTAAATGTGTCACATTGTTAGTGGTGTGGTAGTTAACCTGTTTGGCAATTTTCAAGTGATGCAACTGTTCTGAGAATCGTGATTTGGTTTATATGGTAAGCGTGTGTTAGTTTAAGCTTATTTTTGGGCTTATGATTTTATCTCATTTTGGCTTATGTTTCATTAGCCTAATCTTTCTAGCTTTTTTTGAAACTTATCATCTTATGTAAGTTTGTTATATCATAATAAGCTTTTTTAAGCCCATAAGTTTCAAAATAAGACGAAAGTATTGGCCTTATGAAATATAAGCCATAGTGTGATTAGCTCATAATCACAAAAGTATGCTAAAACAAACACCCCTTAATTTATGTATCCCTCATCTATGAATTTTAATCTAAAAAAGATTTTTGTTATAATGGGTCTTGATTTATAATCCTTACCCTGAAAGGAAATATTTGTTTTAAAACCATACTCTCTGAAAGAAAATATTTATAAACACCATCAACTCATACCCCTCAACTTGACACATATTTGCTTGTTCTGCAATGCACAATTGCTTGCTGCAGGTCAATGTTTGCAGCTAGTATAGGCCGAGATTTTGCACCCATTGGTCTTGCAGCTGTCCCCTTTCTTGCCCATCCTCTAGAGCCTGCAAGTAAGTTTTAGATTCAAATTATACCAATTCTGGAGGTGGCAAGATGTGTTTTGGTTGGGTTGGGCTTTTTTACTTGCTTTTTAGCCATATATCAGGTATTTGTGATGAAACCCAACCAAGCAACTCATATCTTACTAAATGTGTCCTCTACGGCCTTCCTCCCCATCACTCACTCTAATGATAAAAATTTCTTTTCTAAACTAGATCTTACGACCAAACAGAAGATCAAAGAATTTCTCAGGACTAGAAATGTACATGCTCAGGTAAGTCTAAAACTAATGTTTTTTCTGAGAATATTAGTTATCGTGAACCTTAATTGAGCTGTCCTGAATATGGATTCTTGCAGGGTTTGAGTTTAGAAGAGTTTCTAAGTTGCCTTGATCTTAAAGACTATCTTGTTAATCTGCAAGGGGTATTGAATTCTTAATATATCATCCCTGGCTGTGTTTTTAGAAGTTTGCACATGGTAACTTTTCATTTTATTCTACAGAAAGTTTTGGAAGACCTAGCGACGCTATCATGTGAAGATTTGGCAGAACTTGGTATCCGATTGGTTAGTTATCTTTCTTATTAATGTTCTTTTGTCTTGTTTCCAAACATTATTATATGAATAATTTTGAATGTTTTGTGTAGTTAATTTGTTTTTTTGGATAAAACTGGAATGGCACTAATATTTTCCAGATTAGCGGAGTAGGTTACTGATAAATCAGATTGTACATGTATTTATTTGCAAAAACGTGAAACATGGCGAATGCCACATCTGACATCTCCCTACCTTCAGTTTCTTTAAATCCATGTATCTGACTCATGCTTGTGATCATAAGAACAACATCAAATTTAGCAAAATGATCCTAAGATATACTTTTTAACTGAAGAAAGGACCAACATAAGAAATTAAATTTCTAATTGATGCATACAGTTTGCTTATATAAGTTGCTTGTAAATAGTACCTTCTTAGAAGATTGATCACCTCCAGTCACCAGTTTAGTAGATTTGATTTTTGCACTTGGTTTTTTTCAAACTTGTTTCTGACACAATTCAACTGTCTATAATTGTGCAGGATCATAGGGTGCAGATGAAAAATGGCATCAACTACCTGATGGATTTGCATAACAAAACCTTTGACTTTGCTCCGGTGCCCAATGCTGCGTAATTAATTTTAAACTGTTAAATGTCACGAACAATTTAAGTTTCTTGTTAAGTTATGCTTTCCTTGGACATTGAGGCACATGACTGATTGTAATTGTCTGAATGGCATATGAACACAAATTAAATATTATAATTTATCTATACTACATATAATAGGCAAATGAATCTCTCTCCAAAAATTTCAAATGTACAAATAATTATGCAATGTTTACAACCCTTTAAAGCAAGGAATCTTCATAGTTACAACAAGGAAAGCATTGTGTACAAGCAAAACATGCATGACACGAAATTCAGACCAAAAGGACCAAAATACAGAAATATCTACATTAAATAGCCTTTAAAACACCCCAACACCTAAATTTACAATGATTTAAACCTAAAGTACAACCCTCTATAACATCCGAGCCATGAATGCCAACCTTTCCCTCCAAAACCTGAAAATAAGCCAAATATTTAAAACCTGAGAATCAGCCTGATTTACATCCAGTTACCTTTTTTTTTCTCATATCCTGGTACTATAAAAACCCACCAAATCACCAATCAGTCATATCTCTTCACCCATTTACTTGCTACTTGAATATACTGCAACTAAAGAACAACTTTCAAAACAAAAAATGAATGCACCAAACCCAAACAATGCAATGCTTGACCTGCTTCCACTCAACATTCCGGCTGCCCCCGTCATTCCAAACATGGTTTGCCTCATCTTTATCCAAAATTTACATTGAGCCCTGAAAAATAAGAATAAAAAGATTTAAACCATCATGAAACTAACTTCTTTTAAATACATATGCAAACCAGTGAACCACATTTGGTTTTATACTAATCACAAATTTTCACTTTTAATGCAGGTTTGGCAAGACACTCGACAAAGCCAAAGAGAAGAAAATCTTCGAAATTGGAATTGGGATGAAGTGATAGATGTGGATATGATTCCAGATGAGGATATCATTGATGTGGATATGATTCCGGATGAGGATATTTCGGAGTTGGAGGAGGATGAGGTACTCATTGCTACTTTGTATAAAATCACCACTTTGACACTCGAACATTAACAACTTTCTTACTTTGCAGATTGGTCATGGTCTTCCTCTAGAGGAACTATTTGATGAACTCGGACTCACTGATGAAGATATAATGCCAAATGGTGTTCAACCCAATATGCCCAATATCAATGGACAGAGGGCAAATGTGATTCGAGTGTTGAATAGACAGCGTGTTTACAGTGTCCTGGATGAGAGCGACCTCATGGATGATTCTGATGACGAAGAATGAAATAAATGCTTAATTGTTTTTAGAATCATGTTCAAGATGTTTTGGACTTTTCTTTCATGTGTTCTAGATTTCAGTATAATAAAAACCTATGTTTGATAAGTGTTAACAACATGTTTTCTGTAATCCAATACCTACAATCAACTAAAGACATGACCTGCAATTTTTTGTGATGGACCAAGACTCTTTAAGTATCTTTTACAATAATACACTGGAGCTGAGTAACTAATTAAATAAAGCATGTAACAAAATTTTGGGAGGACAAGTTCTTTTCAGAGAAATCGGCATTTCTGACCAAAATTACACTATGCGGCAAAATTGTTTGTAAATTGTGACATAAATTGATAAATATACCTGAAGATGAAGAGTGTTTAGTACCATCCCTTCTCCAGAACATTTCATTGTTGTCGCATTTAGCAAAACAAATTCATATTCGTCACGCTCTAAGTTGTCCAGAACCTTAGACAAAAACCCATTCTTCTTATTCGTGGCCATATGATCAGTTGAGGAAATCAGCTGGATGACAACCTCTGTGTCACTTAAAACATTCACCGAAGAAACTAACCAAGAATCTCTATTTGTTGTAGCACCATTACAATTTTCCTTCTTAATGGCACGATGCTCTTGCCAGCTGCTATTCATGGTTGTTGATGCATATGACTGAACCTTCTCTTTTTTACGCTTTAATGTCACCACTTCCTTTTGTAGCTCGGGTATATATTTCAGTGCATGCGATACTATCCCAGGAATGCTTACTTTTTTCTGTTGCAAAGGAAATTATATAAGTACTAAGTATGAGTTTAGTTCCTATAAATTACAAACCACTTGCAAGTATAGGACATAATGCAACTTGCATACCAGTCACATGTTGAAGCTATTTTAGTCTATTTGTAAGATATATAATTCCTAATTAGAATCATAAGACATAATTAAGTTTAATTTATTTATAATAAGATAACTCCTAATTCGAAATTATATAACATATAAGCTTAGTCTATTTTACCAGCCAATGGAAGTCAATGGTTAAGCTTAACAAAAGTCCGGGGGGCCAATACATCAGATGTGGATAGATAGATTAATAAATAGAAGAATTGTGTTTTAGACGATTGTATCTGTCAATCGAGATGATGTGTAAAGGAAGTCTACTATAAACAATGTTATAAATAGCGTGAGGCGTGGCGTGGCGGCGAAGCCAAGCCTCAAGCTACACAAGCTATAGCGAAGCTATAGCGTTTTTTGAGGCGTGACCAAGGCGGCATAATTTTTTATAGATTTATATATTTATATCATATTTCATATATATATATATATATATATATATATATATATATATATATATATATATATATATATATATATATATATATATATATATATATATATATATATATATATATAATACATCAAGTTTACAAAACGCGTTATACATAGGAAATAAACTCAAAAGGCTAAACTATAATTGCATTTTTCGTCATTTCTTTAAATAAAACCTTCTCCGTGAGAGTAAACTGCTAAAAGATAAAATGTAAAAACCTAAAAAACTACGGTATAAAACATCACATTCACATATTCACATTCACTTGTTATATTATCTTTTAGCATTTGATTTATAAAGTTAGCCCAAACCCAAGTTCCTTCTAGCCCAATAATATTAAATTACTAAATTCTACAAAAGCTTCAAAATAAAGCGCCACGCTTCACGCTATAGCACGCCTTACCACGCTTTTTCGCGCTTCATAACACGCTACGCATTAAGAAGACGCCTTGGCCTGTTTCGTAACGTGGAGGCCACGCCTCGCGCTATGGCGCCGCTATAGCGCCGCTATGGCGCGCTATTTAGAACCCTGACTATAAACCAGTAGCTGCATAATTATTAAACCTGGACATTTTTAAACAAATTTTTAAACAAAATTTTAAATCCAGAAAAACATGAAAGTAGCAACGCCTAATTAAAAGATGTAATATATGTACTTTTAATACTTGAAGTCTGGAGCTACAAATCAACTTTATAATAGGAATGTAGAATGATATAATTAAGTTTAGTTGAGCATACATTAAAAGAATTTTCATATGTAATATATGTACTTTTAGTACTTGAAGTCTGGAGTAGATTAAGAGTAGTTTTAATACTTGAATCTCCACATTTGGACCAATTTATTAAAAGATATATTTGTAAGACTAAAAGTCTGGAGTAGATTAAGAGTAGCTATAAATAAGAGATTAACATAAAGTGTTACTGTCCACAAAAGTCCTGATTTTCAGCAATGCTATCAAGAAAAACAATTGCCCAAAGTTCATTGCCATCAAAATATTAATTACTTCAGGATTTGTAGCTGTAAGGATCAAATTACCACCCAAATTTCTAGCCACCATACCTTAGATATCTTTGAAAATTCTTTGTAACATGTTTGACTCCAGAAATCTGTAACTTCCATGGTTGTAAATCTCACAAATCGCCAGGAATGTTAAAAAAAAATGAGGCTTTTCATAAAAACTCACAAATCGCCAATTTGATGCTTTTCACAAAAAGTCACAAATTTTTTTTGATGAATTACTCAAGGATCTGTAAATTCCATGTATTTTGTGTGGCTAAAAATCTGGAACACATTCAAAGTGATGTTTGTAAGAGTGACAATCAACTAAGTATCCCATATTTTTAGCAAAATTACCATTAAATCAAATAACTATCCCATTGAAAAGAGAAAATCACTGAAATATGCCAATTTTTTAGCACAATTACCATTAAATCAAATAACTGTCCCATTAAAATCAAATAAGTATCCCAAATTTTTAGCAAAATTACCATAAATTTTCAGCATTTGAAGTACTATAAAACCCATTCCAACTTCAGCATTTTAGTTCATCTACTTTTCTATTTCTAAAACCTCATTCTAAGTACTCACAACAAGCATGAACTCACCAATCACTTTTGAACACAATTATCCTGAAGATGAGTGGGTCATGGTTGAAACACCCCACAACCAGCAACTCGGCCCAGAAAGCAGCAATGTGATTGCTCCCACGAATTATACTATGATGGTTGATTCAAACCCGCCTGAAGAAGTAAATTTTCGAATCCCCATCTTCCCAAATTGTTGCCTGCCATGCCTGAAATACACATCACTTGCTTTATTCCTTTTTCAAAACAAAAAAATCAAAAGTTTTGTTTCATATATAATTTTCTTTGCTTTATTTCTTTTTCACAATCACGACCATCGTGATTTCCAAAAACTCATGATTGGTGTTCGTACACCGATATAACAAAACAAGTACCTCTACAAAATATATCAACAAAATTAAATCTGATTTTAATACCAACCCAAACACAACAACAACTCACCTTGGTCACACGATATAACAAAACAGACCCATCATTATAACACCATCGTCACGCACGTAGTTAAAAGTTAAAACACACCAATCGTTATTTGGTTGTTGGTATACCCAAAACAATAACCCACGATTTAGATCTGACACGATTTAGGGTTAAGTGGGTGGTGGTAACTGGTAAAGGCGTCCCTATTGAATTTGTGGTTTTTTTAGATCTGATATGAGAATAGAGATAATAAGGATAACATAGGAGTATATTGATTTTTTTTTATAAATTTATAAACGATTGCGATTGAATAGCGGCTAATGAATTGAGGATTTGAGGGTTTTGGTTTTCATTACTCAGTTGAGTTGTGTTGTTATTGTTAACTCGGTTGTTGTTGAGTGAGCTGCTTTAGAACTTAATGCTTTGGGCTTTTTAGAAATGGATACATATGTTTTATTATACGTATAAAATAAAAGTAAAGAGGTTTTTTTTTTTTTTTTTTTTTTTTAACATAAAGTTAGTGTATACATATAATGAACAAAACATCTATGCAGATAACTGATGGGTGCTTCAGGATTGATAGTTTTTTCGAACTCTATCAAGTTCGGTCATGGTACAAAATTGATGTTGTTCGAGTCCATTATGTTTGGAAGGACACCCAAGAAAACAAGCTATATTTGTTTTTACTTGATAAACATGTAAGTTTTAAAATACCATTTTCAGTTTTTATTTAGAGATGTAAATTGGTTTCTTACATTGATTTTTGGCTAACACCACTTTGTATTGTAGAGAGACATAATTACAGCAATTGTTCCACAACGTTTAATACAATTTTATGAGGGTCGAAGTCTTGTGGGTCGTGTGTTTTCAATGAGTTTTTTCCAAGTAGATCAAAGTGACCCCTACGACTATGCAAGGTTTGAACACTACACTTTTGTTCGAGCCAATCATGTGATTAATATAAACCAAAAAACACAACTTATCGAGATCACCAATGGAGAACACAACAACTTCGCCAAATACCCAATCATGCCTTTCATTAAGTACCTTGTCGAAGATAAGAGTCCACGAAGAATGATGACGGGTACATCTTTATTTTTGGCTTAATTTTTTTTTTCTACATGTAAATCGTTTTAACTTACCATATGTAAAACTATGTGTTAGATGTCATTGGAAAAGTCTCTAAAGGATATTTTATGGGATACCCACATCCTAATGGTCAAGTTTCCCTATTTTTACGAGATTGGTCGTAAGTACACAATCACATAATATTTTATTATTGACATATACAAAGTTTCATTTATTAATTCACTAACACACATTTGTATGTCATTAGTGGCTCCGAAGTTCGGTTGATATTAAATCATTGTGAAACTTCACACTTAGCAATGCTTGCAAAAGCAATAAAGGAGCAAGGAATAGTATACGCGTCAAGAGTCAAAATTATACACCATTCTACAGGCAAGTTATTATGACTTGAAAAATATATACCCAATTTTGGCAAGTTATTACGATTATAAATATTACTACTATGGTGGACTAATTTATTTTATGTATTTTTTAGGTAATTATTTGGAGTCTACACCTTTGACAGTGATCGAGTTTAACCCGGATATGAATGAAACAACATACATTGGACGTCTTGAAATACCTGTGTTGCCTCATTTGATGATTGACGAGTTTAACCCAGAGATGCTAAGACTTGAATTCCTTGAACGTCTTCATATCTAAAAGATGCAAGAAGAAATAAACATCGTCATTTTCTTTTCTTTTTTTTGGTTTGTTTGTTTGCTTTTTTTGTTTTCGTAATCGTGGAGTTTGTTTTTGCCAATTATTGGCGAACACATTTTGGTAATAAAGATATGTTTGTGTGATTTTTGTTGTTTACTTATTTGTGTAGAAACTTTGGTGCACGTTTTAGGGGACTGTGACAGAAAAATTGAGAATGTAAACTTGGACCAAATGCAATGACACCTAATGCAACTTAACTGATATCTATAATGAATCAAGTTGTTACACCCTAATTGTTTTCTTCTTGAATTAAGCATTTAGCGATGTTTTAGGTGAATGAACAATTAACTGATATCCTAAACAATTAGGGTGTAACTTTGGTTATTTTAACAATTAAGAACCTCGAAAGATATCAAAGTACAATACAAAAGAAACAACCCGAATGACCCATGCATCACTGCCAACTGGTACTATATAAGGATAAAACTGATTATTATGGCTTGTAACAACAATGCATTAATTATTCAAAGAATGATATTTAGAATGGATTTAATGTGTATGATTAAAGTTGAGATATTTTTATAGTACTATAAAAAAACTGGTTGGCAGTACAAAAGTTATTGATTTTATAAATATGAATTGAAATCATACTACTATAATAAAAGTTGAATGACCAAAAAAAGATGTGTTCAGTTGGACTGCAGAGTGGTCCATAAAGCTCGAAATTTTTTCATTAACCAAACATGATAGGAGAGTTACTAGCTTGCTATGCACTATGCACAAAAGATTCTCTCTTACTTTAGCATTGGTGATATAAAATGTCCACCCATTGATTTTACCAACTTTTTGATTATTTGAACTTAGAAAATCTATGAAATGATAATAACCAAAGTGAGGCAATAAGTCTGGATTTCTAATCTAGCTTAATAGGTTTAACATGTTACTAGCATGGCCAAAGATGGCATACACACTGGTTGAGAATAATGAAAGTAAAGAATGATGTTAGCTGATGTCTTTGTTATACCAAGGCCGTAAAACATATAACGATGGAGCACCACAACTCTTAGTACAAAATAGCCACGTTGTTTAGGATATCAGTTAATTGTTCATTCACCTAAAACATCGCTAAACAAAGGTAAAAGTTTGCATTGTTCCTTCACCTAATGCAACTTAACTGATATCCTAAACTGAGCATAAAAATGTTAATCCAAGCTCTATCCTACCTAAGATTAAGATCTAAAAGGGAGTTGTGGAACCAGTGGTTGCTGAGACAATTGAGTAAAATGGGTCATAAATGAGATTGTTGACTAATAAAGTCCTAATGCCAGTCTATGACTAACTTAAATTAACTATAATTAGCTATCTACAACTAATCTACCACTGAAATGACTTAATCCTAAACGTAGTTTCCAACGAGACAGTCTTAAAGGTATAGCTTTTGTAGATACTATAAAACCTACTGAAAATACAACAAATGATTTCAAATCTACTAATTTGATTAAAGTAGTGCTGCACCAACTGATGTAGCCACTGACATGGATCAAAACATGCAAAAGAGGGTTGGCATATTTAACTTAAACAGCCAAGTACATGCTTCAAAAGAGCTCATTAGAAAAATTCTATAAATTAAAAAAAAATGTGGTTAAATGAGATGAGCTATGAAATATTAATTCCCCAAAATTACAGAAAGTATGGATGGAAGTTGAGATAATGAAAAATCAAAGCAAAAATGGTTTTAGAACATGATTTTGAAATTTTGACTTTTTTTCTATTTTTACTAATTTTGACTAAACTGAAATTTGATTGATCCTAAATGAATTAATATGTTATAAAAAACTAAAATGAAACCTAAATAAGCTGTCGTAACAACTAATTCACCTAATATTATGATTATGCTATCTATACTTAACTGATTTATGCAGTCAAAATGAAATCAAATAGGATTTTGACTTTTATGCAAAAGAGGTATGAAAATTATGCTATTTCTAACCTAATATGACCTAATATGAACTGATGCAAACAAATGCTACAACTAAAACAACCTTGAATGCAGTTAAACTAGCTGATCCAAACACCCTTTTAAGGGAGAACCAAAGCACTACAGAACTAAAAAAATATGGTTAGATACTTAAGAAGACTCTAAATGACCAATTTGACTCAACTGAGCTTGCAAAACATAACAAATACCTTAACCTGATCTTGCACTGGACTTGATACGGAAACTAAACCTGCACGATATATTTTTTTTTGTGGTATTATGTAGCAACAACTAGCATCTCAGAATGAGAATCAAAAGCGGAGAAAAATCGTTCGTGGCGATGTCTCTCAGACAAACATCGATAAACAGAAAGGCATGTCTACTGTATACATAGCTATCATTAAATTTTTTTGTTTTTTTAAATATGTTATAATCATATAAATGTTAGTCTTATATCTGTTGTTGTAGAAAAAAGAAGCCAAATCAATCGACAAAATTACTTAAGAAGAAAAGAGAAGATTGCAGTTGAAAGAAGCAGACAATGCAGGCGAGAATGTTACGCACGAAATAAGGAGAAGAAGAAAAACATACAAAGTGACACAGAAATACTATCGTCTCATTTGCCTGAAGTCAATAATGAAGCATCAACAAGTATGTATTTGGTAAAGTTTTATGTTACTTTAGTCTTGCAAACTATGTTCATGTTCAAATGGATTTCTTGTAGGCGGTTGTGCAAGTACTAATTTTACTCCTTCATTTATCGATGGCAACGATCCGTACAATTTTGTTTTTGATGGCGTCCCCAAAGCACACCGGGTCTTAAAGGACCAATCACCATGTCATATTTGTGGAGCCAAACGGTTCAAATATGAATTCCCAACATTCTGTTGCATGCTCGGGAAGACAGAGTTAGCATACCCACATGTTTCCCAAGAGTTAAAATATCTATTCACATCACAGTGTGAGTTAGGCAAGATGTTTCGGGACAACATCCGTGCTTACAACACAAGCTTCTCCTTCGCGTCAATGGGTGTCAATTTGGACAGTGCCACGACTAATATGACATCTGGAGTATATACTTTCCGTATTCAAGGTGGAATATATCACAGACTCGATCAGCTGGTTCCAAGGGAAGGAATACCTCGATACTTGCAGTTGTATTTCTTTGACGACGATGATGGGATTTCACGTAGACTCCAGTGGCCAAATCTTGATAGAGATGTCGTTAAAATATTAACACGTGTTCTAGCCACAAACCCGTATGTAACAACGTTTAAGAGACTTGGAGACCTGGGACCACTCGACAAATACAGAGTTACCTTGAACGCATCAGTGGAACTTGACCAAAGGGTTTACAACCGTCCAACCACATCAGAGGTTCGATTTACTCTAATTTACTCAATCAGTTATACATGTAGCACATGTATAGTTTTTTTCCAGCATATTTATGTATATAAAATGTACAGGTTGCTGGTATATGGGTTGAAGGTAATAACGATATAACTGCATACAAGAGGAGCATTGTTATATATGGGAGGTCTCAGTACCCTGAACAAATTCAGCCTCACTACGGTTCTTATGATCCATTGTCATATGTTTTGTTCCATCCAAATGGTGAGGCTGGATGGCATCCTAATGGTGAGGCTATCCAGCCTCACCATTTGGATGAAACATGAACAAGCTGCGTATAATGAGATTATGAAGCATGTAAATGCTGATTCTCCTGGTGTATTCTTTATAGATGGGCCAGGGGGGACTGGAAAAACGTATCTTTACAAGGCCTTGCTTGCCGAGGTTCGATCGCGTGGTTACCTGGCAGTCGCAACCGCATCATCTGGTGCTGCGGCTAATAACATGCCAGGAGGGAGAACTGCTCATTCACGTTTTAAAATTCCTTTAAATCTTGATAACAACTCTCTTTGCAACATCAAAAAACAGAGCGGGACAGCTCAACTTCTTCGTTGTGCCAAAATAATAATATGGGACGAAGCATCGATGGCCAAGAGGCAAGCAGTAGAGGCGGTAGACAGAACCATGCAAGACATCACGGGGGTACGTCTACCGTTTGGTGGTAAAATAATGGTTCTTGGAGGCGATTTTAGACAGGTTTTGCCAGTAACAAGACGTGGCACTCGAGCACAGATCGTTGACTCGAGCTTACGTATGTCGCCTCTTTGGTGTTTGATTAAAAAGATGTCTCTAACTCTAAATATGAGAGCTCTAACAGATCCATGGTTTTCGGATTTCCTACTTCGTGTCGGTAACGGAGACGAGGAAACGGTTGATGGAAACTATATCCGAATACCCGATGACATGGTCATACCCTTCACAAATGAAGACAAATCAAAAGATGCTTTGATTGATGCAGTTTTTCCATCTTTGGGAACAAACAGGGGTTCGTCGGATGATATCATCTCGAGGGCAATATTATCCACAAAAAATGAGAACGTTGACGACATTAACGAGAAGTTGATAGACCGTTTTCCCGGAGCCGAAAAAATCTACTACAGTTTCGACATAGCAGAAGACGACACAAATAACTATTATCCGATGGAATTCTTAAACTCGCTAACTGTTAGTGGTTTGCCTCCTCATGTTCTCCGACTCAAAGTTGGGTGCCCGATTATACTTTTACGCAATATCGATCCCTCAAATGGATTATGCAATGGGACGAGATTGATATGCAAATCTTTAGAGACGAACATGATCGATGCAGAGATAGCTGTCGGCCAACACGCTGGAAAGAGAGTCTTCGTGCCTAGAATTCCGTTATGTCCGTCCGAAAGTGACATGTTCCCGTTCAAGCTGAAAAGAAATCAATTCCCTGTCCGCCTTAGCTTTGCCATGACTATAAATAAGGCGCAAGGACAGACGATTCCAAACGTGGGAGTCTATCTACCAGATTCAGTATTCTCTCATGGTCAGCTTTATGTGGCGTTGTCGAGAGGGATCTCACGTGAAACCACAAAGGTGTTAGTAAAACCCGCCAAAAAAATCGCTGAAGACGGAGTGTACACGTCAAATGTTGTGTATCGAGAAGTCCTACGTGAAGAGTAGAATGCACATGTATATTTGATGTGTGACACTGTTTGGACATGCTACTAGATATTTTACGCCCATAAAATTTATTTTAGGGGACCCGCCGCCGCAACGCGCGGGTACCCTACTAGTATCCTTTAAAAATCCAATGTAACTAGTGTACTCTCTTTCGAGTCCTGACCATTAGGGTAATTCTACACACCCATCTTTCTCCTATACAAACACCCCTTTCCATGTAAATATGAAGGTGTTGTGTCTATGTGTTAATAAGATGTAGGGGTGTTGCTATAGTAGGACCTCATTTGCTAAAGAAACAATGTAAAATGCTTGAACTTTCACAACGTTGAGCCATAATGACGACAACAATGTCGGATGAGCAATGCTATTAACGCCGAGAAGTGGGAAATGGAAAACGACAAGGGTATAACACCGTGATACATTGTGCTCTTCGCGTGCCTGCTCTCTTAGATGTCATTCCCTTCTCCCCTTCTGTCATCCATAGGCCATGAGCCACTGTTTCAATTAATTGTACACTTGACACAATCAATGATAATTCTAAAAGGGGTAAGTGAAACATAGTAGTCGGCTCGCAATGTGAAAACCCAGATAACCAAAAAAAAGAGTAAATTACACCATTAGTCCTTGTGGTTTGGCCAGATTTCATATGACATCCAAAAAAGCGAAAATTCACTCGGCGAGTCCAACATCTCCAAAATATTATGTGGCTGGTCCAATTTTGCTAACGTCGTTAGCTTTTCTCGTTATCTCGGATCTCACGTGCAAATCAAATGAGGGTACTTTTTTCCAGACATATTTTTTTTTGTCCTTTCCACATTTTTCTACCCTGACTAACACTAACATTGTACATTTACTGTAGCCATTTGTACTTCGACCAAACAAAAGCACATATTTTGTGATTTCGATTCATCACACACACACACACACATTCATTTCTTCCTACTTCCTCTTTTTCAATTCTTCCCCGATTATCCTAGTATCAAATATTTTTTAATAAGCAATCCAAGACTATACGTCAGCCAAATGTCTAAAGGTAAACATATTTCTTAACTCTTTATACTTGATTTTAAGGTTAATTAGTTACAAATCTATTTTTTTTAAACCCTAATTAATGCAAGTGGTAGAAGCAGTTGAGGAAACAATAATGTTAAAAGAGGTGATGGTAGAGGAAATATGTGAGCAAACGGTAGAGGAATTATTTGATGAAGAGAAAGATGATGGAGATTAAACTGAAGTTCATGGAAATGTCAATGGCTATGGATTTCTTACTGAGGAACATGAACATCAACTAAAATTAGACGAAGATGCATTAAGATAAACATTAGAAGAAGAAGCAAGGGCTGAAAAAGAGTGGGAAGAAAGAATTAGTCAACATAGGTATGAGGAGATGTTGTTGGAATTTGGGGTGGTAGAATATGATTTTGAATTAGATTAATATCTAACTTTATCTTTTAGGATTATTTCATGTTTATTGTTGAATTTTGAAGCTGTTAATGATTATGTTTGTTATTTGAGTTAAATCACACTGGTCCATTTGATGATCTTCATATTAATTACAAAAGTAATGCTAATAGTAGTTGACATGATTTGATAATAGTGTAAAGTACATACAATATTTTTGTATATTTGTGTGATTTGGGTTGTAAAGTAACTTTTGACTTATAACAATGTTATTCCCTGTGAGGCATGACCTATATCTTGTCATGTTTATTTGTCACACATCTCAATATTTGTACATTTCAACTTTAGTCATCATTAGTTCATGTGGTTTGTTTTAACATCCACAAACATTTTAAGATTTCACCTTTAGTCCAACCTCAAATATAAACTCTAACACTCCACCTCATTTGTTGACTTGTCATCCCCTCCACTACAAATCACTCCACTTAAAGCTAAACAGAAACCCTAATTTCTAAAAGATTAAATAAACCAAATTGATTGTCCTTTTTCATGATTTGCCCAACCAAATGGGCTTGTTTATGTGTGCCCTAACTTTATTTACCTTTTTTTTTGATAAAATATTCATTTTTTTATAAATTTTTTGAACTTCCATTTTTAGGTTTAGTGATTCATCTTCCATTTTTAGGGTTTAATTATTTGTGAATGTAATTTGTGATGTTAATGGATATCAAGGAAGAAGTTTGTATTCAAAATACACAAAAAGGCCTTTTTTTTTTCCTCCTCATTTGGTCCATTGAGTTATGAACATGGCTCAGTTTCGAATGTTTATGCTTTTTCCTTTGACAGGGCTATTTTTAGTCTAAGCCTAGATCATATATTGGACGAGATTAAGGAAAGAAAATGGGCATTATTTTTCTGTTTACTTAAACAATCATTAGAAACTGGTTGAAGTTAATTCATATAGATAATAATGTTCATACACTATTTGAAATGGCTGAAAGGAATGGTTCAGTTGATTTGTATGTTGCTCATAAGCCATAGAGTTAGCTAATTATTACTGAATGCTAAGTTATGTTGCTTGAGTTCAACACCTTTTAAGACTAGAAATGAATGGAAGGGTGTTGATCAAGGTAGTGTAAGCAAGAAGAGGAAGGGTGGTGTAGTAAGCAAGAAAAAAAAGGTGTTGATAAGGGTAAAGGAAAAGTTATTGAGGATGAGGACTAAACATGCAATAATTAACGACATTGAAACATGAAATCTGTACAACTTTCTAGTTGGATTTGGACTAAAGTTGAAATCTACAAAATCCTTCTATGATTTGACTATTCAAACTATGACAAAATGCATATAACCTGACAAGATATTGATGAAGGGACTAAAATGATTCTAATATATAGTCAACACTCAACAATTAGCTAGTTAAGTGAAGTCCTTGTCTTTCAACCCCAACCACAAACATATACCTAACGTGTGTATTTGTATTTGACATCATTTTCCTTTAACTCATTTTACCCCCTATTTCAGATCTTGACCATAATTCTCATCACATTGTTCTCATGATGTCAAATGGTAATAGAGCTAACCTAATAAAAATATACCTAACCACAAACATATACCTAATGTGTGTATTTGTATTTGCCATCATTTTCCCTTAACTCATTTTACCCCTATTTCAGATCTTGACCATAATTCTCATCACATTGTTCTCATGATGTCAAATGGTAAAAGAGCTAACCTAATAAAAATAGATGATGATAGGGAATGGTCAAATGTGGTACTAAGCGATGTAGTAATGGAATAGATTTATGAGAAATATGGGAAGAATGCTGAACTGAAGGATCGATGAAATTCTCTAAGGGCTAAAAAGAAAAGCATACGGTGAGGAACAAGTACAAGTTGTGAATTCAAGTAGTAGTGTTAAAGTTGAGGTAGCACAGTGTTAGGAATATAAATATTCATATGAAAGACTCGGTCACCCCGAGTATCATTTAGCATTAGTTAGCTCGTAGTCTTAATCGTTTAGGTTTAGTTTTAGTTTAAATATCGTAACATCGTGGAGTCGGGTTGGGTCTTTACCCACTGTCAGCCTGCTCGACAGCCCTTAGGTGGGCGTTTTATGTAACTGTATAAGCCCTCTCCCACCAAGGGAGAGTGTTGGAGCTTCTAATCATTCAACCCATTTTTCTCACTTTCTCTCTCTAGAACTCCCATCCTATCTCTCTTTCTCTCTCTAGAATCAAACTAACCACAAGAATCATACATGCTATGTTTATGAATATCCTACAATTGATATCAAGAGCCTTGGTTTGATCATTGGGATAGTGTATACTCGAATCCTAGCTTGGTTTTGTGGTTTATTTTGTGATTTGAATTGTTTTTTTTCACACCTTTCATAGTTTTCACTCTAGTTTATCTTATTCGTGGTTTGTGGTGTTTTATTGTTGTACCTTCATGTTTAGGGATGCTATATATGCTTAGTTTAGTTGTTTGATAGCTAGATTCATTCATTTGGTGTGGATTTAGATCAATTCGAGTGGCACTATACTCAAAATAGGCAAAAAGGCAAATCGCAGTGACAGTAAAATATTTGTTCTATAGTGGACTGCTAGTTGACAGACTGTGAGTTGATAGACTACGAGTTGACAAACTTCGAGTTGATCAAGGGCTGCGAGTTGAATATTCACTCCTGGTTGATTCTTTGCTGCGAGTTGAGTTTCAGTGCGAGTTGACAAGGTATTGCGAGTTGATACTTGATACGTGGGAATCGCACCAGGTTTTACCTCTTAAGGGATCTTGAGAAGCTTACAACCCCCACCAGGCAGTGTACCTGATCGTTGTAGTATAGTATAGTGACAAGTACCGGGGGATTGATCGTTCAACTCAGGAATAATGTCGCTAGGATTAGAAAGCCTAAAAACTAGGTCTAGAGGTGAGGGATGATTCTTTTTGTATTTTTATATTTTTATAAAAGCAATTAAAAATCTCGGTTTTTGGAAGAGTGGGCGGAATTAGTTGCTAATCAACTAACCCAATAACTAAGATGCAATCAAAATAAAATAACAAAAATGAAATGAAATCTAATTATACTAGTGGTGTGAACAATAATAGGGAGAGTTGTGTTTACTTAGGTTTCATTACTCCCTAGATATATTTTACAGGTTGATAGTTTGTTACAATTGTATGGATGAAGGGTTATATTCCCTAATACCATTCGTGGGGTGACGTACGTACTTCCCCAACTCTATAAGCTCCTACTTCACTCCTATGTCGAGCCGTTAAAAGCTCCTAACATGGGATCATTAGAATTCGCTCATGCATTAAATACAACCATAATAACCTAGTACGCATTGGTTCATGTTTCTTAAGACGTTCAAGCATGTTACCATATGGAAGTCTGTCAGTTTTCTTAAGCCTAACATCGAAATCATTCATCCGTAACAACTATAAACAAACAATCAACCCATAATTAACATCTAGGTTTCACTACATCTAAGCAAACACACAAGAGATCTAGCCTAGCATGTTAAATTCAAGACAAGCGTAAGATATATTCAAACAACACATAGACATATTGAATGAATTGAAAGAGTACTTATCTCAATTGAACATGAAAGGTTTCAAAGGGTAAAAACCCTTGAAAAAGCAGTAAAATTCGTGCTAGGGTTTCTCCAAAGTTACACCCTACTTGTTCTTCTCTAATGAATGAAAATTGCAAAACTACATATAGATTTTACAGGGTGACGGCATCAAGAAGGAATTTCTGACGCCGTCAACTCGCCGCCCATAATGAGATCGGATTGCCTAGATCTAGATTTGACGCCGTCATGTGTAATATCACTCTGGGCCGTCACCATATCTTGAACCTTGACGGACATACGTGACGCCGTCACGTTTTCTCTGGACCGTCACCACTTCCACCTCTTGTTTTACTCTTGACGCCGTCATTAAGAGACTTGTGACGCCGTCAGGTACTGTTCCCAGCAAGAAAAATTAAGACTTTGCCGTTTTCTTCACTTTTATGCTCCAAAAACCTCCAAAATGCTTCATTTTCCAGAATTCACTCCAAAAGTACCTAAAATGACAAAAGGAACGATTTAGGGCAATATTTGATCAAATAAATTCAAATCCGGGCTTAAATGACCCCCTAAAAACGGTTCATTTTTTGCCTCATCAATACTTCGCTGCGAGTTGAGCACTTCCTGCGATTTGACAAGTTCACTGCGAGTTGATATTATACTGCGAGTTGAACTTCCTTGCGAGTTGACTTATTGCTGCGAGTTGTTTGTGTGTTGCGAGTTGAGACCTATTGCGAGTTGACTAGTTCTGCGATTTGTGACTTGTTGCGATTTGAGTTGTTACAACTTGTTCAATTACAATCAGACGTTGCGAGTTGATTCTTGCGATTTGACTAATTGTGATTTGACTTGGTGTGATTTCACTTGTTGTGACTTGACTCAAATTACTTACTGAGACTTGCAAATTGTATCATCTCACACTCTAGCACTCAGTATCTTACGATTTGACCAAAGTTGACTTTTTACGTCAAAACTTCAAACGACCATAACTTTTGAACCGTAACTCCGTTTTCAGCAAAATACCTGTCAAAACAACCATGAGACCGAGGAGAATGACACGTTGAATGATTTATCGATTCAAGCAAAGTATCAAGGCCCAAAATCGCTCCAAAATGAAGTTATTGAGGTTTTAAGTTTTCAGACCAAAATTTCACCATAAAAACTTGCATCAACCAAACCAAGTCACAACTAAACAACATATCACCTAGTCCATCAAACAATCATCACGTCTTATACACTATCTCTAATCATTATACCAATCCAACTACTATCATAACACGTTCTATTTATCATTATCTCATGGTTTCTTCTTGATTTTGTAAAATCCCGCGAAAGATTCTATTTCTCGGTTTAAATAATAGAATTGTAATATCCCGTGCACGTTTATATCATTTCAAATTCTTCGGATTTTGTCTTTTCTGAGATACTCAAAGTGTACCACATGATCGATAAATATAAGTCTTCTAACCCGGTTCAATAAATAAACGTGGTTGATTCTGATAATGCCAATATGGAATCGTTGTGCTCGAATTCTCAAGAGAAAGAGTTTCATCAGCCACTAAAATTGCCTGTTAATGCAAAGGAAAATGGCATAGAATGTTTTCGATTGCTTCACTCACATCTCAAGGTCCTCTTTGAACAACCTGGATACTTAGGAGGATACAGACGTGCAGTCGCAACACTCTTTGGTCAAGATGTTGAGACCTTCACAGTCAAAATGATTTTGTACAAAGGAGAATTTTCTGAAGGTAGATCCATGGCTGCATTCTGTGTGATCAACAACCAACTCCAAGTGTTCATTGATTCACAATTCACTGAGGAGTATGATTTTGACAGTCAGATGACGAAAAACTGCTTTGCTAATTACACTGGAATCGAGGTTGACTTGTTCAGAGCCACACTACTCCAACTCATGAGTAATGTTAAGGAGTACATTGAGGAAAGAGCATAACACAAACTTAAGTATGATGACAAAGTGAAGGCATGTCGGGTGCAATCAAGTGATGGTATTGTTGATTCGGGTAAAGCATCAGATGTTGGGTCAGTTGTCACTAAATGTAGAGAATCAGAGACTGATAAGCTTGACACTACCAGCAGTTCAGTGACTCGTGTTACACATAACATAGATGCAGATATCACATCGGTAAAAGAACAGGTGTCATGTGCTAAGTTACACTTAACTGTTCAACATAATGCATCTGCTAATATACGTGTACAAACTGATCAAGATATTGAACATGATATTAACAAATGCTCTTTGGTTGAAGCTAAGACTAATTATCTCAAAACAAATGATATGGTTGATAATGAAGCGTTTAATGGACTTTCAAACAAATTCTCAAAACTTGAAAAACATTGCATTTCACTTGAAATTGCAATACAAAGAAAGGAAGAAAGTTTTCAAACTAAGAAACCATGTAAAAATCAGGAATTTCCTGAATTTCATGAATTTTTTGAAATAAACGAGTTAAAAGCTCAGCTTCAAGCCAAAAACTCGACTATCAACAATTTGAAGAAACATATCTCTGTTATGAATGTGAAAAGTAATTTAGTCAGAACTAACCAGGACATTGATGCAACTAAGACAAGAAATATTGAACTGTCAATCTATGTGGCTAAATTACTTAAGGTAAATGAGTCTTCGAAAAGGCATAAAAAAGACCTAGGTGACTCAATCAAAGAAATCAGGATTAAAACTGTAGAACAAACAACATCTTTAATGGTCAAAATTGATGAACTCAAAGCTCAACTTCTGGACAAGGGTTTTCACAATCACTCCATTAAAGAATGAGCTAAGAAAAGCAACAGGAAATAGTGTGAATACTAAGTTTGCAAAACCATCAATCTTAGGGAAACTAGTTTCACAATCAAATAGAAACCAATCTGTTGTTAGACAATTGACTGTGTTTAGATCTGAATGACCAAAATTTTCAAAAACACGGTTTGCCTCCCAAGTTGATGCGGAACAAGTTTTGACAAAACCAGTCACTCCACATTATTTGCCTAAGATAATTGCTTTTAGTTCTATTAAACCTCAACATGTAGCAACTCCTACTACCAGCTCCTCTAGGATTAGTTCGAAAACAATGTCGAAACCAGGCATCAAGATTCAAAACACTTATGATATAAATGACTAGTACAAGAACTATGATCTAGAAAAGGCTAGGAAAAAGACACTACTTCATAAGGATGGAATTTTAGGTTCACAATCTTGTATGATACCTCCTAGTTTATTGAGGAACACAACTAGGGTTCAACCTGTTAAGTCTAGGATTTACAATAAGTCATCCATAATGCATGAGAAGCATTACAAACCTAAAACTTCTCCTAGGTGGATACAAACTGGTAAATCTTCAGAGACTGGGAATAACGATAAGTCTTCCAATATGCACAAGAAGCTTAACAATCCTAGACCTTGCCATAAGTGGATAACAACCGGTAGAATTTTTAAGGATGCTGGACTTATATGGATACCTACCGGAAAACTGCTTACCGATGGCAAAACCATGGTTGACCGTGAAACCCCCAAGGGTTTCGATACTGATGCTACTAACCCATAGTTATGCAATCAAGTTTGTAATGTTAGTGCAAGTAGTCCTTACTCAGTTACAGGTACATCGATCATTCACTACATGAGAAGACTCAAAGTCTGGAGGCCTAAAGCAAGCATATCTCCTGCTTCAGGAGGTATGGAAAGTCAATGTTGATGTATGTGTGCATATGACATTTGAACACTTCAGTTCAAGCCTCGTTCTTCAACGACTATGATGTCTGTTCACATCAGTTCAAGCCTCGTTCTTCAATGACTATGATGTTTGAACTCCGTAGTTCAAGCCTTGGTCCTCAATGTCAACATAATGGTGTCTGCTAAAAACACTCCAGGCGCTGTTCTTCAAAGAAAAGAAAGGCTTACGCTTGAGTGCGCTTTATCTCCAGAAGAAGATAAATCTTCTGGTTTCTGACCATTCTCATCAACAAGCTTCATGTTCTTTTTCATGCTCATTCAGTTATCAAGTGGATCTACTTACCTTTGATTATATTCTTATTCACTTGTTCAATTAAAAATGGCAACTTCGTATGCAATTTTTGAGGGGGAGAAGTGTGAATAAACTACATGTTGATTGAAGTTTGAAAAATGGTCGTACGGCTCCTGTACACAACAGTTCAGGACCTGCGTATAAACTTCGATCTTAATTAAGGGAAGGTCAAAGCAGGGAGCTCAGGTAGTTAGTCAAAAGCCAAGAAGCAGGCTCCACCAGAAAGAGGAGGCTACCAGCTAAAGTTCCAGTATCTGAACCTTCACCTATACCATCACCTCAACCCTATGATGAATCTTACACTAAATCTGATGAGCCAGCATTCTACAAGGAAGCTTAAACAAGTGAGAAACAAGATGAAGATGATGAACAGAAGTAGAAGTCTTATGAAGAGCTTGACAATGAAATAGATGACTACTGTGCTCAAATGGAAGATAAAACTGAGATTGTTAATGAGAAGATGTTAAGGAGACCATTGACTAAAGAAGAATCAAAGAAGGAGGACAAAATAAATCTTATAGAGCCTATAATCGGAGAACAACAGACCGCAGAAGACATTCTAGTGGGCTTCGGATTATCAGTAGAAGAAGAAAATGGAAGAACTCTTAAGCTTGGCCTCCAACAAAGCCGAATCTCAACATTTGAAGCTGAACAACCACCTCCTCTTCCGGTTAATCAACCCAGTGAGATGACGACACCTAATGCATCTGATTCCGATCTGGTTAATCAACCCAGTAAGGAAAAGGATCCTAGCACTGCTGTTATCGTCTATGAACAAAAACATAAAATACCGATAGCCTAACTGTGGAACATGCTCATATGAGTTATGTGATGAAACCTTGAAGTTTGTTCGTGATTGGTTAAGTCTCCGCTTAAAAGACAAAACCCTTTACGATAGCAAAATATGAAACTCGAGGGAAGCCAGAGAGGTTCGCAGGTTCATCGCCAGAATCGAGCACTGGTTGAAGCGTAGGGATCAAATCAGACGGTTGGAGGGTTATGTTGGTGGGCATCCTAGGTTTCCGATCTCAACTATTCTCAAAGTTCATTTTAACCAAGTAACAAAGGCTAATGTTGGGCATTTGACACTAATTGTGACTAGGGAGTAGATCGGGTATCATTTATTTGAGATTGAACTATGATCTAGAAAAGGCTAGGAAAAAGACACTACTTCATAAGGATTGGGCGCTTAACGTGCCGTCTTAGGAGGAGATAAGAGCTTATAGAGTTGGGGAAGATCGTACACAGCCCCACGAATGGTATTAAGGAATACAACCCGGCATCCACGCAATTGTAACAAACCTATCAATCAGGAAAAGATAATTAGGGAGTAGTGAAACCTAAGTTAACACGTTTGTCTCCATATTAGAAGTCTCTCACATTTATTTTCAGTTATTTTATTTTTATTTGCATTTGTTGTATTTGGGTTATTTGACTAGCAACTAATTCTGCCCACTCTTCCAAAACCTAAGAATTTTACTTGCTTTCCATAAAATATAAAAATACAAAAAAGAACCATCCCTCACCTTTAGACCTAGTTTAGATCATCTTCAATCCTAACGAACACTATTCCGGGAGAACGATCAATCCCCCGGTAATTACCATTACACTATACTACATCGGTCAGGTACACTTGCCTGGTGGAGATTGTAAGCTTCTCAAGATTCCTCGAGAAGTAAAACTTTTGCGTTGCAATCCACATGCATCATCGCCCTATGGTTTGTTTCTTTTTAGACCAGAGGTAATTTTAATTCGAAAATAGACCGGACAACTTGTAAAGTGGGACACTTGTCGACTTATGAAATTCGACAAGTGTCCCATTGTACAAGTTGTCCGGTCTATCGAATTAAGATGTAGGGCGACTGGTCTATTTTAGCAATTATCCCTTAAATGTATGTTATTTTTTGTGCACATTTGTTTTGTTTAAATGATTAAAGACCCGTTTGGTTTTTGGGTTTATAATGGGTTTAGGATTATAAACCTAAAAATAATTGTTTGGTTGGTTTTTTAGAAGTTGGGTTTAGGATGATAGTGTAAATATTAGGGGATGGAGAAAAGTAGAGGGAGTAGAGGGGTTTTATAACATATATGGGGCCACATGATTTTTTTACCACACATTTATTTTTTATTATTAATAAATATAATTTTAATTTATATTTTAATATTTAATATATCTTTTAATATTATTTTCTCTCTCCCAATCAAATTTAAATCTTAATCCTAAACCAAATTTAAATCCAAATCTAAATCCTAATCATAAACCTGTTTACAAACCAAACGGACCCTAAATCTTTTTTATCTGTGTTTATTTTTGGTACAACTGTGTACACGTGCCTGCATACCTCTTTTTTAAAGTTTTTTATTATATGTAGAAAGTTATAATGAATGCCTATATTTCTTGGATATAGTACATTGGATATAACACATTGGCGGTGTTTCATCGCCTGGTGCAATCATAACCTATATGACTCCCTTTTGCTTCCTCTTTATTAAAGTTTCATCTTCATTTTTTTCTATTCTCATATCTTGTTCTTTGTTAAAAAAAAAAAGAAAAGAAAAAGCTATTTTTGTTAATGATAACATCAAATAGTTCCGATATTTTGGTGTCAATTTTCCCCTATTATGCTCATCTTTTATATCATTTTATTAGAACATATCCTCTTATCAGTTTATATTTCACTTTTAAGATAAAAATGAGCATTGGAACGTAGAGACGTGAATTTGGAAGATTATTAAAGAAATATGTTGAAGTATGCTAACTTGGCACTAATTACGGTGTAGATCATCTCTCCACATACGACGTAATATCTAATTATACTGAAGACTAAAGTCAACGCTGATCAAGAAACAATGACGTAACCAACTCATAGGTTACGGCGTAGATGAAGGTACAAGAGGTTTCTTATTCGTAACTCATTTTGAGGTTACGCCGTAGATTTGCCTTCCATACTTAGAAGAATTTCGTGATCCAAGATGGAGTTACAGCGTAACCACTTATAAGGTTACGCCGTAGAATGGTGTACAAGAGTTCTATGACCGTAACATATCAATAAGTTACGGCGTAGTATCAAGATTCAAAGGCTATGGCGTAGTTAACCCTAGGGGTTATGCCGTAACAATGTCGAAGACTATAAATACCAGCCCTAATTCCACATTTTACAACATCTTTCTCACACACAAAAACCAGAAGAGGAATTAGGGATCCAAGGAGGACGAATCTCTGCAGCATACAAGTCACTTCCAAGGGAGAATTCACGCATCACAATCATAAGTTTTACCATTTTTGTATTACATTCGTGTATTGAATTCTTGTTTTCCATTACAATGTTGAACATCAATTTTACTGCATATTTTAATATGAGTGGCTAAATACCTTTGGTGTTAGCCTCATTATGAAATTGTTATTGTTATGATTTAGTTTTCTCGTATCTTTATCGTTTTATTTGCATACTTTCTTAGCATGTTTTGGGACACCCTTGTTTTGGTATCATGGAAGTTTAGTAGTACCTATGAAGCTAGGAGAATTGACCATAGGACTATCACTATTTGTGTGGAAATTTCAATGAACGACCACTTACCAAACGGAATTGCTTAAGGAATTAGGGGGGATCTAAGTTCCAAAAGGCCGGATCCCACTAAACTAGTCTAAGTTAGTAGAAGTGCTTATTGACTCTTCCATGTTGTAGACCCGCGAACTCTTGTAATCATTAGGTTATAGGAATAGGACAATGTGGAAGATAGGACTAGACGAATTGACCAACTGAGTCTAGTCGACTTTAAACCACAGATGAAACGATATGATGCATTTATTAGAAAACGTAATCATGAAATAACAAGAGTAGTAATTAGGTTAACACTTCTCTCCCAACTGATATCTCTTTTACATTTATTTGCTTTAGTTATTTTCATTTCTTTTCTTTAGTTTAATTAATCATTTACAAAAATACCCTTTTAAAACCAGTGACATAGAACTTAGATTTAATCCGCACGCAAGCTCTTGGGACGACCTCGCTTTACTGATAACTACACTATACACGACCGGGTACACTGCCCGATAGTACATTAGGTAGACCTTAGGTAGACGAGAACAATTAAAAATTTAAAACCTAGTCAGTAAAACATGCACTAGTTAATACTTCATATCATGGTTGGGCGTTTAGTGTTGCTTGATGAACTTCTTTTGCTGTAAACTCTAACTTTTAAGAGATTAAACGTACGTATTATTTGAGAGGGAGGTTATTGAGTTAGAGGTAGCAGTGACAAGGCTTGAATCCAACTACGAGGAAATAGCAACCCAAATCTGCCAAAGGAATGATTATATGAAGGAAATAGAATTGCTAAAGGGGTGTGTTCATGATGTTGACTCTATTCGTTACATGAAAGAGATCATAGTAGAGGAAGCGGAGAAAAAAAAATCAGATTGAGATGATGCTCGATGTGGTGTGTGTTCGTCTTCGTAGGAGGCGTTACTAAGTTGGAGCGGTTTTGACTTTGTGAAGGGTATGTGTTAGGTGTTGGGGCATGGTTCATGTTTCTGGGATGTTGGTTTTAGGTTTTTATCGGTGTTGGTTTTAGGGTTTATAGTTTTTGGGTTGTTTTATGGTCTTATGGAATGGGTGTTATGTAACTTTTTCGTATTTGTTCTATTATGAATATGAAATAGAATACATGGGTTCTAGTGTTTTACAATGTGTTAGTATGGTGGCTTTAGTTTGTGTATGAATGTTTGTTCTCGATAAAACCGACTACATTGTAAGTGATTTCTAAACTTGTGTATTTCAACACAACCACAAATATATATTGAAGAGTTTATTTAATCGTGTAGAAATTATTTTGAACTTGTACAGTTCTACTTGATTTCTAGTTGACACAAACACAATAACAAAGACAATAACAACTTACACAATAGAAAATCATAGATTTGAAAAATAATTGATACAAGGATAATTGGATTTTGTCGAATTGAAAAAGACGAAGTGGGAACAAATGAATATGTGTGTGATGAATCAAAATCACAAAATTTGTGTTTTTGTTTGGTCAAAGTACAAAAAGTTAAAAAAAAAATATTAATATAAAAAACAAAAAAAAGTACAAAAAGTACATATGAAAGTAAATGTACAAGTTAGTTAGAGCACAAGGTATGGTAACTTGAAAGGGTGAGTTATAGGTTAACTCAGTGCGTTAAAAGGGTGCGTTATTGTACCGTCCCCAAAGTTAAGTTAAGCTTTAACTCGGTAAGTTAAAGTCTTAACGCAGCGTTAAAAGAGGGAGGTTTTTGGTGAGTTAAGCTTTAACTCAGAAAGTTATTATACCGCCCCCAAGTTAAGCTTTAACTCAGGTTTTTTTTGTTTAATTATGATAAAAGTGGGGCCTAAAATGTTGAGTTAAGTTATAACGCAAAAATGTTAAAATACAGTTTTTTTTTTTTTTTTTTTTTTTTTTTTTTTTTTTTTTTTTTTTTTTTTTTTTGAGTTATGGTGAAATGGTTAAAGCTGATTTGGCACTGACGTGGCAGTGAGTTAAAGGATAACTCACCGTCACCATACCTTGTGCTCTTAGGGTAGAAAAAAGTGGAAAAGGACAAAAATAATGTGCTCGGACAAAAATACCTTCGCGTGAAAAAATCTAACGACATTAGCAAAATTGGACTAGCCACGTAATATTTTGGAGATGTTGGACTAATTTTCGCGTTTTTGGATGTCGTATGAAATCTGGCCATACCACAGTGACTAATGGTGTAATTTACTCATTTGCTAATTTTTAGAGCAAATAAGCACTGTAATTAGGCAAATAATCAGTTTGAAAAAAGTAATGGTTTCGTTTGGGAGGAAAGTTTTCTAGAAATAAATTTAGAAAGGATTCCAATAGTTTTCTGTCTTAACATAAATTCATTTTTTTTAAAGAAAATATCTCTTAAATAAATCCCATATATGCAAAAAAAAGTGATCTCATTTGCTTCTCCTGCAAAAGCCTACCAAGAAAAAAGCACCAGCCATCGATTTCATAACTTAATTAAATTCTTCAGTTTGCAATATGATTATCAAATTCTTAAAAGGGTTTTTAGATCTTTTTGTACCCAAAGAGATCGAGGAAGAAGGGATTAAAAGCATCACGTCACAATTAGAACATGTTCAGAATGAGAACAAAAGCATCACACCACAATTAGAACATGTTCAGAATGAGAACGAAAGCATCACACCACAACTAGAATATGTTCCGAATGAGAGCGAAAGCAACCCACCACAATTAGAAGATGTTCCGAATGACTTGATCCATCATATACAATCATTGTTGCCTGCAAAAGATGCCACCCGCACATGTGTCTTGTCCAAGTCATGGCTACACGTTTGGTCTACCATTCCTACCCTCAGGTTTACTACGTGTGCAGCTGATGAGCATCTCACCAAAGAAGAAGAAATAAATTACATCAAGTTGATTGATTGCACTCTTTTACGGTATCTCAATGACAACCTGTCAATGGAATGTCTTCATCTCCACTTGGACCTTCACGACTCGTCATTGTCTTCTCTTGCTGAAAAATGGCTTCAGTCATTAGCTTCCAGAAATTGTCTCAGGGAGCTTTCCCTAACAATTTGTACCAAGGAATCTGCTCGGGCTACTACTTTTACTCGCCTTACAATTCCAGGTGAGATATTCTCTTGTAAAAACCTAAATGCTATAAGTTTACAAGTTGATAACTTCACGCGCTCTCGTGTTATGGTGAATATGAACCCTGTGATCAAGTGTTCATGCCTACGAGTACTTGAGTTGGTAAATGTCTGCATAAGTAGTGAAGAGGCTTTTAGTAACTTACTTTGTTCTTGTAGCTTACTTGAGAAAATACACATATTCTTTCAACAAGACTTTAAGACTATTAAGATTAAAAACCTTCGCTGTCTTGGCGAATTGATAATAAGAGCAGTTCATCCCAATATTCACGACATTTTGGAACTTTATGATGTCCCAAGCCTTTATGTGTTTCATTACTACACCACACAAAAGTATACATTCAAAATGGATTCATTAGTGGGTATGCGGAAATTGGTTATTATGTGTAGGGTCGTAGATGCTGCATTTACTGACATGATCAATTCAAAATTTCCTTTTCTCGAGAGTTTGAACTTAACAATGATGGACTGTATCCTAGAAACCGTTGATATCACTTGTGATTCCTTAAAGAGATTGACTTTAAAGTTTTGCAAAAGGAAGGAAATCAGGATACATGTTTACGCTTCAAAGTTACTTTATTTTTCTTACGATGGCCTGACAGTGCCTAGTCTCTTTTTTCCATCTAGTATTCCTCAGCGTATTACACTCATACTAAACTTTAGTTCATTCAATTCCATTGATCTGCCGGTCTTTCTGAAAATGAGAGAAGCACTCAGTTTAACAAGCAAGTTTGACATTGAAATAAATGATATTTATTCTCATGTGCCGCCATTGAACATTGACGTTGATGATCTCAGAAGAAGGGTTCTGTTTCCAGCTAGGAATGTGCAAAATCTGTCGTTTAAACAAACTTCTGATGAACGCATGTGGACGCACACAACAATTTTTGATTTATTTTTTTCGATTTGCCATCCCCGTTATGTTAAGGTATATTATATTGAAAGGACCAACAACTACTTGTATAAGTGGACGGCAAGGAAGATGATGGAAACGAAAAGGCGTGAGCTGAAAGATGTTAGAATAAAAAATCCTTCTAACGGGAAATGGGAAACCCTGACAAGTTTTCATGATGAGTCGAGCGACTACAATACAGATGAGTTCAAGTTAGATTGGTTTCTTGAAAGAACCTCTCTGCTCCTCGCTTTAAGTTAATTTTATTCATCATTTAATAAAATGTTTTTTTTTTTTTTTTTATATTCTATTCGACAATACTGATATTATTTAGTAATGTTTGGTTTAGTTTTTTTAATTCATTCAATCAAGAATTTATATAATGCTGAGATTTAATGTTTAATACTGCTTCTTTTTCTTTTTTAATTGCCATCATGAAATTTAAATATCTGTAACTGGGCTATATTTAGTTTAGTGTTGGGTAAGAAAAGACGTATAATCTTTAACTTGTTGTCACTGTAAATTCTAATTTTTTTTATCCGTACACTTTTTCGGGGTAATTTTTTTCTTGTCTTAACAATTTAGTTAATTTTAAGCGGTTCTACTGAATCAATGATTGATCAGTTGATTCTAGCGAGCTATGTACCATTTCTATAACACAAAAGATTTATCTAAAACTTTATAGGTGAGCTTTAAAGGCGGCTTTGAACATAATGGTGGGATGTTTAGGTTAAATTGATAACCTGTGATATGCAGTTCAAGAACTTTGATGTTTGCGTGTTCAGAGTTGGTTGAAACTAGTTATTTAACGACGCGAAAGTTAAGAAATAGTGGCTATTGGTATGTACTGTAAAATCGTTAAGAAGTAGTTGCTATTGATCGCACTCTTTTACGGTATCTCAATGACAACCTGTCAATCGAATGTCTTCATCTCCACTTGGACCTTCACGACTCTGTCATTGTCTTCTCTTGCTGAAAAGTGGTTTCAGTCATTAGCTTCCAGAAATTGTCTCAAGGAGCTTTCCCTAACAATTTGTACCAAGGAATCTGCTTGGGCTTCTACTTTGACTCGCCTTACAATTCCAGGTGAGATATTTTCTTGTAAAAACATAAGTACTATAAGTTTAAAAGTTGATAACTTCACACGCTCTCACGTTATGGTGAATATGAATCCTGTGATCTAGTGTTCATGCCTATGAGTGCTCGAGTTGGTAAATGTCTGCATAAGTATTGAAGAGGCACTTAATAACTTACTTTGTTTTTGTAGCTTACTTGAGAAGATAAACATATTTTTTCGGCAAGGCTTTAAGATTATTAAGATTAAAAACCTTCGCTGTCTTGGCGAATTGAGAATAAGATCTGTAGAGCTACAAAATAACGACGAAATTTTGGAAGTTTATGATGTCCCAAGTCTTTGTGTGTTTCATTACCACAACATAAAAAAGTATACATTCAAAATGGATTCATCATTAGTGGGTGTGTGAGATGATAAAATGGATGATAACTTGAAATCCAAACTATAGGGTATTATGCTGTGAAGTATTACAAAAAAAGGTCCGTTTCAGTTTCCACCATCCCCTATATAATAGACGACGTGTTTGGGTAACCAATCTGTCCTAAATTGTTAATATTAAAGAGCAATTTGAAGATTACTAGTTCTTAAGTTAGTCATTCAATAAATCTTATTGAAGTGGCCCTTAGATAAGTGTCTTACTAGATAGAGATGATAAAATGAATGATAACTTGAAATCCAAACTGTAAAAACTGGTTCTATTTAACTAGTAATTAGGGCCGATTTTGTACAATACTAAGTTCAATATTTTAAAACAGTAAAAAAGTTGGAAGTTACTAAAATTGGAGGCTTAAACTGAACTTAAAACAACATAAAACAGGAAGCTAACCACACTGCATCAATACATTACATGTTTATTATTCATGATAATTTCTTTTACCAGAACCTCAGGCTAAGTTAATGTGTCACTTGCTTATTGTCGGTTTATAATTATCAGTTCCATTAGAGCATGCCCATCCGTAACACAGGTTATAAGTTAACGCAGTGCCACGTCAGCGCCACATCAGCTTCTTATAAAGGAAGTATAAAAGAGTAGAAAATTAGTAGTGGATGTGTGAAAAATATATGTGTGTTAAGTTGGTATTTATAGTTGTTTTAAATGTTTTAAAAGTAATTTTTGGGTGACTTTTAAAAACTAGCCGTTTTTAATTATTGAGGGGGTGAAAGTGAAATTTTTTTTTTGAAAATAAACGGCTATAAAATGGAACGTTGGAGGGGGTAAAACATTTTTTTTTTTATTCAAGTTTCAGCTTCAACGCAGCGTTAGCAGGCTAACGTGGTGCGTTAACGCGCCTCTAACGCTGGAGGACACAACCATAACGCAGGTTAACGCCGGGCAAAACTCACTTTAACGCACCTCCTGCGTTATGGCTGGGCATGCTCTTAAGGTATTATGATAAATTTATGCGTCAACTCATTATTGGTGGTCATAATCATTAATTCATTAATTTATTATTTTTAGATTAAGTAAATGTGTCACTTCGTTATTGGTGGTTATTCTGTGTATGTTCAAGTGATGCAACTGTTTCAAGACTCATGATTGGTTTATATGGTAAGCGTGTGTTAGTTTAAGCTTATTTTTGGGCTTATGATTTTATCTCATTTTGGCTTATGTTTCATTAGCCTAATCTTTCTAGTTTTTTTTGAAACTTATCATCTTATGTAAGTTTGTTATATCATAATAACCGTTTTTAAGCCCATAAGTTTCAAAATAAGACGAAAGTATTGGCCTTATAAAATATAAGCCATAGTGAGATTAGCTCATAATCACAAAAGTATGCTAAACAAACACCCCTTAATTTATGTATCCCTCATCTATAAATCTTAATCTAGAAAAGATTTTTGTTATAATGGGTCTTGATTTATAATCCTTACCCTGAAAGAAAATATTTGTTTTAAAACCATACTCTCGGAACGAAAATATTTATAAACACCATCAACTCATACCCCTCAACTTGACACATATTTGCTTGTTCTGCAATGCACAATTGCTTGCTGCAGGACAATGTTTGCAGCTAGTAAATCCCGAGTTTTTGCACCCATTGGTCTTGCAGCTGTCCCGTTTCTTGCCTATCCTCCAGAGCCTGCAAGTAAGTTTTAGATTCAAATTATACCAATTCTAGAGGTGGCAAGATGTGTTTTGGTTGGGTTGGGCTTTTTTACTTACTTTTTAGCCATATATCAGCTATTTGTGATGAAACCCAACCGAAGCAACAGATATCTAACTAAATGTGTCGAAATAGCTACCTCTGCGGCCTTCCTCCCCATCATTCACTCTAATGATGAATTTTTTTTTTTCTGAAATAGATCTTATGACCAAACAGAAGATCAAAGAATTTCTCAGGACTAGAAATGTACACGCTCAGGTAAGTCTAAAACTAATGTTTTTCTGAGAATATTAGTTATCGTGAACCATAATTGAGCTGTTCTTAATATGGATTCCTGCAGGGTTTGAGTTTAGAAGAGTTTCTTAGTTGCCTTGATCTTAAAGGCTATCTTGTTAATCTGCAAGGGGTATTGAATTCTTAATATATCATCCCTGGCTATGTTTTTAGAAATTTGCACATGGTAACTTTATTTTTTTATTTTACAGAATGTTTTAAGAGACCTAAAGATATTATCAGAAGAAGAATTGTTAGAGCGTGGCATTCAAATGGTTGGTTATCTTTCTTATTAATGTTTCTTTTCTTGTCTTGTTTTCCAAACATTATTATGTGAATAATTTCGAATGTTTTGTTTAGTTAATTTGCTTTTTTGGATAAAACTGGAAAGAACTAATGGCAGTAATATTTTTTAGATTATCAAAGTAGGTTACTGATAAAATCAATTTGTACATGTATTCAATTGCAAAAACTTTTTAGAACAACATTAAATTTAGCAAAATGATATTAAGAAATACTGAAAAAAAAGGACCAGCTTAAGGAAATAAATTTGTAATCGATGCATACGGTTTGCTTATATAAGTTACTTGTAAATAGTACCTTACTTAGAAGATTGATCACCTCCAGTGACCAGTTTAGTTTATTTGTGCAGGATCATATAGTGCAGATGAAAAATGGAATCAACTACCTGATGGACTTGCACAACAAATCCTTTGACTTTGCTCCGGTGCCTAATGCTGCTTAATTAATTTCATACTGTTTTATGTCATGAACAATTTAAGTTTCTTGTTAAGTTAGGTTTTTTTTGGACATTTGAGCACATGACTGATTGTAACTGTCTTAATAGCGTATGAGCGCAAGTTAAGTTAAATATTATCAATTATTGGGAAAAATACATGGTTTTGGATCCTTTAAAAATCCAATAATTATGATTTCTCACCGTTCTGTGATTACCATAAAATATTATCAAATGGTTAGCCTACCCAAACACCCCATTAGTCCATTTTTCTGTATACTAACTTGGGACATCCCATGGTGCTAGTAATGGTTTTGCTTGGGAGGAAAGTTCTATAAAAATAAATTTAGAAAGGATTCCATTAGTTTTGTGTCTTAAGAAAAATTCATTTATTTAAATAGAAGATCTCCTAAATAAATCCTATATATGCAAAAAAGTGATTTCATTTGCTTCTCCTGCAAAACCCTTCCAAGAAAAAAATTACCAGCCGTCTATTTCATAAGTTAACTAAATTCTAATTAGTTTGCAAGATGATTATCAAATTCTTAAAAGGGAATTTAGATCAAGTTTGCAAAATACAACTAGAACATGTTCCAAATGAGGACGAAGGAATCACACCACAATTACATGTTGTGAAAGAGAACGAAAGCGTCCCACCACAATTATTAGAACATGCACCGGATGAGAACGAAAGCATCCCACCACAATTATTAGAACATCTTCCGAGTGAGTTGATCCATCATATACAATCATTGTTGCCCGCAAAAGATGCCACCCGCACATGTGTCTTGTCCAAGTCATGGCTACATGTTTGGTCTACCATTCCTACCCTGAGGTTTACTACATGTGCAACTGATGATCATCTCACCAAAGAAGAAGAAATAGACTACATTAAGTTGATTGATCGCACTCTTTTACGGTATCTCAATGACAATCTGTCAATTGAATGTCTTCATCTCCACTTACACCTCCACGACTCGTCACTGTCTTCTCTTGCTGAAAAATGGTTTCGATCATTAGCTTCCAGAAGTTGTCTAAAGGAGTTTTCCCTAACAATTTGTACCCAGGCATTTGCTTGGGCTTATACTTCAACTGACCTTACAATTCCAGGTGAGATATTCTCTTGTAAAAACCTAAATACTATAAGTTTAATAGTTGATGACTTCACGTTCTCTCGCATTATGGTGAATATGAATCCTGTGATCAAGTGTTCATTCCTACGAGTACTCGAGTTGGTAAATGTCCGCATAGTTAGTGAAGAGGCATTTAATAACTTACTTTGTTCTTGTCGCTTACTTGAGAAGATAAACATATTCTTTCGGCAAGATTTTAAGACTATTAAGATTAAAAACCTTCGTTGTCTTGGCGAATTGAGAATAAGAGCACTTCAGCCCAATATTCACGACATTTTGGAACTTTATGATGTCCCAAGTCTTTGTGTGTTTCATTACTACACCACACAAAAGTATACATTCAAAATGGATTCATTAGTGGGTATGCGGAAATTGGTTATAATGTGTAGGGTTGTAGAAGCTGCATTTACTGACATGATCAATTCAAAATTTCCTTTTCTCGAGAGTTTGAACTTAACAATGATGGGGTGTGTGCTAGAAACCATTGATATCACTTGTGAATCCTTAAAGAGACTGACTTTAAAGTTTTGCGAAAGGAAGCAAATCAGGATATATGTTTACGCTTCAAAGTTACTTTATTTGTCTTACGATGGCCTGACAGTGCCTAGTCTCTTTTTTCCATCTGGTACTCCTGAGCGTATTACACTTATACTAAACTTTGATCCATCCAATTCCATTGATCTGTCGTTCTTTCTGAAAATGAGAGAAGCACTCAGTTTAACAAGCAACTTTGACATTGAAATAATTGATATTTATTCTCACGTGCCGCCATTGAACATTAACGTTGATGATCTCAGAAGAAGAGTTCAGTTTCCAGCTAGGAATGTACAAGATCTGTCGTTTAAACAAACTGCTGATGAACGCATGTGGACACACAGAACAATTTTTGATTTATTTTTTTCGATTTGCCATCCCCGTTATGTTAAGGTATATTATATTGAAAGGACCAACAACTACTTGTATAAGTGGACGGCAAGGAAGATGATGGAAACGAAAAGGCGTGAGCTGAAAGATGTTAGAATAAAAAATCCTTCTAACGGGAAATGGGAAACCCTGACAAGTTTTCATGATGAGTCCAGCGACTACAATACAGATGAGTTCAAGTTAGATTGGTTTCTTGAAAGAACCTCTTTGCTCCTGGCTTTAAGTTAATTTTATTCATCATTTAATAAAATGTTTTTGTTTTTATATTCTATTCGACAATACTGATATTATTTAGTAATGTTTGGTTTAGTTTTTTTAATTCATTCAATCAAGAATATATATATTGCTGAGATTTAATGTTTAATACTGCTTCTTTTCTTTTTTAATTGCCATCATGAAATTTAAATATCTGTAACTGGGCTATATTTAGTTTAGTGTTGGGTAAGAAAAGACGTATAATCTTTAACTTGTTGTCGCTGTAAATTCTAATTTTTTTTATCCGTACACTTTTTCGGGGTAATTTTTTTCTTGTCTTAACAATTTATTTAATTTTAAGCGGTTCCACTGAATCAATGATTGCTCAGTTGATTCTAGCGAGCTATGAACCATTTCTATAACACAAAAGATTTATCTAAAACTTTATAGGTGAGCTTTAAAGGCAGCTTTGAACATAATGGTGGGATGTTTAGGTTAAATTGATAACCTGTGATATGCAGTTCAAGAACTTTGATGTTTGCGTGTTCAGAGTTGGTTGAAACTAGTTATTTAACGACACGAAAGTTAAGAAATACGGAGTAGTGGCTATTGGTATGTACTGTAAAATCGTTAAGAAGTAGTGGCTATTGATCGCACTCTTTTACGGTATCTCAATGACAACCTGTCAATCGAATGTCTTCATCTCCACTTGGACCTTCACGACTCTGTCATTGTCTTCTCTTGCTGAAAAGTGGTTTCAGTCATTAGCTTCCAGAAATTGTCTCAAGGAGCTTTCCCTAACAATTTGTACCAAGGAATCTGCTTGGGCTTCTACTTTGACTCGCCTTACAATTCCAGGTGAGATATTTTCTTGTAAAAACCTATGTACTATAAGTTTAAAAGTTGATAACGTACTTCACACGCTCTCACGTTATGTGAATATGAATCATGTGATCAAGTGTTCATGCCTACGAGTACTCGAGTAAAATCAAATTTAACTAGTGTATTCTCATTTGAATCATGACCATATTTCGTGTGCTACTTTATAGTATTAAAGTTGCAAGCGATATACCTCATTAGGGTAAATCTATCACACCTCATCTTTCTCCTATACAGACACATTTTTTCATGTAAATATGAAGGTGTTGTGTGTCTATGTGTGATAATAAGATGTAGGGGTGTTGCTATAGGAGGACCACATTAGCTTAAGAAACAATGTAAAATGCTCGAACTTTCACAACGTTGAGCCATAATGACGAGAACAATGTTGGATAAGCAATGCTATTAACGCCGAGAAGTGGAAAACGCCAAGGGAATAACACTTGACACGAATAAGAGCACGAATAAGTGGTACATTGTGCTCTTATTTGTGCTTGCTTTCTTAGTTGTCATTCCCTTCTCCCCTTCTGTCACCCATGGGCCATGAGGAACTATTTCAATTCATGTACACTTGACACAATCAATGACAAATCTAAAAGTAATGGTTTAGCTTGGGAGGAAAGTTTTCTAGAAATAAATTTAGAAAGGATTAATTCCATTAGTTTCGTGTCTTAAAATAAATTCATTTTTTTAAAGAAAATATCTCTTAAATAAATCCTATATATGCAAAAAAGTGATTACATTTGCTTCTCCTGCAAAACCCTTCAAAGAGAAAAAGTACCAGCCATCGATTTTATAAGTTAATTAAATTCTTTAGTTTGCAAGATGATTATTAACTTCTTAAAAGGGTTTTTAGATCTTGTTGTGCCCAAAGAGATCGAGGAAGAAGGGATTAGAAGCATCACATCACAATTGGAATATGTTCCGAATGAGTTGTATCACCATATACAATCATTGTTGCCCGCAAAAGATGCCGCCCGCACATGTGTCTTGTCCAAGTCATGGCTACACATTTGGTCTACCATACCTACCCTCAGGTTTACTAGGTGTGCAACTGATGAGCATCTCACCAAAGAAAAAGAAATAGACTACATCAAGTTGATTGATCGCACTCTTTTACGGTATCTCGATGACAAAATGTCAATCGAATGTCTTCATCTCCACTTGGACCTTCACGACTCGTCATTGTCTTCTCTTGCTGAAAAATGGTTTCAGTCATTAGCTTCCAGAAATTGTCTCAAGGAGCTTTCCCTAACAATTTGTACTGAGGAATCTGCTTGGGCTACTACTTTTACTCGCCTTACAATTCCAGGTGAGATATTTTCTTGTAAACACCTAAATACTATAAGTTTAAAAGTTGATAACTTCACACGCTCTCACGTTATGGTGAATATGAATCCTGTGATCAACTGTTCATGCCTACGAGTACTCGAGTTGGTAAATGTCTGCATAAGTAGTGAAGAGGCACTTAATAACTTACTTTGTTCTTGTAGCTTACTTGAGAAGATAAACATATTCATTCGCCAAGGCATTAAGATTATTAAGATTAAAAACCTTCGTTGTCTTGGCGAATTGAGAATAAGAACAATAGAGCTCAAAAATAACGACCAAATTTTGGAAGTTTATGATGTCCCAAGTCTTTGTGTGTTTCATTACCACAGCATAAAACAGTCTACATTCAAAATGGATTCATTAGTGGGTGTGCGAGAACTGGTTTTATCATGTAAGGTCGTAGACAATGCATTTACTGACATGATCAATTCAAAATTTCCTTTTCTCGAGGGTTTGACCTTAACAATGTTTGGGTGTCGGCTGGAAACCATTGACATCACTTGTGATTCCTTAAAGAGATTAACTTTAGGGTTTTGTGTAGATAAGCAGATCAGGATACAAGTTTACGCTTCAAAGTTACTTAATTTCTCTTACAAGGGCCTGAAAAAGCCTAGTCTCTTGTTTCCAACCAGTACTCCCGAGCATATAAGGATCATACTAATCCAATCCCATTGATCTGTCGTTCTTTCTGAAAATGAGAGAAGCACTCAGTTTAACAAGCAAATTTGACATTGAAATAAGAAATCTTTATTGTCATGTGCCGCCATTAAATACTGACGTTGATAATCTCAAAAGAAGGGTTTTGTTTCCTACTAGGAATGTGCAACATCTATCGTTTAAACAAACTTCGGATGAACACATGTGGACGCACTCAACAATTTTTGATTTATTTTTTTCGATGTGCTATCCCCGTTATGTTAAGGTATATTATATTGAAAGGACTAACAACTACTCGTATAAGCGGACGGCAAGGAAGATGATGGAAAAGAAAAGGCGTGAGTTGAATGATGTTAGAATAAAAAATCCTTCTAACGTGATGATAACCATTACTACGATGCAGATGAGTTCAAGTTAGATTGGTTTCTTGAAAGAACTTCTCTGCTCCTCGCTTAAAGTTAATTTTATTTTGATATAATTTTTATTTCATTCGACAATACTAATATTATTTAGTAATGTTTTGTTTAGTTTTTATATTTCATTCGATCAAGAATATAATGCTGAGATTATATGTTTAATACTGCTTCTTTTCTTTTTTAATTGCCATCATGAGATTTAAACATTTGTAACTGGGCCAATTAGTTTAGCTATGGCCAAGAAAAGAAGTATAATCTTTAATTCATTGTCCGAGTAAATTCTAAATATTTTGATCCGTAGGAATTTTTCGGGGTAATTTCATTTCTTGTATTAACAATTTAGTTAATTTTAAGCGGTTTCCTCACAATCAATGATTGACCAGTTAATCTAGCGAGCAATGTACCTTTTCTATTTTATCCAAAACTATATTGGCCTCTAAGGTTGCAAAAGACATCATAATGTGTTTAGATTGTTTGAAGTGTGCGTATAGCAGTTTTGTTGAGCTTTAAAGGCGGCTTTGAACATAATGGTGGGATGTTTAGGTTAAATTGATAACCTGTGATATGCAGTTCAAGAACTTTGATGTTTGCGTGTTCAGAGTTGGTTGAAACTAGTTATTCAACGGCGCGAAAGTTAAGAAATAGTGGCTATCGGTATGTACTGTAAAATCGTTAAGCAATAGTGGCTATTGATCGCACTCTTTTATGGTATCTCAATGACAACCTGACAATCGAATGTCTTCATCTCCACTTGGACCTTCACGACTCGTCATTGTCTTCTCTTGCTGAAAAGTGGTTTCAGTCATTAGCTTCCAGAAATTGTCTCAAGGAGCTTTCCCTAACAATTTGTACTAAGGAATCTGCTTGGGCTTCTACTTTGACTCGCCTTACAATTCCAGGTGAGATATTTTCTTGTAAAAACATACGTACTATAAGTTTAAAAGTTGATAACTTCACACGCTCTCACGTTATGGTGAATATGAATCCTGTGATCTAGTGTTCATGCCTATGAGTACTCGAGTTGGTAAATGTCTGCATAAGTATTGAAGAGGCACTTAATAACTTACTTTGTTTTTGTAGCTTACTTGAGAAGATAAACATATTCTTTCGGCAAGGCTTTAAGATTATTAAGATTAAAAACCTTCGCTGTCTTGGCGAATTGAGAATAAGATCTGTAGAGCTAAAAAATAACGACGAAATTTTGGAAGTTTATGATGTCCCAAGTCTTTGTGTGTTTCATTACCACAACATAAAAAAGTATACATTCAAAATGGATTCATTAGTGGGTGTGTGAGATGATAAAATGGATGATAACTTGAAATCCAAACTATAGGGTATTATGCTGTGAAGTATTACAAAAAAAGGTCCGTTTCAGTTTCCACCATCCCATATATAATAGACGACGTGTTTGGATAACCAATCTGTCCTAATTAGTTAATATTAAAGAGCAATTTGAAGATTAATATTTCTTAAGTTAGTAATTTAATAAATCTTATTGAAGTGGCCCTTAGATAAGTGTCTTACTAGATATGAATGACAACTTGAAATCCAAACTATAAAAGCAGGGTCTATTTTAACTAGTAATTAGGTCAGATTTTGTACAATACTAAGTTCAATATTTTAAAACAGTAAAAAAGTTGGAAGTTACTAAAATTGGAGGCTTAAACTGAACTTAAAACAACATAAAACAGGAAGCTAACCACACTGCATCAATACATTACATGTTTATTATTCATGATAATTTCTTTTACCAGAACCTCAGCCTAAGTTAATGTGTCACTTGCTTATTGTCGGTTTATAATTATTAGTTCCATTAAGGTATTATGATAAATTTATGCGTCATCTCATTATTGGTGGTCATAATCATTAATTCATTAATTTATTATTTTTAGATTAAGTAAATGTGTCACTTCGTTATTGGTGGTTATCCTGTGTATGTTCAAGTGATGCAACTGTTTCAAGACTCATGATTGGTTTATATGGTTAGCGTGTGTTTGTTTAAGCTTATTTTTGGGCTTATGATTTTATCTCATTTTGGCTTATGCTTCATAAGCCTAATCTTTTTCGGTTTTTTGTGACTTATCATCTTATATAAGTTTGTTAAATCGTAATAAGCTTTTTTAAGTCCATAAGTTTCAAAATAGGACGAAAAAAATTGGCCATACGAAATATAAGTCGAAATGAGAAAAGCTCATAAGTGCCTACGTATGCTAAAACAAACACCCCCTATATTAAGTTAACGTGTCACCTCATTATTGGTGGATCATAATCATTAATTCACAAATTTGTTATTTTAGGTTAAGTTAACTTGATACCTCATTAGTGGTGCTTCTGCTGCTTGAATGTTCAAATGATGGTTCTGTTCCAAGAATTGTGATATGGTTCATTTATTAAGTAAATGTGTCACATTGTTAGTGGTGTGGTGGTTAACCTGTTTGGCAATTTTCAAGTGATGCAACTGTTCTGAGAATCGTGATTTGGTTTATATGGTAAGCGTGTGTTAGTTTAAGCTTATTTTTGGGCTTATGATTGTATCTCATTTTGGCTTATGTCTCATAAGCCTAATCTTTCTAGCTTTTCTTGAAACTTATCATCTTATGTAAGTTTGTTATATCATAATAAGCTTTTTTAAGCCCATAAGTTTCAAAATAAGACGAAAGTATTGGCCTTATAAAATATAAGCCATAGTGTGATTAGCTCATAATCACAAAAGTATGCTAAAACAAACACCCCTTAATTTATGTATCCCTCATCTATGAATTTTAATCTAGAAAAGATTTTTGTTATAATGGGTCTTGATTTATAATCCTTACCCTGAAAGAAAATATTTGTTTTAAAACCATACTCTCTGAAAGAAAATATTTATAAACACCATCAACTCATACCCCTCAACTTGACACATATTTGCTTGTTCTGCAATGCACAATTGCTTGCTGCAGGTCAATGTTTGCAGCTAGTATAGGCCGAGATTTTGCACCCATTGGTCTTGCAGCTGTCCCCTTTCTTGCCCATCCTCTAGAGCCTGCAAGTAAGTTTTAGATTCAAATTATACCAATTCTAGAGGTGGCAAGATGTGTTTTGGTTGGGTTGGGCTTTTTTACTTGCTTTTTTCCCATATATCAGGTATTTGTGATGAAACCCAACCAAGCAACTCATATCTTACTAAATGTGTCCTCTACGGCCTTCCTCCCCATCACTCACTCTAATGATAAAAATTTCTTTTCTAAACTAGATCTTACGACCAAACAGAAGCTCAAAGAATTTCTCAGAACAAGGAATGTACACGCTAAGGTAAGTCTGAAACTAATGTTTTTTCTGAGAGTATTAGTTATCGTGAACCTTAATTGAGCTGTCCTGAATATGGATTCTTGCAGCGTTTGAGCTTACAGCAGTTTCTTACATGCCTTGGTCTCGAATGTTATCTTGATGTTATGCGAGGGGTATTGAATTTTCAATATATCTTATGTGGCTATGTTTTCAGAAATTTGCGCATGGTAACTTTTCATTTTATTCTACAGAGAGTTTTGGAAGACCTAGTGACATTATCATTTGAAGATATGGCAGAACTTGGTATCCGACTGGTTAGTTATTTATTTATCTTATACTTATTAATGTTTGTTTATAGTCTTGTTTCCAAACATTATTGTATGAATAATTTCGAATGTTTTGTGTAGTTAATTTGTTTTTTTTGGATAAAACTTGAAAGAACTAATGGCACTAATATTTATCATATTTTTTGGATAAAAACATTATTATATGATAAATCAATTTTTACATGTATTTATTTGCTTATATGGTACCTTCTTAGAAGATTGATCACCTCCAGTCACCAGTTTGGTTAATTTGATTTTTGCACTGTTTTTTTTTTTTTTTTTTTTCTTTTAAATTAATTTCTGACACAGTTCAACTGTTCATATATAATTGTGCAGGATCATGGAGTGCAAATGAAAAAAGGAATCAACTATCTGATGGACTTGCATAACAAAACCTTTCTCTTTGCTCCGGTGCCCAATGCCGCGTAATTCATTTTAAACTGTTAAATGTCATGAACAATTTAAGTTTCTTGTTAAGTTGTTATGCTTTCCTTGGACATTGTTGTAATAGTCTAAATGACATCTGAACACAAGTTAAATCAAATTTAACTAGTGTATTCTCATTCGAATCCTGACCATATTTCGTGTGCTACTTTATAGTATTAAAGTTGCAAGCGATATACCCCATTAGGGTAAATCTATCACACCCCATCTTTCTCCTATACAGACACCTTTTTTCATGTAAATATGAAGGTGTTGTGTGTCTATGTGTGATAATAAGATGTAGGGGTGTTGCTATAGGAGGACCTCATTAGCTTAAGAAACAATGTAAAATGCTCGAACTTTCACAACGTTGAGCCATAATGACGAGAACAATGTTGGATAAGCAATGCTATTAACGCCGAGAAGTGGAAAACGCCAAGGGAATAACACTTGACACGAATAAGAGCACGAATAAGTGGTACATTATTGTGCTCTTATTTGTGCTTGCTTTCTTAGTTGTCATTCCCTTCTCCCCTTCTGTCACCCATGGGCCATGAGGCACTATTTCAATTCATGTACACTTGACACAATCAATGACAAATCTAAAAGTAATGGTTTTTCTTGGGAGGAAAGTTTTCTAGAAATAAATTTAGAAAGGATTAATTCCATTAGTTTCGTGTCTTAAAATAAATTCATTTTTATAAAGAAAATATCTCTTAAATAAATCCTATATATGCAAAAAAGTGATTACATTTGCTTCTCCTGCAAAACCCTTCCAAGAGGAAAAGTAATAGCCATCGATTTCATAAGTTAATTAAATTCTTTAGTTTGCAAGATGATTATTAAATTCTTAAAAGGGTTTTTAGATCTTCTTGTGCCCAAAGAGATAGAGGAAGAAGGGATTAGAAGCATCACATCACAATTAGAATATGTTCCGAATGAGAACGAAAGCATCACACCACAATTAGAATATGTTCCGAATGAGAACGAAAGCATCACACCACAATTAGAATATGTTCCGAATGAGTTGTATCACCATATACAATCATTGTTGCCCGCAAAAGATGCCGCCCGCACATGTGTCTTGTCCAAGTCATGGCTACACATTTGGTCTACCATACCTACCCTCAGGTTTACTAGGTGTGCAGCTGATGAGCATCTCACCAAAGAAAAAGAAATAGACTACATCAAGTTGATTGATCGCACTTTTTTATGGTATCTCGATGACAAAATGTCAATCAAATGTCTTCATCTCCACTTGGACCTTCACGACTCGTCATTGTCTTCTCTTGCTGAAAAATGGTTTCAGTCATTAGCTTCCAGAAATTGTCTCAAGGAGCTTTCCCTAACAATTTGTACTATGGAATCTGATTGGGCTACTACTTTTACTCGCCTTACAATTCCAGGTGAGATATTTTCTTGTAAACACCTAAATACTATAAGTTTAAAAGTTGATAACTTCACACGCTCTCACGTTATGGTGAATATGAATCCTGTGATCAACTGTTCATGCCTACGAGTACTCGAGTTGGTAAATGTCTGCATAAGTAGTGAAGAGGCACTTAATAACTTACTTTGTTCTTGTAGCTTACTTGAGAAGATAAACATATTCATTCGCCAAGGCATTAAGATTATTAAGATTAAAAACCTTCGTTGTCTTGGCGAATTGAGAATAAGATCAATAGAGCTCAAAAATAACGACCAAATTTTGGAAGTTTATGATGTCCCAAGTCTTTGTGTGTTTCATTACCACAACATAAAACAGTCTACATTCAAAATGGATTCATTAGTGGGTGTGCGAGAACTGGTTTTATCATGTAAGGTCGTAGACAATGCATTTACTGACATGATCAATTCAAAATTTCCTTTTCTCGAGGGTTTGACCTTAACAATGTTTGGGTGTAGGCTGGAAACCATTGACATCACTTGTGATTCCTTAAAGAGATTAACTTTAGGGTTTTGTGTAGATAAGCAGATCAGGATACAAGTTTACGCTTCAAAGTTACTTAATTTCTCTTACAAGGGCCTGAAAAAGCCTAGTCTCTTGTTTCCAACCAGTACTCCCGAGCATATAAGGATCATACTAATCCAATCCCATTGATCTGTCGTTCTTTCTGAAAATGAGAGAAGCACTCAGTTTAACAAGCAAATTTGACATTGAAATAAGAAATCTTTATTGTCATGTGCCGCCATTAAATACTGACGTTGATAATCTCATAAGAAGGGTTTTGTTTCCTACTAGGAATGTGCAACATCTATCGTTTAAACAAACTTCTGATGAACACATGTGGATGCACTCAACAATTTTTGATTTATTTTTTTCGATGTGCTATCCCCGTTATGTTAAGGTATATTATATTGAAAGGACTAACAGCTACTCGTATAAGCGGACGGCAAGGAAGATGATGGAAAAGAAAAGGCGTGAGTTGAAAGATGTTAGAATAAAAAATCCTTCTAACGTGATGATAACCATTACTACGATGCAGATGAGTTCAAGTTAGATTGGTTTCTTGAAAGAACTTCTCTGCTCCTCGCTTAAAGTTAATTTTATTTTGATATAATTTTTATTTCATTCGACAATACTAATATTATTTAGTAATGTTTTGTTTAGTTTTTATATTTCATTCCATCAAGAATATAATGCTGAGATTATATGTTTAATACTGCTTCTTTTCTTTTTTAATTGCCATCATGAGATTTAAACATTTGTAACTGGGCCAACTAGTTTAGCTATGGCCAAGAAAAGAAGTATAATCTTTAATTCATTGTCCGAGTAAATTCTAAATATTTTGATCCGTAGGAATTTTTCGGGGTAATTTCATTTCTTGTATTAACAATTTAGTTAATTTTAAGCGGTTTCCTCACAATCAATGATTGACCAGTTAATCTAGCGAGCAATGTACCTTTTCTATTTTATCCAAAACTATATTGGCCTCTAAGGTTGCAAAAGACATCATAATGTGTTTAGATTGTTTGAAGTGTGCGTATAGCAGTTTTGTTGAGCTTTAAAGGCGGCTTTGAACATAATGGTGGGATGTTTAGGTTAAATTGATAACCTGTGATATGCAGTTCAAGAACTTTGATGTTTGCGTGTTCAGAGTTGGTTGAAACTAGTTATTCAACGGCGCGAAAGTTAAGAAATAGTGGCTATCGGTATGTACTGTAAAATCGTTAAGCAATAGTGGCTATTGATCGCACTCTTTTATGGTATCTCAATGACAACCTGTCAATCGAATGTCTTCATCTCCACTTGGACCTTCACGACTCTGTCATTGTCTTCTCTTGCTGAAAAGTGGTTTCAGTCATTAGCTTCCAGAAATTGTCTCAAGGAGTTTTCCCTAACAATTTGTACTAAGGAATCTGCTTGGGCTTCTACTTTGACTCGCCTTACAATTCCAGGTGAGATATTTTCTTGTAAAAACATAAGTACTATAAGTTTAAAAGTTGATAACTTCACACGCTCTCACGTTATGGTGAATATGAATCCTGTGATCTAGTGTTCATGCCTATGAGTACTCGAGTTGGTAAATGTCTGCATAAGTATTGAAGAGGCACTTAGTAACTTACTTTGTTTTTGTAGCTTACTTGAGAAGATAAACATATTCTTTCGGCAAGGCTTTAAGATTATTAAGATTAAAAACCTTCGCTGTCTTGGCGAATTGAGAATAAGATCTGTAGAGCTAAAAAATAACGACGAAATTTTGGAAGTTTATGATGTCCCAAGTCTTTGTGTGTTTCATTACCACAACATAAAAAAGTATACATTCAAAATGGATTATTAGTGGGTGTGTGAGATGATAAAATGGATGATAACTTGAAATCCAAACTATAGGGTATTATGCTGTGAAGTATTACAAAAAAAGGTCCGTTGCAGTTTCCACCATCCCATATATAATAGACGTGTTTGGATAACCAATCTGTCCTAATTAGTTAATATTAAAGAACAATTTGAAGATTAATATTTCTTAAGTTAGTAATTTAATAAATCTTATTGAAGTGGCCCTTATATAAGTATCTTACTAGATATGGATGACAACTTGAAATCCAAACTATAAAAACAGGGTCTATTTTAACTAGTAATTAGGTCAGATTTTGTACAATACTAAGTTCAATATTTTAAAACAGTAAAAAAGTTGGAAGTTACTAAAATTGGAGGCTTAAACTGAACTTAAAACAACATAAAACAGGAAGCTAACCACACTGCATCAATACATTACATGTTTATTATTCATGATAATTTCTTTTACCAGAACCTCAGGCTAAGTTAATGTGTCACCTGCTTATTGGTGGTCATAATCATTAATTCATTAATTTATTATTTTTAGATTAAGTAAATGTGTCACTTCGTTATTGGTGGTTATCCTGTGTATGTTCAAGTGATGCAACTGTTTCAAGACTCATGATTGGTTTATATGGTTAGCGTGTGTTTGTTTAAGCTTATTTTTGGGCTTATGATTTTATCTCATTTTGGCTTATGCTTCATAAGCCTAATCTTTTTCGGTTTTTTGTGACTTATCATCTTATATAAGTTTGTTAAATCGTAATAAGCTTTTTTAAGTCCATAAGTTTCAAAATAGGACGGAAAAAATTGGCCATACGATATATATATAAGCCGAAATGAGAAAAGCTCATAAGTGCCTAAGTATGCTAAAACAAACACCCCCTATATTAAGTTAACGTGTCACCTCATTATTGGTGGATCATAATCATTAATTCACAAATTTGTTATTTTAGGTTAAGTTAACTTGATACCTCATTAGTGGTGCTTACGCTGCTTGAATGTTCAAACGATGGTTCTGTTCCAAGAATTGTGATATGGTTCATTTATTAAGTAAATGTGTCACATTGTTAGTGGTGTGGTGGTTAACCTGTTTGGCAATTTTCAAGTGATGCAACTGTTCTGAGAATCGTGATTTGGTTTATATGGTAAGCGTGTGTTAGTTTAAGCTTATTTTTGGGCTTATGATTTTATCTCATTTTGGCTTATGTTTCATTAGCCTAATCTTTCTAGCTTTTTTTGAAACTTATCATCTTATGTAACTTTGTTATATCATAATAAGCTTTTTTAAGCCCATAAGTTTCAAAATAAGACGAAAGTATTGGCCTTATAAAATATAAGCCATAGTGTGATTAGCTCATAATCACAAAAATATGCTAAAACAAACACCCCTTAATTTATGTATCCCTCATCTATGAATTTTAATCTAGAAAAGATTTTTGTTATAATGGGTCTTGATTTATAATCCTTACCGTGAAATAAAATATTTGTTTTAAAACCATACTCTCTGAAAGAAAATATTTATAAACACCATCAACTCATACCCCTCAACTTGACACATATTTGCTTGTTCTGCAATGCACAATTGCTTGCTGCAGGTCAATGTTTGCAGCTAGTATAGGCCGAGATTTTGCACCCATTGGTCTTGCAGCTGTCCCCTTTCTTGCCCATCCTCTAGAGCCTGCAAGTAAGTTTTAGATTCAAATTATACCAATTCTAGAGGTGGCAAGATGTGTTTTGGTTGGGTTAGGCTTTTTTACTTGCTTTTTAGCCATATATCAGGTATTTGTGATGAAACCCAACCAAGCAACTCATATCTTACTAAATGTGTCCTCTACGGCCTTCCTCCCCATCACTCACTCTAATGATAAAAATTTCTTTTCTAAACTAGATCTTACGACCAAACAGAAGCTCAAAGAATTTCTCAGAACTAGGAATGCACACGCTCAGGTAAGTCTGAAACTAATGTTTTTTCTGAGAGTATTAGTTATTGTGAACCTTAATTGCGCTGTCCTGAATATGGATTCTTGCAGCGTTTGAGCTTACAGCAGTTTCTTACTTGCCTTGGCCTCGAATGTTATCTTGATGTTATGCAAGGGGTATTGAATTTTCAATATATTATATGTGGCTATGTTTTCAGAAATTTGCGCATGGTAACTTTTCATTTTATTCTGCAGAGAGTTTTGGAAGACCTAGTGACATTATCATTTGAAGATATGGCAGAACTTGGTATTCAGCGGCTGGTTAGTTATTTATCTTATACTTATTAATGTTTGTTTAGAGTCTTGTTTCCAAACATTATTAATTTCGAATGTTTTGTGTAGTTAATTTGTTTTTTTTGGATAAAACTGGAAAGAACTAATGACACTAATATTTTTTAGATTATCGAAGTAGGTTACTGATAAATCAATTTTTACATGTATTTATTTGCTTATATGGTAGTATGGTACCTTCTTAGAAGATTGATCACCTCCAGTCACCAGTTTAATTAATTTGATTTTTGCACTGGTTTTTTTCAAACTAGTTTCTGACACAGTTCAACTGTTCATAATTGTGCAGGATCATAGAGTGCAAATGAAAAATGGAATTAACTATCTGATGGACTTGCATAACAAAACCTTTCTCTTTGCTCCGGTGCCCAATGCTGCGTAATTAATTTTAAACTGTTAAATGTCATGAACAATTTAAGTTTCTTGTTAAGTTATGTTTTCCTTGACATTGAAGCACATGACTGGTTGTAATAGTCTAAATGGCATATGAAAACAAGTTAAATCAAATTTAACTAGTGTACTCTCATTCGAATCCTGACCATGTTTCGTGTGCTACTTTATAGTATTAAATTTGCAAGCGATATACCCCATTAGGGTAAATCTATCACACCCCATCTTTCTCCTATACAGACACCTTTTTTCATGTAAATATGAAGGTGTTGTGTGTCTATGTGTGATAATAAGATGTAGGGGTGTTGCTATAGGAGGACCTCATTAGCTTAAGAAACAATGTAAAATGCTCGAACTTTCACAACGTTGAGCCATAATGACGAGAACAATGTTGGATAAGCAATGCTATTAACGCCGAGAAGTGGAAAACGCCAAGGGAATAACACTTGACACGAATAAGAGCACGAATAAGTGGTACATTATTGTGCTCTTATTTGTGCTTGCTTTCTTAGTTGTCATTCCCTTCTCCCCTTCTGTCACCCATGGGCCATGAGGCACTATTTCAATTCATGTACACTTGACACAATCAATGACAAATCTAAAAGTAATGGTTTTGCTTGGGAGGAAAGTTTTCTAGAAATAAATTTAGAAAGGATTAATTCCATTAGTTTCGTGTCTTAAAATAAATTCATTTTTTTTAAGAAAATATCTCTTAAATAAATCCTATATATGCAAAAAAGTGATTACATTTGCTTCTCCTGCAAAACCCTTCAAAGAGAAAAAGTACCAGCCATCGATTTTATAAGTTAATTAAATTCTTTAGTTTACAAGATGATTATTAACTTCTTAAAAGGGTTTTTAGATCTTGTTGTGCCCAAAGAGATCGAGGAAGAAGGGATTAGAAGCATCACATCACAATTGGAATATGTTCCGAATGAGTTGTATCACCATATACAATCATTGTTGCCCGCAAAAGATGCCGCCCGCACATGTGTCTTGTCCAAGTCATGGCTACACATTTGGTCTACCATACCTACCCTCAGGTTTACTAGGTGTGCAACTGATGAGGATCTCACCAAAGAAAAAGAAATAGACTACATCAAGTTGATTGATCGCACTCTTTTACGGTATCTCAATGACAACCTGTCAATCGAATGTCTTCATCTCCACTTACACCTTCACGACTCGTCATTGTCTTCTCTTGCTGAAAAATGGTTTCGGTCATTAGCTTCCAGAAATTGTCTCAAGGAGCTTTCTCTAACAATTTGTACTAAGGAATCTGCTCGGGCTACTACTTTTACTCGCCTTACAATTCCAGGTGAGATATTTTCTTGTAAAAAGATAAATACTATAAGTTTAAAAGCTGATAACGTCACGCGCTCTCACGTTATGGTGAATATGAATCCTGTGATCAAGTGTTCATGCCTACGAGTACTCGAGTTGGTAAATGTCTGCATAAGTAGTGAAGAGGCACTTAATAACTTACTTTGTTCTTGTAGCTTACTTGAGAAGATAAACATATTCATTCGCCAAGTCATTAAGATTATTAAGATTAAAAACCTTCGTTGTCTTGGCGAATTGAGAATAAGATCAATAGAGCTCAAAAATAACGACGAAATTTTGGAAGTTTATGATGTCCCAAGTCTTTGTGTGTTTCATTACTACAACATAAAACAGCCTACATTCAAAATGGATTCATTAGTGGGTGTGCGGGAACTGGTTTTATCATGTAAGGTCGTAGACAATTCATTTACTGACATGATCAATTCAAAATTTCCTTTTCTCGAGAGTTTGACCTTAACAATGTTGGGGTGTAGGCTGGAAACCATTGACATCGCTTGTGATTCCTTAAAGAGATTAACTTTAAAGTTTTGTGAACCGAAGCAAATCAGGATACATATTTACGCTTCAAAGTTACTTAATTTCTCTTACGAGGGCCTGAAAATGCCTAGTCTCTTGTTTCCAACCAGTACTCCCGAGCATATTAGGCTCATACTAAACTTTGATCAATCCAATCCCATTGATCTGTCGTTCTTTCTGAAAATGAGAGAAGCACTCAGTTTAACAAGCAACTTTGACATTGAAATAAGAAATCTTTATTGTCATGTTGTGCTGCCATTGAACATTGACGTTGATGATCTCAGAAGAAGGGTTTTGTTTCCAACTAGGAATGTGCTTAATCTATCGTTTAAACAAACTTCTGATGAACGCATGTGGATGCATTCAACAATTTTTGATTTATTTTTCTCGATTTGCTATCCCCGTTTTGTTAAGGTATATTATATTGAAAGGACTTACAACTATCTGTATAAGCAGACGGTCAGGGAGATGATGGAAAAGAAAAGGTGTGAGCTGAAAGATGCTAGAATAAAAAATCCTTCTAACGGGAAATGGGAAACCCTGACAAGTTTTCATGATGAGTCCAGCGACTACAATACAGATGAGTTCAAGTTGGATTGGTTTCTTGAAAGAACCTCTTTGCTCCTTGCTTTAAGTTAATTTTGTTCATCATTTAATAAAATGTTTTTGTTTTTATATTCTATTCGACAATACTGATATTATTTAGTAATGTTTGGTTTAGTTTTTTTAATTCATTCAATCAAGAATATATATAATGCTGAGATTTAATGTTTAATACTTCTTCTTTTTCTTTTTTAATTTCCATCATGAAATTTAAACATCTGTAACTGGGCTATATTTAGTTTAGTGTTGGGTAAGAAAAGACGTATAATCTTTAATTTGTTGTCGCTGTAAATTCTAATTTTTTTTTATCTGTACGACTTTTTCGGGGTAATTTTTTTCTTGTCTTAACAATTTAGTCAATTTTAAGTGGTTCTACTGAATCAATGATTGATCAGTTGATTCTAGCAAGCTATGTACCATTGTTATAACACAAGATTTATCTAAAACTTTATTGGTGAGCTTTAAAGGCGGCTTTGAACATAATGGTGGGATGTTTAGGTTAAATTGATAACCTGTGATATGCTGTTCAAGAACTTTGATGTTTGCGTGTTCAGAGTTAGTTGAAACTAGTTATTTAACGACCTGAAAGTTAAGAAATAGTGGCTATTGGTATGTACTGTAAAATCGCTAAGAAGTAGTGGCTATTGATCGCACTCTTTTATGGTATCTCAATGACAACCTGTCAATCGAATGTCTTCATCTCCACTTGGACCTTCACGACTCTGTCATTGTCTTCTCTTGCTGAAAAGTGGTTTCAGTCATTAGCTTCCAGAAATTGTCTCAAGGAGCTTTCCCTAACAATTTGTACCAAGGAATCTGCTTGGGCTTCTACTTTGACTCGCCTTACAATTCCAGGTGAGATATTTTCTTGTAAAAACCTATGTACTATAAGTTTAAAAGTTGATAACGTACTTCACACGCTCTCACGTTATGGTGAATATGAATCATGTGATCAAGTGTTCATGCCTACGAGTACTCGAGTTGGTAAATGTCTGCATAAGTAGTGAAGAGGCACTTAATAACTTACTTTGCTCTTGTAGCTTACTTGAGAAGATAAACATATTCTTTCGGCAAGGCTTTAAGATTTTTAAGATTAAAAACCTTCGCTGTCTTGGCGAATTGAGAATAAGATCTGTAGAGCTAAAAAATAACGACGAAATTTTGGAAGTTTATGATGTCCCAAGTCTTTGTGTGTTTCATTACCACAACCTAAAAAAGTTACTGATAAATCAATTTTTACATGTATTTATTTGATTATATAGTACAGTACCTTCTTAGAAGATTGATCACCTCCGGTCACCAGTTTAGTTAATTTGATTTTTGCACTGGTTTTTTTCAAATTAATTTCTGACACAGTTCAACTGTTCATAATTGTGCAGGATCATAGAGTGCAAATGAAAAATGGAATTAACTATCTGATGGACTTGCATAACAAAACCTTTCTCTTTGCTCCGGTGCCCAATGCTGCGTAATTAATTTTAAACTGTTAAATGTCATGAACAATTTAAGTTTCTTGTTAAGTTATGTTTTCCTTGATATTGAAGCACATGACTGGTTGTAATAGTCTAAATCAAATTTAACTAGTGTACTCTCATTCGAATCATGACCATGTTTCGTGTGCTACTTTATAGTATTAAATTTGCAAGCGATATACCCCATTGTGGCACCATAATTACTTAGAATGTTGTTTAGACTTTATTATTTACGTATTGTATGTATTTTATTTCGTATGGGTCAAATAGGTTTAGTATGGGCTGGGTTGAAACTTAACCCAAACACCCCGTTAGGTTAATGACAGTTATTTTTATGGTTAAGGTAGTTATTCATGAAACGTTGTATTGGTCTATGTATAGTCACAACGTTTCATCATGGTATATAGGTCTAGAATCGAGTCATTGTAAACAACCTTTTACAGTTTATGAAAGTTACATTTGTATTATCAAGTTCTTTGTTTGATTTCCATTTACTGTTTTATTAAACGTGAACATGGTGAATTTTAAACAAATTCTCAAACACAATTGGCTCCAATCCAAACCTGTGAAACCGATTCAACATTGGTATCAGAGCTCATGTTCTGATTCCTGGATGGAGCCATCAAAATTCGATACCACAAACACACCACAAAAACAACCCATTCAGAATTCAAAAAGGAAAATCTCCCCTGAAGGAAAGAAATTGCTGAAAGAAAAGGTACAAGAAATTGTGTCTTATAATTCTACAAAGATGCAGAAAGAAAGCAAGAATGATGGCAGTTACAAGAAGAAAGATATAAGGCCAAAGTGTTATGCATGTAGGAAACGTGGGCATGTTTTCAGAAACTGCCCAAAGAAACTCGACAAACTACACAACAACCAAAACACTGCAGAAACTTCCAATATCTCATCAGATATGAACCCTTCATACCCAACGAATCATGGAAAGGCAAAATATCAAGAACAAGTGCACGTTCTCACAGATTACATGGTTGAGGGGACTGAAAAAGAAAGTTGGGACAATATTTGGTATGTAAGTTCTGCATACAAGCGACACATGTCTCCAATGAAACATTTGTTTAAAAGGATGTTCAAGAGATTCAAAGTGGAAGGAGTAGAAGAGGATGAAAGAAAATTTATTGTTTCGTATGGTGTGGGAGAAGTAGTTGTGGGCACTGGAGATGGAGAGATCATAATGGCAAACGTTTTATACACTCCAGAAATAACGTTGAATGTATTAAGCATGGAACAACTTGAAGAGCAAGGATTCATTGTGACATATGGGACAGATCGATGCAAGTTAAAATACATGTTTGATAGTTTTGAGAATCATGGAATTGAAGAAGGTATGATGGAAGAACAAGATGATGAAAGCATAATCACAAGCCACAACAAATTTCTTGATGACTACTTCAAGTCGTTGGATATTGAAGAAGAATGTTCACTGATCAAAGGTTTAGAAGAATTAAAAATGGATCATCAGGAAGATCATGACTATATAGATCATGATTACATGAGTTTGAATGGCACGTTGTATGCAATGAAGGTCAATACTTTTCCCACGTTTATTGCTTTTCTAAATTTGATCAAGATAGACAAATTAGTATTTGAAAATTGGGAAGTATTGAGTAAAAGGTTTCTAGAGATGCTTGAATGGTTTTATTTGGGTTTTATGAGGCAAAGTGCATTAGGAGAATTACCACCCATCATTGGTGTAATAAAAGTGGATATGTTAGGATTGTATAAATTTGTTGATGAATTGGGTGGATACATGAATATTACTCTCAACAACCAATGGTATCAAGTTGCAAGACTCTTAGGATTGGCAGATGAAGAACAAGAAACAGTGAAAGAATGTTATAAAGAGTATATTGGAATGGTGAAAATTTATTTTGAAGATGCAATTAGAGCAAATCTAGGGAAGGTAGGAAGTGATGAAAATGGTGTTACTGCATGCATTAGACCACAGCCGGATTCAGATTTGGAAGATGCAATGGATATAGTTGATGAATCACCAAAGAAAAGGATCAAGATTGAAGGAGAAGAAGCCATGAAAGTGAGCAACAAATCAAGTGACTGCACAGAAGAAAGTGATGACTTTGTTGTCATTATTTGAAAGGAATTCAAGCACAGCAAGATGGAAAACATCAACATTCAGTAATTAGGAAGGAGATGTGGCACAATAATTACTTAGAATGTTGTTTAGACTTTATTATTTACGTATTGTATGTATTTTATTTCGTATGGGTCAAATAGGTTTAGTATGGGCTGGGTTGAAACTTAACCCAAACACCCCGTTAGGTTAATGACAGTTATTTTTATGGTTAAGGTAGTTATTCATGAAACGTTGTATTGGTCTATGTATAGTCACAACGTTTCATCATGGTATATAGGTCTAGAATCGAGTCATTGTAAACAACCTTTTACAGTTTATGAAAGTTACATTTGTATTATCAAGTTCTTTGTTTGATTTCCATTTACTGTTTTATTAAACGTGAACATGGTGAATTATAAACAAATTCTCAAACACAATTGGCTCCAATCCGTGAAACCGATTCAACATCCATTAGGGTAAATCTATCACACCCCATCTTTCTCCTATACAGACACCTTTTTTCATGTAAATATGAAGGTGTTGTGTGTCTATGTGTGATAATAAGATGTAGGGGTGTTGCTATAGGAGGACCTCATTAGCTTAAGAAACAATGTAAAATGCTCGAACTTTCACAACGTTGAGCCATAATGACGAGAACAATGTTGGATAAGCAATGCTATTAACGCCGAGAAGTGGAAAACGCCAAGGGAATAACACTTGACACGAATAAGTGGTACATTGTGCTCTTATTTGTGCTTGCTTTCTTAGTTGTCATTCCCTTCTCCCCTTCTGTCACCCATGGGCCATGAGGCACTATTTCAATTCATGTACACTTGACACAATCAATGACAAATCTAAAAGTAATGGTTTTGCTTGGGAGGAAAGTTTTCTAGAAATAAATTTAGAAAGGATTAATTCCATTAGTTTCGTGTCTTAAAATAAATTCATTTTTTAAAGAAAATATCTCTTAAATAAATCCTATATATGCAAAAAAGTGATTACATTTGCTTTTCCTGCAAAACCCTTCAAAGAGAAAAAGTACCAGCCATCGATTTCATAAGTTAATTAAATTCTTTAGTTTGCAAGATGATTATTAACTTCTTAAACGGGTTTTTAGATCTTGTTGTGCCCAAAGAGATCGAGGAAGAAGGGATTAGAAGCATCACATCACAATTGGAATATGTTCCGAATGAGTTGTATCACCATATACAATCATTGTTGCCCGCAAAAGATGCCGCCCGCACATGTGTCTTGTCCAAGTCATGGCTACACATTTGGTCTACCATACCTACCCTCAGGTTTACTAGGTGTGCAACTGATGAGCATCTCACCAAAGAAAAAGAAATAGACTACATCAAGTTGATTGATCGCACTCTTTTACGGTATCTCGATGACAAAATGTCAATCGAATGTCTTCATCTCCACTTGGACCTTCACGACTCGTCATTGTCTTCTCTTGCTGAAAAATGGTTTCAGTCATTAGCTTCCAGAAATTGTCTCAAGGAGCTTTCCCTAACAATTTGCACTATGGAATCTGATTGGGCTACTACTTTTACTCGCCTTACAATTCCAGGTGAGATATTTTCTTGTAAACACCTAAATACTATAAGTTTAAAAGTTGATAACTTCACACGCTCTCACGTTATGGTGAATATGAATCCTGTGATCAACTGTTCATGCCTACGAGTACTCGAGTTGGTAAATGTCTGCATAAGTAGTGAAGAGGCACTTAATAACTTACTTTGTTCTTGTAGCTTACTTGAGAAGATAAACATATTCATTCGCCAAGGCATTAAGATTATTAAGATTAAAAACCTTCGTTGTCTTGGCGAATTGAGAATAAGATCAATAGAGCTCAAAAATAACGACCAAATTTTGGAAGTTTATGATGTCCCAAGTCTTTGTGTGTTTCATTACCACAGCATAAAACAGTCTACATTCAAAATGGATTCATTAGTGGGTGTGCGAGAACTGGTTTTATCATGTAAGGTCGTAGACAATGCATTTACTGACATGATCAATTCAAAATTTCCTTTTCTCGAGGGTTTGACCTTAACAATGTTTGGGTGTAGGCTGGAAACCATTGACATCACTTGTGATTCCTTAAAGAGATTAACTTTAGGGTTTTGTGTAGATAAGCAGATCAGGATACAAGTTTACGCTTCAAAGTTACTTAATTTCTCTTACAAGGGCCTGAAAAAGCCTAGTCTCTTGTTTCCAACCAGTACTCCCGAGCATATAAGGATCATACTAATCCAATCCCATTGATCTGTCGTTCTTTCTGAAAATGAGAGAAGCACTCAGTTTAACAAGCAAATTTGACACTGAAATAAGAAATCTTTATTGTCATGTGCCGCCATTAAATACTGACGTTGATAATCTCAAAAGAAGGGTTTTGTTTCCTACTAGGAATGTGCAACATCTATCGTTTAAACAAACTTCTGATGAACGCATGTGGACGCACTCAACAATTTTTGATTTATTTTTTTCGATGTGCTATCCCCGTTATGTTAAGGTATATTATATTGAAAGGACTAACAACTACTCGTATAAGCGGACGGCAAGGAAGATGATGGAAAAGAAAAGGCGTGAGTTGAAAGATGTTAGAATAAAAAATCCTTCTAACGTGATGATAACCATTACTACGATGCAGATGAGTTCAAGTTAGATTGGTTTCTTGAAAGAACTTCTCTGCTCCTCGCTTAAAGTTAATTTTATTTTGATATAATTTTTATTTCATTCGACAATACTAATATTATTTAGTAATGTTTTGTTTAGTTTTTATATTTCATTCGATCAAGAATATAATGCTGAGATTATATGTTTAATACTGCTTCTTTTCTTTTTTAATTGCCATCATGAGATTTAAACATTTGTAACTGGGCCAATTAGTTTAGCTATGGCCAAGAAAAGAAGTATAATCTTTATTTCATTGTCCGAGTAAATTCTAAATATTTTGATCCGTAGGAATTTTTCGGGGTAATTTCATTTCTTGTATTAACAATTTAGTTAATTTTAAGCGGTTTCCTCACAATCAATGATTGACTAATCTAGCGAGCAATGTACCTTTTCTATTTTATCCAAAACTATATTGGCCTCTAAGGTTGCAAAAGACATCATAATGTGTTTAGATTGTTTGAAGTGTGCGTATAGCAGTTTTGTTGAGCTTTAAAGGCGGCTTTGAACATAATGGTGGGATGTTTAGGTTAAATTGATAACCTGTGATATGCAGTTCAAGAACTTTGATGTTTGCGTGTTCAGAGTTGGTTGAAACTAGTTATTCAACGGCGCGAAAGTTAAGAAATAGTGGCTATCGGTATGTACTGTAAAATCGTTAAGCAATAGTGGCTATTGATCGCACTCTTTTATGGTATCTCAATGACAACCTGTCAATCGAATGTCTTCATCTCCACTTGGACCTTCACGACTCGTCATTGTCTTCTCTTGCTGAAAAGTGGTTTCAGTCATTAGCTTCCAGAAATTGTCTCAAGGAGCTTTCCCTAACAATTTGTACTAAGGAATCTGCTTGGGCTTCTACTTTGACTCGCCTTACAATTCCAGGTGAGATATTTTCTTGTAAAAACATAAGTACTTTAAGTTTAAAAGTTGAAAACTTCACACGCTCTCACGTTATGGTGAATATGAATCCTGTGATCTAGTGTTCATGCCTATGAGTACTCGAGTTGGTAAATGTCTGCATAAGTATTGAAGAGGCACTTAATAACTTTGTTTTTGTAGCTTACTTGAGAAGATAAACATATTCTTTCGGCAAGGCTTTAAGATTATTAAGATTAAAAACCTTCGCTGTCTTGGCGAATTGAGAATAAGATCTGTAGAGCTAAAAAATAACGACGAAATTTTGGAAGTTTATGATGTCCCAAGTCTTTGTGTGTTTCATTACCACAACATAAAAAAGTATACATTCAAAATGGATTCATTAGTGGGTGTGTGAGATGATAAAATGGATGATAACTTGAAATCCAAACTATAGGGTATTATGCTGTGAAGTATTACAAAAAAAGGTCCGTTTCAGTTTCCACCATCCCATATATAATAGACGACGTGTTTGGATAACCAATCTGTCCTAATTAGTTAATATTAAAGAGCAATTTGAAGATTAATATTTCTTAAGTTAGTAATTTAATAAATCTTATTGAAGTGGCCCTTAGATAAGTGTCTTACTAGATATGAATGACAACTTGAAATCCAAACTATAAAAGCAGGGTCTATTTTAACTAGTAATTAGGTCAGATTTTGTACAATACTAAGTTCAATATTTTAAAACAGTAAAAAAGTTGGAAGTTACTAAAATTGGAGGCTTAAACTGAACTTAAAACAACATAAAACAGGAAGCTAACCACACTGCATCAATACATTACATGTTTATTATTCATGATAATTTCTTTTACCAGAACCTCAGGCTAAGTTAATGTGTCACCTGCTTATTGGTGGTCATAATCATTAATTCATTAATTTATTATTTTTAGATTAAGTAAATGTGTCACTTCGTTATTGGTGGTTATCCTGTGTATGTTCAAGTGATGCAACTCTTTCAAGACTCATGATTGGTTTATATGGTTAGCGTGTGTTTGTTTAAGCTTATTTTTGGGCTTATGATTTTATCTCATTTTGGCTTATGCGTCATAAGCCTAATCTTTTTCGCTTTTTTAAGACTTATCATCTTATATAAGTTTGTTAAATCATAATAAGCTTTTTTAATTCCATAAGTTTCAAAATAGGATGAAAAAATTGGCCATACGAAATATAAGCCGAAATGAGAAAAGCTCATAATTAAGTGCCTAAGTAGGCTAAAACAAACACCCCCTATATTAAGTTAACGTGTCACCTCATTATTGGTGGATCATAATCATTAATTCACAAATTTGTTATTTTAGGTTAAGTTAACTTGTTACCTCATTAGTGGTGCTTATGCTGCTTGAATGTTCAAACGATGGTTCTGTTCCAAGAATTGTGATATGGTTCATTTATTAAGTAAATGTGTCACATTGTTAGTGGTGTGGTGGTTATCATATTTGGCAATTTTCAAGTGATGCAACTGTTCCGAGACTCGTGATTTGGTTTATATGGTAAGCGTGTGTTAGTTTAAGCTTATTTTTGTGCTTATGATTGTATCTCATTTTGGCTTATGTCTCATAAACCTAATCTTTCTAGCTTTTTTTGAAACTTATCATCTTATGTAAGTTTGTTATATCATAATAAGCTTTTTTAAGCCCATAAGTTTCAAAATAAGACGAAAGTATTGGCCTTATGAAATATAAGCCATAGTGAGATAAGCTCATAATCACAAAGTATGCTAAAACAAACACCCCTTAACTTATGTTTCCCTCTATGAAAGTTATTTATTACAAAACCATATCTCTGAAAGAAAATATTTATAAACACTATCAACTCATACCCTTCAACTTGACGCGTATTTGGTTGTTCTGCAATGCACAATTTCTTGCTGCAGGACACTTGCTGCAGCCAATCACGCCCGAAATTCTGCACCCATTGGTCTTGCAGCTGTCCCATTTCTTGCAGGCCGTCCTCCAGCCCCTGGTCGTGCGGCCGTGCTACATCAACAACAGCAACAACAAAGCCATTTCTTTCAGGCCGTCCTCCAGCTCCTGGTCATGATGCAGCCGTGCTACCTCTACAGCCATGCAGCCCCTGGTCATGCAGCCGTGCTACATCTTGCAGTCAATTCAAGTAATTTTTAGATTCAAATTATACCAATTCTAGAGGTGGCAAGATGTGTCTTGGTTGGGTCAGGATTTTTTTACTTGCTTTTTAGCCATATATCAGTTATTTGTGATGAAACCCAACCCAAGCAACGGATATCTAACTAAATGTGTCGAAATAGCTACCTCTATGGCATTCCTCCCCATCATTCACTCTAATGATGAATTTTTTTTCTTCTGAAATAGATCTTACGACCAAACAGAAGATCAAAGAATTTCTCAGGACTAGAAATGTACACGCTCAGGTAAGTCTAAAACTAATGTTTTTTTCTGAGAATATTAGTTATCGTGAACCTTAATTGAGCCGTTCTTAATATGGATTCCTGCAGGGTTTGAGTTTAGAAGAGTTTCTAAGTTGCCTTGATCTTAAAGGGTATCTTGTTAATCTGCAAGGGGTATTGAATTCTTAATATATCATCCCTGGATATGTTTTTAGAAATTTGCACATGGTAACTTTATTTTTTTATTTTACAGAATGTTTTAAGAGACCTAAAGATATTATCAGAAGAAGAATTGTTAGAGCGTGGCATTCAAATGGTTGGTTATCTTTCTTATTAATGTTTCTTTTCTTGTCTTGTTTTCCAAACATTATTATGTGAATAATTTCGAGTGTTTTGTTTAGTTAATTTGCTTTTTTGGATAAAACTGGAAAGAACTAATGGCACTATGGCAGTAATATTTTTTAGATTATCGAAGTAGGTTACTGATAAATCAATTTGTACATGTATTCAATTGCAAAAACTTTTTAGAACAACATTAAATTTAGCAAAAATGATATTAAGAAATACTGAAAAAAAGGACCAGCTTAAGGAATTAAATTTGTAATCAATGCATACAGTTTGCTTATATAAGTTACTTGTAAATAGTACCTTACTTAGAAGATTGATCACCTCCAGTGACCAGTTTAGTTTATTTGTGCAGGATCATATAGTGCAGATGAAAAATGGAATCAACTACCTGATGGACTTGCACAACAAATCCTTTGACTTTGCTCCGGTGCCCAATGCGGCTTAATTAATTTCATACTGTTTTATGTCATGAACAATTTAAGTTTCTTGTTAAGTTGTTAGGTTTTTTTTGGACATTTGAGCACGTGACTGATTGTAACTGTCTAAATAGCGTATGAGCGCAAGTTAAGTTAAATATTATCAATTATTGGGCAAAATACATGGTTTTGGATCCTTTAAAAATCCAATAATTATGATTTCTCACCGTTCTGTGATTACCATAAAATATTATCAAATGGTTAGCTACCCAAACACCCCATTAGTCCATTTTTCTGTATACTAACTTGGGACATCCCATGGTGCTAGTAATGGTTTTGCTTGGGAGGAAAGTTCTATAAAAATAAATTTAGAAAGGATTCCATTAGTTTTGTGTCTTAAGAAAAATTCATTTATTTAAATAGAAGATCTCCTAAATAAATCCTATATATGCAAAAAAGTGATTTCATTTGCTTCTCCTGCAAAACCCTTCCAAGAAAAAAATTACCAGCCGTCTATTTCATAAGTTAACTAAATTCTAATTAGTTTGCAAGATGATTATCAAATTCTTAAAAGGGAATTTAGATCAAGTTTGCAAAATACAACTAGAACATGTTCCAAATGAGGACGAAGGAATCACACCACAATTACATGTTCTGAAAGAGAACGAAAGCGTCCCACCACAATTATTAGAACATGCACCGGATGAGAACGAAAGCATCCCGCCACAATTATTAGAACATCTTCCGAGTGAGTTGATCCATCATATACAATCATTGTTGCCCGCAAAAGATGCCACCCGCACATGTGTCTTGTCCAAGTCATGGCTATATGTTTGGTCTACCATTCCTACCCTCAGGTTTACTACATGTGCAACTGATGATCATCTCACCAAAGAAGAAGAAATAGACTACATTAAGTTGATTGATCGCACTCTTTTACGGTAACTCAATGACAATCTGTCAATTGAATGTCTTCATCTCCACTTACACCTCCACGACTCGTCACTGTCTTCTCTTGCTGAAAAATGGTTTCGGTCATTAGCTTCCAGAAGTTGTCTAAAGGAGTTTTCCCTAACAATTTGTACCCAGGCATTTGCTTGGGCTTATACTTCAACTGACCTTACAATTCCAGGTGAGATATTCTCTTGTAAAAACCTAAATACTATAAGTTTAATAGTTGATGACTTCACGTTCTCTCGCATTATGGTGAATATGAATCCTGTGATCAAGTGTTCATTCCTACGAGTACTCGAGTTGGTAAATGTCCGCATAGTTAGTGAAGAGGCATTTAATAACTTACTTTGTTCTTGTAGCTTACTTGAGAAGATAAACATATTCTTTCGGCAAGACTTTAAGACTATTAAGATTAAAAACCTTCGTTGTCTTGGCGAATTGAGAATAAGAGCACTTCAGCTGTGACAACTGGCAAAATAGGGAGCCGTTTTATAAAACCCGCATTACATCAATATAATAAACATGGAATTTCTGAAAATTTATTGTGACGAGATATTTTACAAACGTTGGTACTTGATTTTAATCGTACGATGTTTATGGGAATTAGTTATTTAATTATGGTTTGATTTGTTTCGGACGTGATGAATTATTATATTTTGAGATCGTTATTGTTGGCACTACTTTGACTTCGGCACTAGGTTGACCTAACAATTTATTTATATTTTTACGGAATTCGGATGTTTTATTATTTTTGGAACGGGTTCGGTTGGAAAAGTGATTTGGTTATTAAAGGTTTCGGGTTTGGCCCGTGTGTTTACTCGGGGCTACTTAGCCCACTACACACTCCATATTATTACTAATAATAATAAAAAAAAAACAAAATTTAATTTTTTTTTTTTTTAAAAATCGTCCTTGTGGTCCGGTTTTAACCAACACCCCACACCACACACACACAAAAACATACAAAACACCATCTCTCTCTCTCCTTCATCCCTACATCTATCTTCTCAAAACCCTAACACCACCGCCACCTTGTGCGGCCACCACAGCCGCCACCGCCTCTCCCCCATCTAATCTAACACCACCATCTTAACCCTTGTGTCCCGATCTATCTTTTGGTGTATTGCACGCGCTCTAAAACCTTCTCTAACACCACGTACGAATTACCTCATCTAATTTAACACCACCATTCTTGTTTCATCTTGTTGGGTTTTCTAAAGGAATCGAGTTTGGAGCCGATTTTGGAGGTGAGTGACCACGAGTTCGACTCGTGTGTCTCATTTGATACCCAATCCGCGGGTATATGGTTTTTCTTGGATGGGTTTTGTGAGATTAAAGTGGGAAAAATGATTTTGGTTGAGAAAAACGCGTTTGGTATCCGGGTGGATTGTTTTGGGGTTCGAATTCGTGAAAGGACCTCTTGTTTGATGATTTTCTTGGGTGGTTTTGTGCTCGGTTTGAGCATAGCCGAGACCCTCGAGGTCTCGGGGTCGGTTGTTGTGGCTTGTTTTGTCGAGCCGAGACCCTAAGGGGGTCCTCCCCGATTCTTTTTGTTGTTGTTGTTGTCGAGATATCTAGACCCAAAGGGGTCCTCGTTGACATTCTTGTTGTTGTGGTTTGGTTTTGGCCGACGACCCTAAGGGTCCGTTTGGTTTGGCTTGGCTCGATGGGAGCAAGACCGTGACCTCCCTCGGGTCCGGTCGAATGAGTGGTTATTTTTCCTTTCTATTTTGGACCCTTGTGGTCGTTGGTATTGTGGCCGAACACCCCCCCCTAGGGGCTGTTTTGGTGCGAGCAAGCTCAAAGAGCTAGCCGAGACTCTTTAGTCTCGGGTGTGGCTCCGTTTTATACCTTGACCTTATTATTGACCCGGGTTGACTTGGTAACTCAACCGTTGCATATTTGGTTTTCGGACAATATATGTTGCTTGGTATTATTTATTTATTGTGATTGTATTATGGGCATTTGGTTTATCATTTTGGACGCGTTGCGGTATCTTGTGATTATGGGCATATTTGGAGTTGTGTTGACGAAAGTGGATTGGGGACCGATTGTGAGACGGTCATTAGATGACGGAGATAGGATTAGTCGGGTGCCGTAGTCGGACCCTCATGTTGTAGCACGTGGATTTGAGATTGGTTGGACGGAGTTATTATATTTATTATTGCGATTTGATTATATTGTTTGGACTTGGACTATGAGCCGAGGGTCATGACTCGGACATTTGGACCAAATTCTATGACTCGATAAATCTTTAAAGGTTGATATTAAAAATAAAACTCGTAATAATATTATTAAGAATATAATCGTTTATATACGTATATAGACGTGTTAAACGTACATATATATATATATATATATATATAAATGCGTATATTAATAATAAAACGATCACGAGTAAACGTATAATAATGAAGCGATAGTTATTACACTATGAAAATAGTGCAATAAATGTCAGAATATTATTGTAACTAATAACCACATATTTATAATGACGAACTTTACGTCGAATAACTAACAACTAAAAACGTAATTTTTTTTATTATAAACTAAAAACTTATCGAGTTATATGAATTTTTGAGTCTTTAAAGTCCAAGTGGGCCTTATATTGTGACTTCGTGTTGTCACGGATATATGACGGTTAATATAAACATTATATATATCGAATGACTTATTCTAGATCGAGTGATTTGACGATATAAAATGGATATATTAATGGGCATCGTATCCCACGACGCCCATAGGATGTGGTATATATTTTAGGGCAATGAATTACTATATGTCTGGTGGAATTTTGGCCGATTCGACAATATATATAGGGAATTCATTGGGCTACGACATATACCAAATAGAAATTTATGTGCAAGGTGTTTAGATTGGGTATAATTGTGGAACAATATATTACGTAAATAAATATGGGAGGTTATCAAATCGACGGATTTGATAAGCTTCGATAATTATTTAAATAATATATTGGGCTAACGTTAGACCTGTAGCTGTCTTATTATCGTTCTTTGTTGTGGCTTTTTGGTTTGTGCTGTGTCGACCCTACACCCGTATGGATACCAAACGTCGAATTTCAAATGAATATGAAGTAAACTCGAGAAATGGATAATTTTGGAAAGTAAAAATGAATTACGTTCGGGAATGGGAATATTTGATTTTGAGGAAATGATTTCTGAACGGGTTTAATATTGTTAGGAAGTGCCGAGTCAGTAGTTGCCGTTACGTGAGTTGCTTGAGATTACTTACGTCTCTCTTCTATCATTTCTTTTGAGGATTTCCGGACTTGAGGTGAGTCATAGCCCCACTTTTTACTCTTGAACTTTGTTTTCAATACTTGGGGTGAGAAACGTGCAAATGTTTTATGTGGACTATTATCGCTTTTTGATTTCAAAACTTGCTATGCTTATAGAACTAGGTAGAGCGAGGCCTAGACTAGATCTAGGTAAGCTATTTGATTTGGTTATTGAGCGAGGCCTAGTCCCCGAACTAGGTAAGCTATTTGATTTGGTTATTGAGCGAGGCCTAGTCCCCGAACTAGGTAAGCTATTTGATTTGGTTATAGAGCGAGGCCTAGCCTAGAGCTAGGTAAGCTAAACAACGAGGCCTAGACTAGATCTAGGTAAGTTGAACATGTCGTATCCTTACGAATGTTGGGTATGTCGTATCCTTACGCATACATATTGAGCGAGGCCTAGACTAGATCTAGGTAAGCTATTGGATTGATTATAGAGCGAGGCCTAGACTTGAGCTAGGTAAGCTATTGATTGGATTGATTTGAGCTATAGCGTGCACCTATAGGGAGGATTTGATTTGGTTGGATTTATTTTGGTTGGATGATTGAGCCCTAGTCTAGCTAGCAAGCGTTTTGCGTACATGTCCACTATATTGAATTAAGAACCTAAACCTATGATCTCACCAGCGAAAGCTGACTTTTAGCACGTTTTCTCAGGTAATTAAGTGATGCTCTGCGGATGCTTGGGATTGGAGGCTTGGCATTTGGCACCGGTTATGGATCTATATTTCTAAAACTCTGATAACTATTGTGGACCTATATTTGTTTCTTTTGGGCCTGACTTTGGATGTTTTTGGGATAATGTAAACTTTAAAACCCCGCGTGGTTGTATTTTATCTTGTTTACTTTATCTCGTTCTTTTATGTCTTGTGTTTGGATACCAGTCCCCGTAACACCCCGAAAGCTTGTTGAGTCTTCCGCTGTACCAAATTTTGGGGGTGTTACAGATTGGTATCAGAGCCAAGGTTATAGAGAACTAGGTAAATAGACACCTAAACTATAACCGATTTTTATGGAAAACGATCCTCGACCATTGCCCGCCAGCCCGCCAAGCCGAAGCATCATTTTTATTATTGAGGTATTATGAGATATTTGAGATGATTAGAGATTTGAGATTTCTTGAGATGATTTGAGGATTTGAGGTTTATTGATTTGGTGATATGATGCGTTTTTGAGGAATTATATGTGTTCTGAGGAATTATATGGCTTAATTGTTTTGAGAATGGTTTTAGTAATGCGGTATTTAAATCTTTCTTGATTATATACGATTTGGAATTTTATGATGATTTTGGATATGATATTTTGAGTTCACGGTTTAGTTGTTTTGAAACACTTACACCTACCCTACGCCGTTGTCACAGACTATGGCCTCCCATACGCCTGATGTCGTTGAGGACATTCTTACTACACCAGTATTGCCAGCACGGTTCACCATGGCCCCTGATGATCCTTACCAGGTTGCCATGCATTCAGCTACTATGACACTGACAGGTTCTACTTCAGCATCACCTGCTGCATCTACGCAGGGACCCTCATCTTCTCTAGGGCTCCCTGGTACATCGAGGCAGCTTACTCTTCATCAGGCTTTGGCTCATGTGGCTCCACGTTTTGCCCATCGAGCTACGGCACGCATGTCGGTACGCCCTACTTCACCACCTTTACAGATTGATGCTCACTCTCTTCTGTCTGAGGCGCCGCCCACATCATTGCGTCGTCGTCCTAGATCACCTACCCCTTCACCACATGGTTCACCTAGTAGGAGACGACGATTGATGATGTACTCTTCCGATGAGGAGGAGGAGGAGTACGAGGGTGAGGATGAGGCTGATGACCATGAGGAGGAGGATGACCCTCAGGAGGTTGAGCAGGGTGATGATGATGACCCTGAGGAGGAGGATGACCCTCAAGAGGATGAGGTGCCTGATGATGATGATGTGTTAGTACCACCAGCTCAGGCTGAGGAGCCTGATTCACCTGTACATCCGATGGAGCCTGATTCACCTGTACACCCGATTGAGCCTGATTCACCTGATCATCCGTTTTTGTTTGAGTTGCCACCTGGTAGTCCCGCTGGGTCGGATGCATCTTCTGAGATTTCTGCTGAGCATGCAGAGTTGGGTGAGATTGGCAGGTTGTGGGCTCGGATTACTGAGCTTAGTGAGAGAGTTGCACGTGTATCTGATCGACTCGAGAGGGTTATTGGAGAGTTTTTAGCGGATTTGAGAGTTGACTTGACTGTCGTTGTAGGCAGGACTACTGAGTTGAGGAGAGTTTTGATGGAGGTTCATGAGCATATCGATAGTTTACAGCGAGGTTTTGTTACTGCTCGTGAGGCTGACCGCAAGCTATGGCAAAGGAATGCCGAGCTGGAGAAGGAGGTGGCTGACCTCAAGAGAGACCGAGACACCCATAGCGTGGAGTTAGGATCGTTATGGAGGGATCTTGATGGCTTGAGGCAGGAGTTGAGTAGACTTCGCCAGCAGCGTGGCTAGTTGATTGGCTTATGTTGTCTTGTTGCTTTCTTAACCGAGGAGTGTTCGGTTAGAAAAGCTAGTTATCCTATTTTGATGTATTTTCCGTTAATTACTCGTCTTGTTGGAACGATTATTATCTTTGTGTTTTCAGTAGATGGGATGATGTTGGATCTTTCTTGTATGGTCGATGGTTATTTGATATGGTATTATGTGGTTTTTGGATAGTATGGAGATTGAGTTCCTATTCGTCTTATTGATGCTTTACGGTGTATTGTTGATTTTCTTTCCATGACTTGGCTTCGTTGATTAAATTCTTGTTGAGCATATGATAAGTCCTATCGGAGACTCACGAACTTGTATGATGTTTCAGATCAATGGCACCCCGAAGAAACCCTGTTAGAGCTACCAGAACTGGACCTGCAACGACTACCCCTAGTCGTCGAGGACGCCATCCAGCTCGAAATGTTGAGACCCCTACTCCTGATAACCTGGACACTACTAACCGCAATAACAGGAATCAAAATGTGGATGTCCAGGGAGACAATGATCATGTTCCACTTAATGCACCTACTGTGGATCAAGCAATGATCAATCAACTTGTGGAGCAACGAGTTGCTGAGTTACTAGCTGAGTCAAATCATTCCAACAATTCTGCTGGAACTTTTCCACCTGTTCGTGCTAATGGATGTCACTACAAGGAGTTTAAGATTTGTGGACCGATTGAGTTTGGTGGGACTGAAGGAGTGGTTTACTTGGTTAGGTGGATTGAGAAGACTGAGTCTGTGTTCAATGTCAGTGGTTGTGCGGAGAATGCGAAGGTAAAGTTTGCTTCTTTTACCTTCAAGGATGAAGCCTTAACTTGGTGGAACAATTACCGTAACTCGGTTGGGAGTGATGCGGCTTATGCTATGACTTGGGAGCAATTTAAGTCTTTGCTGATTCAGACCTACTGCCCAAGGAATGAGATTAAGAAATTGGAGATTGAGTTCTGGAACCACAAGGTGAAAGGTACCGATATGGCAACTTACAATCGCCGTTATCGAGAGTTGGCCTTACTCTGTCCCGATATGGTTAGGACTGAGACCCAAAAGATCGAGAGGTATACCGATGGATTGCTGATAGCTACAAGGAATGATGTGATTTCTGCTAAGCCTGCGAACATTCATGAGGCTATTACTATCGCTCAACAATTGATGGATTCTTTGGCATTGGAAGAAGCTGAGAAAAATAAGAATGGAAAGAGAAAGAGGGACGATCACTCTAAGGGTAATGATCGTCGAAACAAGCGACAACTAACTACTAGAGCTTATGCCATGAGAGATGGAGACAAGAAGAACTACAATGGAGATGCACCCAAATGTAACCGATGTTACAAGCATCATTCTGGTCGATGTACTATAATGTGCCAGAATTGCTCTAAGATGGGACATATAGCTAAGGATTGTAGAGCTCGACCTCTTGCTATGGTTCAAGCTACTTCCGAAACTATGAACAAGGCAAATGTTACTTGCTATGGATGTGGAAAGAAAGGACACTATCGGAATGAGTGTAGGGAATCGTGGAACCGAGGAAATCAAGGATCGGGTGGTAATGGGTACAACAATGGAAACCGTGGAACTGGAGGAAACCGTGGACGACAAGATAATGGGGACCAACGTGTGGAAGCTGGAGTTGCTCATGGGAGAGTGTATGCACTCGGGAACGAGAGAGGAGAAGATCCGAACGTTGTTACTGGTACGTTCCTTCTCAATAATCGTTATGCTTCCATACTATTTGATACTGGTGCCGATAAGAGTTTTGTGTCCACTAAGTTTGCACCCTTACTTGAGAAACCCCCGATGGCCTTAGGAATTGGGTATGATGTAGAGTTAGCCAATGGAAACATAGAAAGGATTAAGACTATCGTTCGTGGATGCACGTTAAACTTTCTGAACCGTCCTTTCAACATAGATCTTCTACCCGTCACATTAGGAAGTTTTGATGTCATTATTGGTATGGATTGGTTGTCGAAGTATCGTGCCCATATAATCTGCGATGAGAAGATCGTGCGTGTGCCTTACGGCAAGGAGATTCTAAACATACCAGGAGATAGAAAGGATTTGAGAGGCCCATCTAAATTAGCAGTTATATCTTGCACTAAGTTGCCGAAGCTAATAGAAAAAGGAAGTTACCTTTTCTTAGCCCAAATTTCTGAGAAAGGAGAGAAGGAAAAGAAGGAAAGGTGCATTGGGGATGTACCTATAGTTCGTGATTTTCCGGATGTGTTTCCCGATGAATTGCCGGGAATTCCGCCTACTAGGCAAGTGGAATTTCAGATTGAGTTAATACCTGGTGCTGCACCAGTAGCACGAGCGCCTTATCGTCTTGCACCGACTGAACTAGAAGAGTTGTCGAAACAATTAGCGGAGTTAGCCGAGAAGGGATTTATAAGACCAAGTTCTTCACCTTGGGGAGCCCCAGTCTTATTTGTGAAGAAGAAGGATGGATCGTTTCGTATGTGTATTGATTATCGAGAGTTGAACAAGTTAACGGTGAAGAATAGATACCCGTTACCGAGGATCGACGATTTGTTCGATCAACTTCAGGGATCGAGTGTGTATTCGAAGATCGATTTGAGATCGGGATATCATCAGCTTCGAGTGCGCGAGGAAGATATTCCGAAAACGGCTTTCAGAACCCGTTACGGGCATTACGAGTTTCAGGTGATGCCGTTTGGGTTGACTAACGCACCGGCTGTATTCATGGACCTCATGAATCGGGTGTGTAAGCCGTACTTAGATAAGTTCGTGATTGTGTTTATTGATGACATTCTGATTTATTCAAAGAGTAAGAAAGAACATGAGGAGCATCTAAGACTTATCTTAGAATTGCTCAGGAAGGAAAAACTGTATGCCAAGTTTTCGAAATGCGAATTTTGGATCCCAACAGTACAATTTCTAGGTCACGTAATTGATAGACAAGGAGTTCATGTGGATCCTGCTAAGATTGAAGCGATTAAAGATTGGGCTGCACCTACGACACCAACGGAAGTTCGTCAATTTTTGGGATTAGCCGGTTACTACCGAAGATTCATTGAGGGATTTTCGAAAATAGCAAAACCGTTGACCAAATTGACTCAAAAGAGTGTTAAGTATGAATGGGGAGATAAGGAAGAGGAAGCCTTTCAGTTACTTAAGGAGATGTTGTGTAGTGCTCCTATCTTGGCGTTACCCGAAGGTAACGAGGATTTCGTCGTCTATTGTGACGCTTCACATAAAGGTTTAGGAGCTGTGTTAATGCAACGAGAGAAAGTGATAGCTTATGCTTCCCGACAGCTCAAGAAGCATGAGAAGAACTACACCACCCATGATTTGGAGTTAGGTGCTATGGTTTTTGCTTTGAGGATATGGAGACATTACTTGTATGGAACCAAGTGTGTAGTGTTTACTGATCACAAAAGTCTGCAACACATTCTGAACCAAAAAGAGCTTAACATGAGGCAGCGACGTTGGATTGAGTTGCTAAGCGATTACGATTGTGAAATTCGCTACCATCCGGGTAAAGCAAACGTTGTTGCTGATGCTCTTAGTCGAAAAGAGAGAATTCCACCATTACGAGTTAGGTCATTAGGAATGACTATCGTATCGCCGTTGCCGTCTCAAATATTAGAAGCTCAAACGGAAGCATTGAAAGCAGAGAATAAACCTGCTGAGAATATATTTGGGATGGCAGAAAATGAGAAAGGATTTGTTAAGCGTTCTGATGGAGTGTTATGTTTTGGAGATCGGATTTGGGTACCATTGTATGGAGGGATTCGAGATTTGATTATGCATGAATCGCATAAGTCAAGGTACTCCATTCATCCTGGGTCGGACAAGATGTACCAGGATTTGAAGAAATTATATTGGTGGCCAAATATGAAGGCAGATATAGCACTATATGTTATTAAGTGCTTGACTTGCTCTAAGGTTAAAGCCGAGCATCAAAGACCGTCAGGATTGTTGACGCAGCCAGAACTCCCAGTTTGGAAGTGGGAGCGGATTACGATGGACTTTATTACCAAATTACCAAAGACAGCTAGCGGTTGCGACGCTATATGGGTAATTGTGGATCGTTTGACTAAGTCTGCTCATTTCCTGGCAATTAGTGAAGATGATAGTGTGGAAAAACTTGCGAGGTTGTACGTGAAGGAGATTGTTTCTCGTCATGGAGTCCCGATATCTATTATTTCAGATCGTGATAGTCGTTTTACGTCGGCTTTGTGGCGATCACTTCAAACGGCTTTGGGAACGAGACTTGATATGAGTACTGCATATCATCCCCAAACCGATGGCCAAAGTGAGAGAACTATCCAAACTTTAGAGGATATGCTTCGTGCATGCATCATAGACTTTGGTAAGGGCTGGGAGAAGTATCTGCCTCTTGCGGAGTTCTCCTACAATAATAGCTACCACACAAGTCTTAAGGCTGCACCATTCGAAGCTTTGTATGGTCGAAAATGCCGTTCACCTATTGGTTGGGCAGAAGTTGGAGATACCCAACTCACAGGCCCTGAGCTTATCTTGGAAACTACGGAGAAGGTAACGCAGATTCGAGATCGACTGCAAGCAGCTAGAGATAGGCAGAAGAGCTATGCTGATCAAAGGCGTAAACCCCTAGAATTCCAGGTTGGAGATAGAGTTATGTTGAAGGTCTCGCCTTGGAAGGGTGTGATACGTTTTGGGAAACGAGGGAAATTGAATCCCCGCTACATTGGACCATTTCGTATTCTGGAAAGAATTGGGCCCGTAGCGTATCGTTTGGAATTACCTATCGAACTGAGTAAAGTTCATGATGTGTTTCATATTAGTAATCTGAAGAAATGCCTTTCAGAGGAAACACCAGTGATACCTATCAAGGATATTCGTGTGGACGAAAGTTTGAATTTCGTGGAAGAGCCGATTGAGATAATGGATAGAGAGATCAAACGACTCAAGAGGAGTCGTATTCCGCTCATCAAAGTTCGTTGGAATTCGCGGCACGGACCGGAATTTACGTGGGAACGTGAGGATGAGTTTCGGAAGAGATATCCGAAGTTATTCACTTCGTAGATGGGTTATTTCGAGAGAAACCCGGGACGGGTTCCTTCTGAGGCTGGGAGGATGTGACAACTGGCAAAATAGGGAGCCGTTTTATAAAACCCGCATTACATCAATATAATAAACATGGAATTTCTGAAAATTTATTGTGACGAGATATTTTACAAACGTTGGTACTTGATTTTAATCGTACGATGTTTATGGGAATTAGTTATTTAATTATGGTTTGATTTGTTTCGGACGTGATGAATTATTATATTTTGAGATCGTTATTGTTGGCACTACTTTGACTTCGGCACTAGGTTGACCTAACAATTTATTTATATTTTTACGGAATTCGGATGTTTTATTATTTTTGGAACGGGTTCGGTTGGAAAAGTGATTTGGTTATTAAAGGTTTCGGGTTTGGCCCGTGTGTTTACTCGGGGCTACTTAGCCCACTACACACTCCATATTATTACTAATAATAATAAAAAAAAAAACAAAATTTAATTTTTTTTTTTTTTTTAAAAAATCGTCCTTGTGGTCCGGTTTTAACCAACACCCCACACCACACACACACAAAAACATACAAAACACCATCTCTCTCTCTCCTTCATCCCTACATCTATCTTCTCAAAACCCTAACACCACCGCCACCTTGTGCGGCCACCACAGCCGCCACCGCCTCTCCCCCATCTAATCTAACACCACCATCTTAACCCTTGTGTCCCGATCTATCTTTTGGTGTATTGCACGCGCTCTAAAACCTTCTCTAACACCACGTACGAATTACCTCATCTAATTTAACACCACCATTCTTGTTTCATCTTGTTGGGTTTTCTAAAGGAATCGAGTTTGGAGCCGATTTTGGAGGTGAGTGACCACGAGTTCGACTCGTGTGTCTCATTTGATACCCAATCCGCGGGTATATGGTTTTTCTTGGATGGGTTTTGTGAGATTAAAGTGGGAAAAATGATTTTGGTTGAGAAAAACGCGTTTGGTATCCGGGTGGATTGTTTTGGGGTTCGAATTCGTGAAAGGACCTCTTGTTTGATGATTTTCTTGGGTGGTTTTGTGCTCGGTTTGAGCATAGCCGAGACCCTCGAGGTCTCGGGGTCGGTTGTTGTGGCTTGTTTTGTCGAGCCGAGACCCTAAGGGGGTCCTCCCCGATTCTTTTTGTTGTTGTTGTTGTCGAGATATCTAGACCCAAAGGGGTCCTCGTTGACATTCTTGTTGTTGTGGTTTGGTTTTGGCCGACGACCCTAAGGGTCCGTTTGGTTTGGCTTGGCTCGATGGGAGCAAGACCGTGACCTCCCTCGGGTCCGGTCGAATGAGTGGTTATTTTTCCTTTCTATTTTGGACCCTTGTGGTCGTTGGTATTGTGGCCGAACACCCCCCCCCTAGGGGCTGTTTTGGTGCGAGCAAGCTCAAAGAGCTAGCCGAGACTCTTTAGTCTCGGGTGTGGCTCCGTTTTATACCTTGACCTTATTATTGACCCGGGTTGACTTGGTAACTCAACCGTTGCATATTTGGTTTTCGGACAATATATGTTGCTTGGTATTATTTATTTATTGTGATTGTATTATGGGCATTTGGTTTATCATTTTGGACGCGTTGCGGTATCTTGTGATTATGGGCATATTTGGAGTTGTGTTGACGAAAGTGGATTGGGGACCGATTGTGAGACGGTCATTAGATGACGGAGATAGGATTAGTCGGGTGCCGTAGTCGGACCCTCATGTTGTAGCACGTGGATTTGAGATTGGTTGGACGGAGTTATTATATTTATTATTGCGATTTGATTATATTGTTTGGACTTGGACTATGAGCCGAGGGTCATGACTCGGACATTTGGACCAAATTCTATGACTCGATAAATCTTTAAAGGTTGATATTAAAAATAAAACTCGTAATAATATTATTAAGAATATAATCGTTTATATACGTATATAGACGTGTTAAACGTACATATATATATATATATATATATATATATATAAATGCGTATATTAATAATAAAACGATCACGAGTAAACGTATAATAATGAAGCGATAGTTATTACACTATGAAAATAGTGCAATAAATGTCAGAATATTATTGTAACTAATAACCACATATTTATAATGACGAACTTTACGTCGAATAACTAACAACTAAAAACGTAATTTTTTTTATTATAAACTAAAAACTTATCGAGTTATATGAATTTTTGAGTCTTTAAAGTCCAAGTGGGCCTTATATTGTGACTTCGTGTTGTCACGGATATATGACGGTTAATATAAACATTATATATATCGAATGACTTATTCTAGATCGAGTGATTTGACGATATAAAATGGATATATTAATGGGCATCGTATCCCACGACGCCCATAGGATGTGGTATATATTTTAGGGCAATGAATTACTATATGTCTGGTGGAATTTTGGCCGATTCGACAATATATATAGGGAATTCATTGGGCTACGACATATACCAAATAGAAATTTATGTGCAAGGTGTTTAGATTGGGTATAATTGTGGAACAATATATTACGTAAATAAATATGGGAGGTTATCAAATCGACGGATTTGATAAGCTTCGATAATTATTTAAATAATATATTGGGCTAACGTTAGACCTGTAGCTGTCTTATTATCGTTCTTTGTTGTGGCTTTTTGGTTTGTGCTGTGTCGACCCTACACCCGTATGGATACCAAACGTCGAATTTCAAATGAATATGAAGTAAACTCGAGAAATGGATAATTTTGGAAAGTAAAAATGAATTACGTTCGGGAATGGGAATATTTGATTTTGAGGAAATGATTTCTGAACGGGTTTAATATTGTTAGGAAGTGCCGAGTCAGTAGTTGCCATTACGTGAGTTGCTTGAGATTACTTACGTCTCTCTTCTATCATTTCTTTTGAGGATTTCCGGACTTGAGGTGAGTCATAGCCCCACTTTTTACTCTTGAACTTTGTTTTCAATACTTGGGGTGAGAAACGTGCAAATGTTTTATGTGGACTATTATCGCTTTTTGATTTCAAAACTTGCTATGCTTATAGAACTAGGTAGAGCGAGGCCTAGACTAGATCTAGGTAAGCTATTTGATTTGGTTATTGAGCGAGGCCTAGTCCCCGAACTAGGTAAGCTATTTGATTTGGTTATTGAGCGAGGCCTAGTCCCCGAACTAGGTAAGCTATTTGATTTGGTTATAGAGCGAGGCCTAGCCTAGAGCTAGGTAAGCTAAACAACGAGGCCTAGACTAGATCTAGGTAAGTTGAACATGTCGTATCCTTACGAATGTTGGGTATGTCGTATCCTTACGCATACATATTGAGCGAGGCCTAGACTAGATCTAGGTAAGCTATTGGATTGATTATAGAGCGAGGCCTAGACTTGAGCTAGGTAAGCTATTGATTGGATTGATTTGAGCTATAGCGTGCACCTATAGGGAGGATTTGATTTGGTTGGATTTATTTTGGTTGGATGATTGAGCCCTAGTCTAGCTAGCAAGCGTTTTGCGTACATGTCCACTATATTGAATTAAGAACCTAAACCTATGATCTCACCAGCGAAAGCTGACTTTTAGCACGTTTTCTCAGGTAATTAAGTGATGCTCTGCGGATGCTTGGGATTGGAGGCTTGGCATTTGGCACCGGTTATGGATCTATATTTCTAAAACTCTGATAACTATTGTGGACCTATATTTGTTTCTTTTGGGCCTGACTTTGGATGTTTTTGGGATAATGTAAACTTTAAAACCCCGCGTGGTTGTATTTTATCTTGTTTACTTTATCTCGTTCTTTTATGTCTTGTGTTTGGATACCAGTCCCCGTAACACCCCGAAAGCTTGTTGAGTCTTCCGCTGTACCAAATTTTGGGGGTGTTACATCAGCCCAATATTCACGACATTTTGGAACTTTATGATGTCCCAAGTCTTTGTGTGTTTCATTACTACACCACACAAAAGTATACATTCAAAATGGATTCATTAGTGGGTATGCGGAAATTGGTTATAATGTGTAGGGTTGTAGACGCTGCATTTACTGACATGATCAATTCAAAATTTCCTTTTCTCGAGAGTTTGAACTTAACAATGATGGGGTGTGTGCTAGAAACCATTGATATCACTTGTAAATCCTTAAAGAGACTGACTTTAAAGTTTTGCGAAAGGAAGCAAATCAGGATATATGTTTACGCTTCAAAGTTACTTTATTTGTCTTACGATGGCCTGACAGTGCCTAGTCTCTTTTTTCCATCTGGTACTCCTGAGCGTATTACACTTATACTAAACTTTTATCCAAACAATTCCATTGATCTGTCGTTCTTTCTGAAAATGAGAGAAGCACTCAGTTTAACAAGCAACTTTGACATTGAAATAACTGATATTTATTCTCATGTGCCGCCATTGAACATTGACGTTGATGATCTCAGAAGAAGAGTTCTGTTTCCAGCTAGGAATGTGCAAGATCTGTCGTTTAAACAAACTGCTGATGAACGCATGTGGACGCACAGAACAATTTTTGATTTATTTTTTTCGATTTGCCATCCCCGTTATGTTAAGGTATATTATATTGAAAGGACCAACAACTACTTGTATAAGTGGACGGCAAGGAAGATGATGGAAACGAAAAGGCGTGAGCTGAAAGATGTTAGAATAAAAAATCCTTCTAACGGGAAATGGGAAACCCTGACAAGTTTTCATGATGAGTCGAGCGACTACAATACAGATGAGTTCAAGTTAGATTGGTTTCTTGAAAAAACCTCTCTGCTCCTGCTTTAAGTTAATTTTATTCATCATTTAATAAAATGTTTTTGTTTTTATATTCTATTCGACAATACTGATATTATTTAGTAATGTTTGGTTTAGTTTTTTTAATTCATTCAATCAAGAATATATATAATGCTGAGATTTAATGTTTAATACTGCTTCTTTTTCTTTTTTAATTTCCATCATGAAATTTAAACATCTGTAACTGGGCTATATTTAGTTTAGTGTTGGGTAAGAAAAGACGTATAATCTTTAATTTGTTGTCGCTGTAAATTCTAAATTTTTTTATCCGGAAGACTTTTTTGGGGTAATTTTTTTCTTGTCTTAACAATTTAGTTAATTTTAAGCGGTTCCACTGAATCAATGATTGATCAGTTGATTCTAGCGAGCTATGTACCATTTCTATAACACAAGATTTATCTAAAACTTTATTGGTGAGCTTTAAAGGCGGCTTTGAACATAATGGTGGGATGTTTAGGTTAAATTGATAACCTGTGATATGCTGTTCAAGAACTTTGATGTTTGCGTGTTCAGAGTTAGTTGAAACTACTTATTTAACGACGCGAATGTTAAGAAATAGTGGCTATTGGTATGTACTGTAAAATCGTTAAGAAGTAGTGGCTATTGATCGCACTCTTTTACGGTATCTCAATGACAACCTGTCAATCGAATGTCTTCATCTCCACTTGGACCTTAACGACTCTGACATTGTCTTCTCTTGCTGAAAAGTGGTTTCAGTCATTAGCTTCCAGAAATTGTCTCAAGGAGCTTTCCCTAACAATTTGTACCAAGGAATCTGCTTGCGCTTCTACTTTGACTCGCCTTACAATTCCAGGTGAGATATTTTCTTGTAAAAACCTATGTACTATAAGTTTAAAAGTTGATAACGTACTTCACACGCTCTCACGTTATGGTGAATATGAATCATGTGATCAAGTGTTCATGCCTACGAGTACTCGAGTTGGTAAATGTCTGCATAAGTAGTGAAGAGGCACTTAATAACTTACTTTGCTCTTGTAGCTTACTTGAGAAGATAAACATATTCTTTCGGCAAGGCTTTAAGATTATTAAGATTAAAAACCTTCGCTGTCTTGGCGAATTGAGAATAAGATCTGTAGAGCTAAAAATTAACGACGAAATTTTGGAAGTTTATGATCCAAGTCTTTGTGTGTTTCATTACCACAACATAAAAAAGTTACTGATAAATCAATTTTTACATGTATTTATTTGATTATATAGTACAGTACCTTCTTAGAAGATTGATCATCTCCAGTCACCAGTTTAGTTAATTTGATTTTTGCGCTGGTTTTTTTCAAATTAATTTCTGACACAGTTCAACTGTTCATAATTGTGCAGGATCATAGAGTGCAAATGAAAAATGGAATTAACTATCTGATGGACTTGCATAAAAAAACCTTTCTCTTTGCTCCGGTGCCCAATGCTGCGTAATTAATTTTAAACTGTTAAATGTCATGAACAATTTAAGTTTCTTGTTAAGTTATGTTTTCCTTGACATTGAAGCACATGACTGGTTGTAATAGTCTAAATAGCATATGAACACAAGTTAAATTAAATTTAACTAGTGTACTCTCATTCGAATCCTGACCATGTTTCGTGTGCTACTTTATAGTATTAAATTTGCAAGCGATATACCCCATTAGGGTAAACCTATCACACCCCATCTTTCTCCTATACAGACACCTTTTTTCATGTAAATATGAAGGTGTTGTGTGTCTATGTGTGATAATAAGATGTAGGGGTGTTGCTATAGGAGGACCACATTAGCTTAAGAAACAATGTAAAATGCTCGAACTTTCACAACGTTGAGCCATAATGACGAGAACAATGTTGGATAAGCAATGCTATTAACGCCGAGAAGTGGAAAACGCCAAGGGAATAACACTTGACACGAATAAGAGCACGAATAAGTGGTACATTGTGCTCTTATTTGTGCTTGCTTTCTTAGTTGTCATTCCCTTCTCCCCTTCTGTCACCCATGGGCCATGAGGCACTATTTCAATTCATGTACACTTGACACAATCAATGACAAATCTAAAAGTAATGGTTTTGCTTGGGAGGAAAGTTTTCTAGAAATAAATTTAGAAAGGATTAATTCCATTAGTTTCGTGTCTTAAAATAAATTCATTTTTTTAAAGAAAATATCTCTTAAATAAATCCTATATATGCAAAAAAGTGATTACATTTGCTTCTCCTGCAAAACCCTTCCAAGAGGAAAAGTACGTAATAGCCATCGATTTCATAAGTTAATTAAATTCTTTAGTTTGCAAGATGATTATTAAATTCTTAAAAGGGTTTTTAGATCTTCTTGTGCCCAAAGAGATAGAGGAAGAAGGGATTAGAAGCATCACATCACAATTAGAATATGTTCCGAATGAGAACGAAAGCATCACACCACAATTAGAATATGTTCCGAATGAGAACGAAAGCATCACACCACAATTAGAATATGTTCCGAATGAGTTGTATCACCAAATACAATCATTGTTGCCTGCAAAAGATGCCGCCCGCACATGTGTCTTGTCCAAGTCATGGCTACACATTTGGTCTACCATACCTACCCTCAGGTTTACTAGGTGTGCAACTGATGAGCATCTCACCAAAGAAAAAGAAATAGACTACATCAAGTTGATTGATCGCACTCTTTTACGGTATCTCGATGACAAAATGTCAATCGAATGTCTTCATCTCCACTTGGACCTTCACGACTCGTCATTGTCTTCTCTTGCTGAAAAATGGTTTCAGTCATTAGCTTCCAGAAATTGTCTCAAGGAGCTTTCCCTAACAATTTGTACTATGGAATCTGATTGGGCTACTACTTTTACTCGCCTTACAATTCCAGGTGAGATGTTTTCTTGTAAACACCTAAATACTATAAGTTTAAAAGTTGATAACTTCACACGCTCTCACGTTATGGTGAATATGAATCCTGTGATCAACTGTTCATGCCTACGAGTACTCGAGTTGGTAAATGTCTGCATAAGTAGTGAAGAGGCACTTAATAACTTACTTTGTTCTTGTAGCTTACTTGAGAAGATAAACATATTCATTCGCCAAGGCATTAAGATTATTAAGATTAAAAACCTTCGTTGTCTTGGCGAATTGAGAATAAGATCAATAGAGCTCAAAAATAACGACCAAATTTTGGAAGTTTATGATGTCCCAAGTCTTTGTGTGTTTCATTACCACAACATAAAACAGTCTACATTCAAAATGGATTCATTAGTGGGTGTGCGAGAACTGGTTTTATCATGTAAGGTCGTAGACAATGCATTTACTGACATGATCAATTCAAAATTTCCTTTTCTCGAGGGTTTGACCTTAACAATGTTTGGGTGTAGGCTGGAAACCATTGACATCACTTGTGATTCCTTAAAGAGATTAACTTTAGGGTTTTGTGTAGATAAGCAGATCAGGATACAAGTTTACGCTTCAAAGTTACTTAATTTCTCTTACAAGGGCCTGAAAAAGCCTAGTCTCTTGTTTCCAACCAGTACTCCCGAGCATATAAGGATCATACTAATCCAATCCCATTGATCTGTCGTTCTTTCTGAAAATGAGAGAAGCACTCAGTTTAACAAGCAAATTTGACATTGAAATAAGAAATCTTTATTGTCATGTGCCGCCATTAAATACTGACGTTGATAATCTCAAAAGAAGGGTTTTGTTTCCTACCAGGAATGTGCAACATCTATCGTTTAAACAAACTTCTGATGAACACATGTGGATGCACTCAACAATTTTTGATTTATTTTTTTCGATGTGCTATCCCCGTTATGTTAAGGTATATTATATTGAAAGGACTAACAACTACTCGTATAAGCGGACGGCAAGGAAGATGATGGAAAAGAAAAGGCGTGAGTTGAAAGATGTTAGAATAAAAAATCCTTCTAACGTGATGATAACCATTACTACGATGCAGATGAGTTCAAGTTAGATTGATTTCTTGAAAGAACTTCTCTGCTCCTCGCTTAAAGTTAATTTTATTTTGATATAATTTTTATTTCATTCGACAATACTAATATTATTTAGTAATGTTTTGTTTAGTTTTTATATTTCATTCGATCAAGAATATAATGCTGAGATTATATGTTTAATACTGCTTCTTTTCTTTCTTAATTGCCATCATGAGATTTAAACATTTGTAACTGGGCCAACTAGTTTAGCTATGGCCAAGAAAAGAAGTATAATCTTTAATTCATTGTCCGAGTAAATTCTAAATATTTTGATCCGTAGGAATTTTTCGGGGTAATTTCATTTCTTGTATTAACAATTTAGTTAATTTTAAGCGGTTTCCTCACAATCAATGATTGACCAGTTAATCTAGCGAGCAATGTACCTTTTCTATTTTATCCAAAACTATATTGGCCTCTAAGGTTGCAAAAGACATCATAATGTGTTTAGATTGTTTGAAGTGTGCGTATAGCAGTTTTGTTGAGCTTTAAAGGCGGCTTTGAACATAATGGTGGGATGTTTAGGTTAAATTGATAACCTGTGTGATATGCAGTTCAAGAACTTTGATGTTTGCGTGTTCAGAGTTGGTTGAAACTAGTTATTCAACGGCGCGAAAGTTAAGAAAGAGTGGCTTGTGTACTGTAAAATCGTTAAGCAATAGTGGCTATTGATCGCACTCTTTTATGGTATCTCAATGACAACCTGTCAATCGAATGTCTTCATCTCCACTTGGACCTTCACGACTCGTCATTGTCTTCTCTTGCTGAAAAGTGGTTTCAGTCATTAGCTTCCAGAAATTGTCTCAAGGAGCTTTCCCTAACAATTTGTACCAAGGAATCTGCTTGGGCTTCTACTTTGACTCGCCTTACAATTCCAGGTGAGATATTTTCTTATAAAAACATAAGTACTATAAGTTTAAAAGTTGACAACTTCACACGCTCTCACGTTATGGTGAATATGAATCATGTGATCAAGTGTTCATGCCTACGAGTACTCGAGTTGGTAAATGTCTGCATAAGTAGTGAAGAGGCACTTAATAACTTACTTTGCTCTTGTAGCTTACTTGAGAAGATAAACATATTCTTTCGGCAAGGCTTTAATGGCGAATTGAGAATAAGATCTGTAGAGCTAAAAAATAACGACGAAATTTTGGAAGTTTATGATGTCCCAAGTCTTTGTGTGTTTCATTACCACAACATAAAAAAGTTACTGATAAATCAATTTTTACATGTATTTATTTGATTATATAGTACAGTACCTTCTTAGAAGATTGATCACCTCCAGTCACCAGTTTAGTTAATTTGATTTTTGCACTGGTTTTTTTCAAATTAATTTCTGACACAGTTCAACTGTTCATAATTGTGCAGGATCATAGAGTGCAAATGAAAAATGGAATTAACTATCTGATGGACTTGCATAACAAAACCTTTCTCTTTGCTCTGGTGCCCAATGCTGCGTAATTAATTTTAAACTGTTAAATGTCATGAACAATTTAAGTTTCTTGTTAAGTTATGTTTTCCTTGACATTGAAGTACATGACTGGTTGTAATAGTCTAAATGGCATATGAACACAAGTTAAATCAAATTTAACTAGTGTACTCTCATTCGAATTCTGACCATGTTTCGTGTGCTACTTTTATAGTATTAAATTTGCAAGCGATATACCCCATTAGGGTAAATCTATCACACCCCATCTTTCTCCTATACAGACACCCTTTTTCATGTAAATATGAAGGTGTTGTGTGTCTATGTGTGATAATAAGATGTAGGGGTGTTTCTATAGGAGGACCACATTAGCTTAAGAAACAATGTAAAATGCTCGAACTTTCACAACGTTGAGCCATAATGACGAGAACAATGTTGGATAAGCAATGCTATTAATGCCGAGAAGTGGAAAACGCAAAGAGAATAACACTTGACACGAATAAGAGCACGAATAAGTTGTACATTGTGCTCTTATTCGTGCTTTGCTTTCTTAGTTGTCATTCCCTTCTCCCCTTCTGTCACCCATGGGCCATGAGGCACTATTTCAATGGTCAAATGATATTAAAAGGTAATATACTTGCCACAAATTCATCGAATGGGTAGTGAACTATTTTTTTTTCATTTTGAGGGTAATTTTTTTTCAAATTCATCATATTTAGGGTATTTTGCAAAAATTTTGGACAATTTTGCCCTTCGGGAAAAAAAATTTTGTATTAGCTATGAGGGTCAAAATTGTCCAAAATTTTTACAAAATACCCTAAAGATGATGATTTTAAAAGAAAATTACCCTCAAAATAAAAATAAAAAAATAGTTCACTACCCAATCAATAAAATTGTGGCAAGTATATTACCTTTTTTTATTATTTGCCCTATTTCAATTCATGTACACTTGACACAATCAATGACAAATCTAAAAGTATGGTTTTGCTTGGGAGGAAAGTTTTCTAGAAATAAATTTAGAAAGGATTAATTCCATTAGTTTCGTGTCTTAAAATAAATTCATTTTTTTAAAGAAAATATCTCTTAAATAAATCCTATATATGCAAAAAAGTGATTACATTTGCTTCTCCTGCAAAACCCTTCAAAGAGAAAAGTACCAGCCATCGATTTCATAAGTTAATTAAATTCTTTAGTTTGCAAGATGATTATTAACTTCTTAAACGGGTTTTTAGATCTTGTTGTGCCCAAAGAGATCGAGGAAGAAGGGATTAGAAGCATCACATCACAATTGGAATATGTTCCGAATGAGTTGTATCACCATATACAATCATTGTTGCCCGCAAAAGATGCCGCCCGCACATGTGTCTTGTCCAAGTCATGGCTACACATTTGGTCTACCATACCTACCCTCAGGTTTACTAGGTGTGCAACTGACGAGCATCTCACCAAAGAAAAAGAAATAGACTACATCAAGTTGATTGATCGCACTCTTTTACGGTATCTCAATGACAACCTGTCAATCGAATGTCTTCATCTCCACTTACACCTTCACGACTCGTCATTGTCTTCTCTTGCTGAAAAATGGTTTCGGTCATTAGCTTCCAGAAATTGTCTCAAGGAGCTTTCTCTAACAATTTGTATTAAGGAATCTGCTCGGGCTACTACTTTTACTCGCCTTACAATTCCAGGTGAGATATTTTCTTGTAAAAAGATAAATACTATAAGTTTAAAAGTTGATAACGTCACGCGCTCTCACGTTATGGTGAATATGAATCCTGTGATCAAGTGTTCATGCCTACGAGTACTCGAGTTGGTAAATGTCTGCATAAGTAGTGAAGAGGCACTTAATAACTTACTTTGTTCTTGTAGCTTACTTGAGAAGATAAACATATTCATTCGCCAACGCATTAAGATTATTAAGATTAAAAACCTTCGTTGTCTTGGCGAATTGAGAATAAGATCAATAGAGCTAAAAAATAACGACGAAATTTTGGAAGTTTATGATGTCCCAAGTCTTTGTGTGTTTCATTACTACAACATAAAACAGCCTACATTCAAAATGGATTCATTAGTGGGTGTGCGAGAACTGGTTTTATCATGTAAGGTCGTAGACAAATCATTTACTGACATGATCAATTCAAAATTTCCTTTTCTCGAGAGTTTGACCTTAACAATGTTGGAGTGTAGGCTGGAAACCATTGACATCGCTTGTGATTCCTTAAAGAGATTAACTTTAAAGTTTTGTGAACCGAAGCAAATCAGGATACATATTTACGCTTCAAATTTACTTTATTTCTCTTACGAGGGCCTGAAAATGCCTAGTATCTTGTTTCCAACCAGTACTCCCGAGCATATAAGGCTCATACTAAACTTTGATCAATCCAATCCCATTGATCTGTCGTTCTTTCTGAAAATGAGAGAAGCACTCAGTTTAACAAGCAACTTTGAAATTGAAATAAGAAATCTTTATTGTCATGTTGTGCTGCCATTGAACATTGACGTTGATGATCTCAGAAGAAGGGTTTTGTTTCCAACTAGGAATGTGCAAAATCTATCGTTTAAACAAACTTCTGATGAACGCATGTGGATGCATTCAACAATTTTTGATTTATTTTTCTCGATTTTCTATCCCCGTTTTGTTAAGGTATATTATATTGAAAGGACTTACAACTATCTGTATAAGCAGACGGTCAGGGAGATGATGGAAAAGAAAAGGTGTGAGCTGAAAGATGCTAGAATAAAAAATCCTTCTAACGGGAAATGGGAAACCCTGACAAGTTTTCATGATGAGTCCAGCGACTACAATACAGATGAGTTCAAGTTAGATTGGTTTCTTGAAAAACCTTCTCTGCTCCTCGCTTTAAGTTAATTTTATTCATCATTTAATATAATGTTCTTGTTTTTATATTCCATTTGACAATACTGATATTATTTAGTAATTTTTGGTTTAGGTTTTTTAATTCATTCAATCAAGAATGTATATAATGCTGAGATTTAATGTTTAATACTGCTTCTTTTTCTTTTTTAATTTCCATCATGAAATTTAAACATCTGTAACTGGGCTATATTTAGTTTAGTTATGGCTAAGAAAGACGTATAATCTTTAATTTGTTGTCGCTGTAAATTCTATTTTTTTTTTATCCGTACGACTTTTTCGGGGTAATTTTATTTCTCGTCTTAACAATTTAGTTAATTTTAAGAGGTTTCCTCTCAATCAATGATCGACCAGTTAATCTAGCGAGCTATGTACCTTTTCTATAACACAGAAGATTTATCCAAAACTTTATTTGCCTCTAAGGTTGCAAAAGACATCATAATGTGTTTTAGATTGTTTGAAGTGTGCGTATAGCAGTTTTGTTGAGCTTTAGAGGCAGCTTTGAACATAATGGCGGGATGTTTAGGTTAAATTGATAAGCCTGTGATATGCAGTTCAAGTCTATTTACCCAACTTTGCTGTTTGCATGTTCAGAATTGGTTGAAATTAGTTATTTAACGGTGCGAAACTTAAGAAATAGTGGCTATTGGTATGTACTGTAAAATCGTTTCGCCTGGAGCTAAATATGCTAACATAGTTTTCTCCAAAGTAACTATCAGTTGTAATTCAATAGTGTAATAAACATAGAAAACAAACAGATAATAATTTAATAAGAAAACATGCATTTTTTTTTCAGTGAAAGGTAATCTTTATCACATAAATACACGACTAAGCTCTCAAAAAAACCGGATCAATCACCACATATAGTGAAGGCTTGTTTCAGAAGCTCTATACAAGGTTAGAGAGAGGCATCAGACATGGAAATAAAGGAAGGTGTGCGATTAGAAAATTGGGATTCCTGTCAAAATGTTTTGCATGATAACGTTATTGCACATTCATAATACATCCATATATTTTGTAATACTAACAATCGGGATGCGCTAAACAAAACCTTTACAACGTTGAGCCATAATGCCGAGAAATAACGCTGTAACACATTGTGCTCTTACTTGTTCCACAAGCTTCACAGGTGAGAGCCAATGCCTGTGACACCATTCATAGATTCATAATTAGTTGAATATACAATTATAGATAGAACTAACCATTCCCAATTTCAACAAAAGATACTCCTCATAGCAATAGTACAAGAATGTGTATACAAAATTGGATAAATATGCTTAGTTTTCAACATTAATCATTGATGGGCATGGAGTCCCCCCGAGTATATATTGATTTTGTTAAATTGACCTTAACATGTTTGGTCCTTTAACCACTAATTCAGCTAGTTTACCTGTTAACTCATAAATATGCAAGGGTAATACTGTATTTTCACATGTTTCATTAAAAGTATTAAAGATCCACACCCACACCTAGACCCCTTATCACTACTGGTGTGTGTGGACTGGTTTGTTGGTTTTTTTTTTTTTTTTTGTGTTATGTCTGATTAGTTGAATATACAATTATAGATAGAACTAACACCAATAAGGGGAATTGGACATGCCCCAAACACCCCTTAAAGTGCAGCAAAATCACAAATAGCTAAAAACATACAGTCAGACAAGCAAACACTAAAATCAAATCTGCCTAACAAACTGTGATCACCTAAATTCACCTTTTATCACCAAGCATCTAAGGGCATACTAAGACTATGACTACTTTTCCTTTTGTAAGATTATTTTGCAGCAGCATCCTCACATAGGCAGCAAAATCCTATCACAAAGAGGCTTCATCATAGAATAGTATCACTTAGAGCTAGTTCAAACCCTCTCAATGGCTATATTTCCATACTTACTCAAGTACATACAATCTAAACTCCTCACAGCATTATCTGACTTAAATAAGTAGGCATCACCACTAAGCGAACTCACCATTTACCACTAAACTCTATGGATATCAGCTATTACTCGACTACATTTTCTTCTTGCAAGATTATTCTAAAACCAAATGTAGCTACATCTTCGCATTTCGCTTCAGAATCCTATCACAAGAAGGCATAATCTAGAAATAGAGATCACATAAAGTTTAAGTACGCCAACTATCTGTTCCTTCATAGCCACACATAAGATTCGCCCAGATTCTCTTGCATCAATCAGGACATACTTACATTAACCTTCCCATTTCTTCCTTTTCTTGAAGTGTACCTTCCAAATCTTTTCCACCTGCTCAACAGCTTGAGACTGTTTCACACACGGACTCATCATCCTAGCTCATTCTTATGGAATCCAGGATTATATATTGGTAAGAGTATCAGCAGTTCTCCTCTCATTTTTGAACTATCTAGCATTTCTTTGTTGCCACACAAAGTAAACTGCAACACCCAAACACAGTCTTCTAGTGATACTCCAAATGTTATTCTTTGCAGGCATATTTTCAAAAGTTTTTACAATTTCATTTGAAACCTCTAGGAGCTTTTTAATATTCATCTTTTCTTACACATTCCTCCATATAGTTCAAGAGAAAGAACATGTGAAGAATAGATGATTGTGGGAATCTGGGACACATTGGCATAAAAGGGCATCTCATATTATTGGTTTTTAACATTGGTTTATTAGTGTTTGCATGAGCTTTGATTTTTTTTTTTTTTTTTTTTATTTCTTATGTAAAAAAAGTTTAAAGACTAAATCCAACAAAACTACATGGACCATTTAAGTAATTACCTCTAATATAAATTGAGATGAGATGATACGAGTAGGGCTAATGTACAGAAAACCCTAACATCAAGAAAGAAAACAGACGTGTAATAAAAACCAAACAGCACTAGCTACTAGCATATTCAGCGATAATATTGTCTAGGAAAAACTATATTCGTTCAAAAGTTAAACAGAGCTCATCAATCTTTCAAAAAACCTAGCATCGTCGAATCATCTTCAACAACCATGGAGGCCGAGGCCGAGGTTCATCATCTTCTATATCTATATTATAGTGAATGATAATAATTACTGTATTATATATTTTCTGAATGTAATTTGAATTGCATGCAGGCTACAATGATCTGTGTGGACAATGGTAGATCGATGATAGAACCTATGTTTGAGGAACAAGCTGACGCTATTAGATTCTATTGTACCGAAAAATTAAATGTAATTTCATTTTTTATTTTTTTATTTTCTTTCTTATACAATTGCTGTTGATTATTTATTTCTTTTTATTTTTTTGTGTTTTTTTTACATTAGGCAAATCCAAAGAATGTTGTCGGCATAGCTTCAATGTCTCGCAATAATCTTTACGTTGTCGCAATACCTACTAGAGATATTTCAACCATCATGGATCGCGTTTATCGTTAAGTAGCTTCTTCAATTCATTATTAATTCGATATATATATATATATATATATATATATATATATATATATATATATATGTTGTATGGAGTAATTATTATTATTATTCTTATCAAATCAGGTATGCCAATAAGCGGTCGTTTGCTGTTACGGGATGCTGTCTTTTGTGCTGAAAGCGTTTTTCGTGATGGCTTAAACAAGGATCTCAAAAAAAGGATTGTTGTGTTTGCTGGAGGGTATGTCTGTCTGTCTATCACCCATATTTATATATACATATGCTGCTGTGTATTAATAATTGATCAATATTTTTTGTTTTTTTTTTCTATTTTTACTTTCAGAGATATAAATGATTCCACAGATGATGCGAAGCGTCTTGGACTATGGTTGAAAAAACATGACATAGCTTGTGATGCTGTTAACTTTGGTCACCAGTTGTCCTCAAATAAGAGGGAAGTTTTTGAAGCCTTGGTTGCTGCTGCACAAAATAAGGGCAACTCTCACATTCTTCATGTTAAGGATGTTATTTCGGTCGGTGAGGCCTTATCAAGGTAATTTATTATCATCTTAATTCGACTCACATTACATTACATTACATAAATATTTATCTGGCTGACTTGTTGTTTACTCTCAGCTCCCCAATCATCCCTACTCGTGTTGGACCACCACCGGAACTCAAGAACAAGCAACATTATTTGCAGATGCCCTATATTGGTACTGCTGATCTGATATCTCAAATGTCAGAGTGGATGTGGGAAAATGCCGAGCAAATTAACGCCGCAGCCAAAGCTAGAAGAATTGCAGAAGCAGCAGAAGCAGAGTATTACTTATTATGATTTGTATTCTCGGCTGTCCACCCCTGAATCGTTTAAGAGTTTTTCCCTAATTTTTACGTTTTCTCTTGTAAGAAACATTTCTTGTATCTGTACACTCACCATTCCGATGGGGTCTTAAATAGCTTGCTTATGCCTTATTGTTGGTAACCTGCAAGTCCATTTGCTTAAATAGCAGAAGCAGGTTCCTTATTGTCTTGCATTGGTAAACACCTGAATATACATTGGTACAATTTTGAACCGCTTGACCCATTGTCAATAAAACATAACCCAACTTGACCCGTTTTTGCTAAATGACTTGAAGTTGCTTCCCTTATTGCACTCCATTTTTTTAATGTGTTTGACGCGTCATTTATGTATTTGATCCTTTCCAAAGTCTTATATCACCCATTTTCCTTCCCTTTTAATGTTTTATATATTCATAGCAATGCATTTTGATTGATTTAAAGCAACAAGCTTTGATGCATCAGCAGCAACAACAAGCATTGATGCATCATCAGCAACAAGCTTCGCTTCAACAGCAATCTCTTTATCACTATGCTTTATTGGCCCCACCAATGGTATCATTTTAATGTTTCATTTCAAAACTTAGGTTTATGGTTTTATATGAATTTGCTTGAATTAGTATTTGTAATTAGTGTCTGTTTGTTGGCTTGTAAAATGCTTGTGACTAGTTCATAATTGTTACTAGCTTATTTCGGATTTTACGATTTTGAAATTAATGATAATGATATTTTGTTGGGACAGGATGACTAAGAAGCTTCTTTCTAGATAGAAAAAGCGCGTTAATTAGTAATGTCAGACCCGATAGAAAGCATTACTGTTGACCCTCTCTAACATGTACGACAGATTATTGTGCTGCTAAAATGCATTGTATACACAAGATGAGTTTAGAATACTGAATGTCTCGTACCACTACATTGTCACATGTGTATTAGAAGAAGAGGCGAGGGGAATGAAATTATGTAATTTTAAGCAGTTCCACTCAATCAATGATTCATCAGTTGATTCTAGCGAGATATAAATGTACCTTTTCTATAACACAAAAGATTTATCCAAAACTTTATTTGCCTTTAAGGTTGCAAAAGACATCATAATGTGTTTTAGATTGTTTGAACTTTGAAGTGTGCGTATAGCAGTTTTGTTGAGCTTTAGAGGCACTTTTGAACATAATGGCCGGATGTTTAGGTTAAATTGATAACCCTGTGATATGCAGTTCAAGTCTATTTAACCCAACTTTGCTGTTTGCGTGTTCAGAATTGGTTGAAACTAGTTATTTAACGGTGCGAAAGTTAAGAAATAGTTTTCTCCATAGTAATATCAATTGTAATTCAATAGTACGTGTAATATACATAGAAAACAAACAAATAGTAATTTAAACAAAAAACATGCATTTTTTTTCAGTGAAAGCTAATCTTTATTACATAAATACGTACAAGACTAAGCTCTCAAACACACCGGATCAATCACCACATATAGTGAAGGCTTGTTTCAGAATCTCGGTACAAGATTAGAGAGAGGCATTAGAGATGGAAATAAAGGAAGATGTGCGATTAGAAAATTCGGATAACTGTCAAAATGTTTTGCATGAATGAACGTTATTGCACATTCATAATGCCGAGAAATAATGTTTTGTAATATATTCTAACAATCTGGATCCGCTAAACAAAAAAAAATGCTTGAACCTTTACAACGTTGAGCCATAATGCCGAGAAATAATGTTGTGATACATTGTGCTCTTATTTGTTCCACAAGCTTCACAGGTAAGAGCCAATGCCCGTGACACACTGGCACCAATCATAGATTCATCATTAGTTAGAATATACAATTTGTTGGTGATTTCAATGTCATCAAGCATTTTTGTGTAATCGGGATTACTCGAGACCAAATGGATTTCAAGTTAAGTTATAATACAAGTTAGGAGGTGCGGAGTGCATATTTGTATAAACTAATTAACTTGATTTCGGACACGATGAATGACAAAAGTTTTGTGACAGAAAATTCGTCACTAAGACGTTGCAACCAATTAATAGATGTGACTGTTGTTAATAGTAACAGAAAGACTGTCGCTATAAAGTGTCGCTGAAATCTATTAGCTAGAAAGTTAGATACTTTCCACAAAAGTTGTAAGCATTCATGAAAGGTTGCGACTTTCACTTTATTTACTATATAAACATGATTTTGGTCTTTCATTAGTAACACTTATACATCAAATTTTCTTGTTTTGCTCTATTTCTTTTGCCTAGACATTGATTGTTCATTCTTATCTTATCCCTATATAAATTTCTTGTAACCTAAGGCAATTAATAGGGTAAAAATATTGTATCAGGAAAATGAATTTTTACACGATTCAAGAATTATCCAAGTAATATTTGATTATCACACCCTAATACCAATACAATTATAGATAGAACTAACCATTCCCAATTTCAACAAAAGATATTCCTCATAGCAATAGTACAAAGAATGAGTGTACATAACTAGATAGGTATGCTTTGGTTAAACGGATCGAGTGGGTATTGTTTTGAACGTGAGTTCCACGCCCCCAAACCCAAGTCACGATCAAACTTCATTATTTTGGTGAGTTACTCACCGAGCACTATAGCCTGACATGGTGGGACCATAAGCAAACCATTTGTCATATATATATATATATATATATATATATATATATATATATAAAGTTTGATTCATACGATTTACCTTGCAAAGAATTTAGTATTATCATGTAAAAAATACAACAAGAACATATAAAACTTTACAATAGCATGAGTTGTTGTCATCGTTGTTGATTTGCAGAATTCCAAGTTTTTCTTTAACAGTTATTTTTGTTAGAAGAAAGCGGCTGAGTGAAAAAGATGAAGATGGTAAAACCTAAAATATAGAAGTAACGAGTGGGTGATCCCGCGCGTTGCTGCTAGAATGTTGTGTCCCCGTTATATTTTTATGTATCAGTCCTTTAAAGTTCAATTATGTTACATCGTTAGTCCGCTAAAAGTCCACACCCACACCCAGTGTTGTAAATATCGGTCTTGGCGGCCGATATATCAGTGATATATCGCTTATCGGCGGTCGACCGATACGATATTTCACTTATCGGTCAAATTTATCGGTTTGGTCAAAATCGGTCAAATATCAGTCAAATTTATCGGTCCAGGTTCTTTCCAGTCAATCAGTCATATATTGGAGTTGAATTGGAGCACTTTGGTAGTATACCATGTTCTACAAATATCTCTTATAAGTTATAAGTATAATTTATGTTTTGTTTTGTGTTACATATGTTGCATTTCAAAAATATACATAAATTTCTTTATAATTTATGGTCTCTGATATATCACTAATATATCGTTGTCATATCGGTTTTGGCGCTTGACGGTGGTCAACCGTCGAGCGATATTTACAACACTGCCCACACCTAGAACCTTATTCTTTTTTTCCCATACACATCACTATTGATATTTTTTTTTCTTGTTATGTGTGATTTCTGGTGGGTTTTAACATTTTGCTTTATTAGTGTTTGAGTGTGACCATTTAAGTAATTACCTCTAATATAAATTGAGATGAGATGATACGAGTAGGGCAAAAGTAAGAAAACCCTAACATCAAGAAAGAAAACCGACGTGTAATAAAAACCAAACAGCACTAGCAGCATATTCAGCGATAATATTGTCTAGGAAAAACTATATTCGTTCAAAAGTTAAACAGAACTCATCAATCTTTCAAAAAACCATAACATCGTCGAATCATCTGCAACAACCATGGAGGCCGAGGCCGAGGTTCATCATCTTCTATATCTATATTATAATGATAAGAGTTTATTACGTATATATTTTATGAATCTGTGTTTTATTTAGTTTGAATTGCATGCAGGCTACAATGATATGTGTGGACAATGGTAAGCCACCTACTGAAGATGTGGTCGCAAAGCAGAGGCTCAGGTTATAATCCTTTATATATTTCTTTTTTGAAAGTTGTTATACTAAGATATGCATACATAGCATGCCACTGATAATCTGTTTATAAGATATATATTTTTACTTGATGCACATGGGATTCTGTTTGTGTAAGCCGTTCTTGTTTGGCCGATGGCTTAGTAGGGATTTGAAGGTTATGATTATGAAGCTGGTTACACTGTAATTGTTTATCCCAAATGCATTTTGTTGTTGGCCTACTGTGTAATTAGTTTATGTTTGCGGTTGTATGCATATATTTATATATAACTTGAACTCATCTAGTTAGAGCCTAGGGTGAAACCATAATCTATCTCTTTAAAGACTTGGACATAATTATAGATTGTTAATACTGCTAGCTCCTTAGAAGGAGCTTGAGCATTTGGGTCAGTTCTCTATTTTGTTTGTTCCTTATCTTGTCCGGCAATATAATCATGTATTTTGTTTGATGCACTTGACTAAAGGACCTTATCCATACTATGTAAACTATGTTCAGCTTAGGCTTAGATGAAACATGTCACATATGGGTCTAAATATATAGGCATTCATTTTTTTTTAGACCGACTTGTTAGTTGCTAGTAGTTCAGGTCCAGCAATGACATTCAATTAGGCAGTATGCTGACCCTAAGACCCTCATGTTCCTCCTTTACCGCCTGAAGGGGTAAAAGTCTCCGGTGGGACTCAAACTTGAGACCTCCCTCCTAGCCAAACATCCCCTTTCCAAGGCACCTTAAGGAAACCTTAGTGGCCAACCGAGCTAGCCCAGTTGGTTGATATATAGGCATTCATTAGAATAAGGGTTTGTATATTATTTTTGGAACTATCTAGGATATATCATATATGGTTAGGGGGTGAGAGGTGAGTACCATTTATCCAAGAGTTACCATCTTCATTTATAAGGATGATTCATTTTTATCATCTTTGTGAGGTTGAGCAACAAAACTTAGGTAGAACTACCTATTCAGGGTTGGAGTAATACTCTCTTGATTCTATATGACAAGTGTACTGAGAAAAGTAAACTAATTGGGTGGATTAAAAATGGAACTCAACAAGGAGATAGAGAAACAATCAAGCTTTTGAAACTTGAATCGTCTGCTTCCCACACTCTTCTATCTTAAACAAGATAATTTTTTCCATGTTAGCTTGACTCCTTTTCTTTATTTAAAAGGTCTATCGTTCTCATTGGTATATCCAATGATCTACACTAAAGATGACTAAATCATGCATCTCAGGTGGCATTGGACGAGTTTTTTCTTAGTTGGATCATTTCCTAGTCTTGAGTCTTGACTTTAATAATCTACCGTACTTATTGCCATCCTTGTGCATCCGCACATCATAAATTAGTTACTTCACAACTTCAAAGTTTGCCCTTCTCAGAATAGTTCCATAAAACTATATATTTTATTAGTATAGCAAGTTACAAGATATTGATATTCATGATTAATTTCATGCAAAATATAGAAACTGTTCTTTTTTTTTTCTTTTTTTTCTTTCTTATATTAGTAATGGACTTCCGTACTATTAGTGAATCCCGTTTCTTTACAGTAGAACTGAATGATAGTTTTAAATAAATTGTTGTATTCTTTCTTTCTTGTTCGGTGTCAACATAAATGGTTCATATATTAGCTAGTGTAGTTCCAAAGTATCCTGGCTTTCTTATTGGAATCGCTTAAATTAGACACCTTTACTTGCATTTTATGATAATATCTAGTTCTTTCCTGTCAAGGTATATAAAAGTTAGGACAAGCATGTTTGAGATTCAGTGCAGTTTAGTATTATCAGTTTTCCATGAACACGGTACTAAAGCTACTGTACGTGCCCCCTTTTTTCCACTAGATGCTTTTCTCTTTTTTTAATCTTCTATTAAAGCATTTAAGTAAATTGTTAAAACTACCTTTGATATCTAGTGGTGTACAATGTAAAAGCTCACTGCTTAATGTTGAAATGTACAAAGTACAAACTAATAAGTGATAGTTTGTGGTTCTTTTATTTTGTGTAAAGTGTGTAACGTTATGCTTTTTGTTAACACATGCAGCGTTGCATCAAAAGATCATGGTCTTTCTAGTAAAAATTGGACTAAAAAAGAGACAGACATCGACCGATAAAAAAATTCGAGAGAATTTGTACAGACTTCCAAGTATAGGATATGAAGCTCTCGCTCGTGAATTGCGGTTAGAAGAATTGGTGTTGCGTGATGGAGTAGCAAAATTTTTTAAATTAGAAGAAGAAAATCGGTCGGAGGATGTAAAGAAGGTCTTTGAAAGACAATGGAGTAAAAAAAAATACTAGAAAACGAAACAGAAGATAGAAAAAAGAAAGAAAAATATGATTTAGATACAAAAACAGAAAAAGATTTACGAGAATTGGCCTTACACCGGGTTCTTACTTATATGAACTGGACCAAATATGACAGCTTCAGTGAAATAGCCATGATACATAATATAAGCATCGAAGATCAAGAAGAGATTGTAATCTTCTTTATCGAGTTCAAAAAATACTTAGGGTTTGGAGAAGAAATTGAAGATGGGGAAAGTGATGTCAAGGATGAACGCGAAACCGATGAGGTTTCCCAAGTTATGGATGGTAACGGTGAAAGGAGGAAGTAAAGGAAGAAAAAGAAGTCAGAAAGTGGTGAAGATGGACCATTTCCTGTACTTGTGCACTCACCATTCCGATGGGTTGGAAACTCTCTTAAATAGCTTGTTTCGCATTTTTTTTATTCCTTGTTTGCTTGTCGTTTTTAGAATAGTATTTAGATTCGTATAAGCATGTTATATTCTCTCCTCTTTGTGGATTGGGTAAAGATGCAAGTCATTTGGTTGGTTGTTCAGGTTATACTCATGTGTTGGACTTATATCAAATGGTTCCACTTAGTTAGTCGTAGTAAAGGTGAATTTTGTCAGTTTATTACCAGTTTTAAAACTTCGTGCACGCACAAGGATTTAGAATAGTTTTTTTAAGATTAATTTTTGCATTTATGGACTATTATCATTAATAAAATCTTAACGTTTGTTGATATATACCAATTCATTTCAAAGCAAACTTCGTACCCATAAGAACAACATAATATGAATAGGCTAAAGTAAAAAAATATGAACATGACTAAAGAAAAATATAAAGTATTTTCAATAATGAAGTATTTTAAAATATAAATTTATTAACCTATCACTCGGTATAGCTCCTCCGTTGCCTTTTCAAAATATTTCAGTGTGTTTTATACCAAGAGTGTTTTATACCAGTTTTATTTCCACCTGCAAGAAAATCCTAAACACACTCGATTTGCCAACATATTAACTATATATTCTCAATGTAGCCATATTGATTGACACAACGTACAATGAAAGTGCGATTTGTAACACAAGTAGTACAAATGAAAATTTTCTTGTGGTTTAGAAAATTGATTAGCAAATCTAATATAAATATGTATCATTGGTCATATGGAAAATGAAGTTGTCCACTGAAACTAGTTGCCCTACCACCTTAGAATTAGAAGCAAGAAAACCAATATTCTATTTCTTGTCCTTCTACATATAAGTGGTGTATTTCCAGCAGCGGTTTAGGACGACAAACAAAGTTGACTTCCATAGTTTTCAAGATGACTTTAACCATGCATCTCAACTGTGGAGCCAACGACGACGCTTTTGGAACCAAATTTGAGGTGCATGATCTGGCCGTATTTTTGGCCAAATCATGTATGGAACGATGGGGAAGTGAACCAATGAGGTTGAAGTTGCCAATGATGGGCCATGGTTTCGGGCCAGGAGGTAGGCTGGTACTTGGTAGGCCAACGACGAATTTGAGGGGCAAGGAGTAGTAGCAGTTCCATTTTTTATGGTGATGAAAGAAGAGCTAAAAGATGGTGGATTTATAGTTGATATATGCGCTTAACAATGTTAATGCATGTAATAAGAGCGCAGGGAATAATAACCCGAAAACGTAAAAGCGTCTTATGTGGTAGTTTTTCAACACCGTTATGGCGTTATGTCCATTCCTCTTGTATGCAAGTTGGTGTTACGTTATGTTCTACGTTGCTAGAGCAACTCAAGTTATAACATAACTTGGCTCCAAGTAATTATGATACATCATCCCATGTTATGGCTAAGTTATGCCAAGTTAGTGTATTTGTTTGTTTGTTTAATTAAAACATATATATATGTCCAATTACTTATACTGGTAAAGTAAGGATATAATTTATGGCGTGATTAGCAATGAGATTTTAATTAAAAAAAACTCTTAGATAAACTTTTTGAAAATAAATAAATCTTGAAACTTAACTACAATAATAATCTGAATAATTAGCCTACGACTTAATGACAATAAGCTTGCGACAATTTTGAATTCAGAAAAAGTTACAGGCCAAATTTGAAGTTTAACGTTTTCTGTCTTTCTTTGACTATTTATAAATATCATATGCTTTTTTTTTTTTTTTTTTTTTTAACGGTACCACACTTGAAATCTGACCCCCGAGTTAAACCATTAAAATGGGCAAGCCCCGGGACTTGAACCACTAGGAGAGACCCGCGAAAGGAAATCCCTAGAACTCACGGCTTCGAACTAAGAGAAAAACCTGGATTTTTTTTGTCACTTGCGAGACTCGAACTCGAGTAAAACCCCTCCCCAAACTCCAGAAGGAATCAGATGCTTACATTTGAATGTTACTACGTTATTTACTTAAGCTTTTTTATATATACTAGTAGGGTACCCGCGCGTTGTAGCGGCGGGTACCCTAAAATAAATGTTAACGACATCAAAGGAAAAAGTGATAGCTAAGAGTTGTAAACCTTTCGGGCTCGAGCCCGTTGGCCCGTGCTCGTTCGGGATCGAGCCAGTTTGGCCCATGCCCATTCAGGCTCGAGCCCATTTGGCTCGTTACCCGTTCGGGCTTGAATATTTATATAATGTGCTTTATTATTTGTATTAGTGAAATTTAATGTAAGAATTGTATTTAAGTTTGTTGTACAATATGCTTGATAATTTGTATTTCTTATGTAAATGGTGTTTTAATAACTGCATTAATTGTATTTATTGACCAGTTTATTAATGTTAGTAAATATGTTTTAATTAGTTGCACTTTTAGCTTAAAAACTTGTAATGCCGAATTTTAAGTATTTCTATTTAAATATTGTATTTAATGTTAGAAAATGTATTATAATTAATTGTATTTTTAGCTTAAGAACTTGTAATTGTATTTAATGTTAGAAAATGTGTTTTAATTAGTTATACTTTAGATTAAGAACTTTTTTTTTTTTTTGCAAAAGGTGAAATCTTTATATTACTATCAACATATTAACAGTTACATTACAATTCTCATAACTGGATTGAAATACACAAAGAACACAAGCAACTACTAACTAATACTATATGTTACTTAAACAGAACCTTCAGTTATCCACTCTATATATTGCCATTTCTCTGTCACTACAGAGAAGAACATCTACAAGCTTCAGGCTGCATTATAACAGAAACCATGCCAACCTTTTGGCTATAGAATTCACCTTCTTTTGCACCTACCATCTAGCTACATTTCCACATCACTTCTCATCTTAACCATTCAACCAGAACCCACAACAGAAAAGACAGGAAAGTATGTGGCATCACTAGGAACCCATAACCCATCCATGGAGGGGCTCTTCCAAAACAATCTACATTTCCTTCTCTAGAAAGGCTCCAATTGTTTGGAAACACTCACCCCGCATGATGACCAACATATCCTCCTGTGCCAATGTATTGAATGGACCAAGCAGGTTCATCTTTCACTCCTCGCTATTCCATTCATAATACATTGGCCTCCACAACCATATACCCTTCACAATGTGATGCTCTACCTTATGGTACATTTTAAGGAATTAGACCTCTTACTATAGCATCAAAGCCTAACACAGTTTCCTCCCATGGACCAACTGGTCAGGAGAATGATGATCCAGTGAGTACAGTCACACCCAAAGAACTCCAAGATACTAGATACATACACACTGTTATGGTTGGAAAGATCAGTAGTAGTATAATTTGTCATACTACTTCCATAAACCTCAGAACCAAACACCCCTTTCAGAAACAGGGCATCTTCATAGATAAACATAATGATCAAATACTTATCACATATCCACCCAATATTCCAAAACAACCCAAAATCTATACTTCCTTCATCAAAACATCCCATTTTTTGCTTACATCCATAATTTGAGCAGACTTCTTCACTCTTAGGCTTGAAAGTTTTAGTCTCACATGATTGATAACATTCTCAAGAAGCTCCTTGTTATCAATTCTTTCATTTGTAAACAATATCTTATTTCTCTCATTCCATACAAAGTATACACAAGCTGCCAAGATGATTCTGATCAAAACACTTCTTATAGACTTGTTGTGCCTGATGCTAGTCAAACTGCTTATGATATCATACCACTTATCAGGCAGATAACTTTGGCCAGCTTTTTCTTTTAAGCATTTCCAAATCATTCCAGAATAATAGCACTCAAAGAAGAGGTGATTCAGTGAGTCTAAACATTTCTTTCAAAAAGGACATGCCATTATCTTATCAGGGTACCATTGATGCAACCTTTCTTGAGTTGACAGTCTTCCTTGGATTGCCATCCACATGATAAAAGAGTGTTTAGGAGTGCAGTTAGAAAACAAAACAATATCAAACCAATCCACTTGACTACCACCCTATCTTAAATCTGCCCAAACCTTGCTAGTAAAGTACTTACCAATCTTCCCATCATTTGAACACCACATATATTGATCTTCTGAGTTAGGACACAATGTAGGAACATGTACTGTAGACAGAATAGGGAATTCATTATACCAATTATCAGGCCAACACCATTGACCATCACTGACCATGTCTTTGATTTTCATGTTTAGACTCAGCCCAGCTTGATCAATGCATTCCAAAGGTATAAATTTACTAAGAGATTCAGGTCCCCACCATTTATCATGCCAAAGGAAAATACTCTCACCATTTCCTACTTGGCATGTGACATGCTTTCTAACCTTATTTCTGAGATTCAAGATTTGTTTCCATCCATGACTAGCACCTTTATCACTTTTAGCTTCCCACACACTGCAACCTTTTAATTTTGTTTCATGAATCCATTTTGCCCATATTGTCTGCTTATTACTAACAACATTCCACAGGTGTTTAGTCATGAGAACTGCATTCCATTGTTCCAATTCTTTACATTTAGGTCTACAATCAACTGCAGTCTACCTACATAAGATAGCAATTTATTCTTCCAGTTGCTTACCTTGTTCTTCACCTTATCAATCAAACACTTGCAATCAGTGAATGTCAGTTGTTTAGTGATCAATGGAACCCCTAAGTAAGTGACAGGAAGCATTCCAATTTTAAATGGTTACAATGATAGGATTTCCTGTTGGATACTACTTTGTACATAACCAAAGAACACAGTACTTTTGTTGATGTTTGGCTTTAATCCAGAAATATTGCTAAACTTTTCCAAAGCTTCTTTCACCACCTTAACTGAATGAATATCACCATGACATAGAACCAATAAATCATCAGCAAAACATAGGTGAGAGATCTTCATAGCTTTGCATTCCCAATGGTATCTAAATCTACCATTATTCTCAATCTGTTTTTGTAAAATAAGAGTGAATACCTCCATTACCAAAGTGAAAATATAAGGTGACATTGGGTCACCTTGTCTTAACCCCCTTCCAGCTTTGAAGTATCCCACTTTGTCACTGTTGATGTTAATAGAAAAAGCAGCCCCTCTAACACATGTCATGATCCAATGAATCATCTTCTCAGGAAATCTAAACATCTTAAGAGCATTTTCCAAAAAGACCCAATTAACAGTGTCATAAGCTTTCTGTATATCAATTTTGAGAGCTATTCTTCTTGCACCATTTTATCACCTTGTATAACACATTGCAACATGCTATAAGTCTGTAGTCTGAAACTTTTAGAGGGGTGTTACTTTTTGGTACAAGAGTGATTAGAGTAGAGTTAACCTCCCCAAGTAACTTACCATTTCTGAAAAACTCCTTTACAGCTTCACAAACTTCCTCCCCAATCACAATCCAAGCTTTCTTATAAAATTTGGTAGTATATCCATCAGGCCCTGGAGCTTTGTTATCACAAATTTCAAATACTGCTTCTTTCACTTCCTTATTATTGACCTCTTTAATCATCACTTCTGCATCCGTGTTGCTAACTTTATTGGCATTAAGTCCATCAAAATCATAACTGTAACACCCCCAATTCATGGTTGCAGCGGAATTCGAACTGGGTGTTACTTGACAGCACAATAGTCACAATAATAGAAAACGAACTCCAATTGAGTCGTTTTAAAAGATTTATCATTCAAATTGTATAAATATCAGAGATTTACAAAATGAGGTCCCAAATGGTTCCATGTTTACAATGTATAATAAATGTGTTTTTGAATGATAATAAAATTTATAGCCCTCTTGAGTATCCGTGTCCTTCCGTGCCATCCTTGATCGTCATGAACCTGAAATACATGCTTGAGAGGTCAACACAAAGGTTGAGTGGAATTCGTAGAGTTTAGTTAAATCGTTTGAACACAATAATCGTAGTGTGAGCTATAGACTCACACTCATAGTTAGAAAACAAAATCGTTATTTATTTCACTAAGCTCATGCAACCAAAACATTAACATCGAACCAACAAAATTGGCATTATAGAAGCCCTATCAAGGTACTTTTGCCGTTATACCGCTAAATCTCAAATATAGTGCATTTGTGTGAACTCATCGTTGTTCAACACAAATGGGATTCGTCAATCCCAATAGATCTATTCACAATATTCGCGCTCACTAAAGGTAGTGACTAATGGTTCATGATATAGGGACTTCGAACATGGCAATCGTTACTTAGTGATAATAAAACATCGTCGTGAAGCATACATTAGAAAGCATCGTGTTCGAGTAGAAAAATAATAGCATGTATTCCCCCCATGGGTTTGTAAAGTAGTTAAACAATAGAAAGTGGGGCTACGAACTCACCTTAAGTAGGATAGCAAGTAATGAAGGTGATGGTTGGATCGTGTAGGTTTCTACGAGCAACCTATAATAGAATGTTGCGACTTAGGATCGGAGTAGAGTGCCTATATATATATATCTTGCATTTAGTCCATGATGTGGTATGATGTATATTGTAAGTCTTTGAAAGAAAGATTCATGAAACATGTATGTTTTGGTATATCGTTCACTACCGTTCGGGCCGACATAATTCAGAAGTCATGTTAGTAAGCGTTCGAGGAGCCAGGACACTTTAACTCGTAAATCCACAACTCAACTCGACGGCTTACATAATGAACTCCTCACATGAGGCTCCCTACTATTGTAGTAGTTGATGAAATATATAGATATAAGTTTTGATCCGAAAAGTTACATGTCCGATATTTGAATAAACTTAGGAAAGTTTATTAGTACAGGAAGATTGTTATTAGGGGTAGTTTCATAAGTCTTGAATGACCATTTTCTCTTGGTAATATTCATGGTTTCCTTTTAGTGAAGTAGATCCAAATTGCTTGTTCATGTTATCGCCTAATTCATTGTTTCATGTTTACGCCTATGTAAATTGGTATGGTCATTTCGTCATGGCCTAGCCATGACCTTCGGTCCTTGTTCCAAGGTCATGAGACACAACCTTGGCTCTAGCCATGGTTGTGGTCTTGATTATAGGTCATAAGACCTCTTGTTCCTTTCAAAGTATAACCATAATCTAGTGACTTTCGCCTAAAAATGGGCTGTTTAGAATTTGAAGAATTTTATCACTCGGAAAGCATTTTTAGGTCTCGAGCTTCTATATTCCTGAACGAAAACGTTGTTTCGGACAACTTTCATGTTTTAACTTTTTGATGAATCGGACCAGAAGTGGGACTTTCAAAACCCAAATTTGATCAGAATGGTATTTGGCAGTTTTGCCGGAAATTTTTGGTAATTTCAAATGGGCGTAACTTTTGACTCGTATACTCGTTTTGGGTGGTTCAAATTGCTATGGTTTCCTTTTTAGGTCCTCTACCATAATATGTAATAATCAAATATCATATTTTTACCATTTTGATCAGGTCTTACCAAGAAATTCATTAGTTTGCTTGTTTTAGTAACTTGTTTCAATAATTCATTACAACAACATCTTTTACTCATCATGATACATCATGGACATAATTACAACACATAATATAGCAAGAATAACATGTAAATGATATGAACATGATAAATTAACAAGAAGCATGTTAGGGTTTGGCTTACAACTTTTGGCTTTCAAAGATGAAAGGAAAGTAACAAGTAAGGAAATGGACTTTGATAGACTTGCTTCAACCCTTTTCACTTCATGCAACCTTTCTACCCTTGGTATTCTTGAAAGATGGATGATGAAGGTTGAGGTGAATTGAGTGGATTTAAACTCAAGAGAAATCACCAAGTATTCTAGGGTTTGGAAGATTTTTGGTAACTTATGATCAAACTAGGGTTTCTACTTGAAGAAGCACTTGAACCTTGCAAGAAATTAGAAGGAAATGAAGCTAAGTGTGAAGTGTTGTGGTGGGTTGTGATGGCCGGCCAAGGAAGGGGGGGAGGGGCTTTTATAGGGTCTTGAGGAGGTTACAAAACATGACTAGTCAACACCTTGGAGACCAAGGTGAACACATGTAATGATCCTAGAGCACAAGTTAGGAGATTAAGCCACACAAGGGGTGACTCCCCCCCCCCCTATGGCGGTTCAACATGGATAAGGGGGAGTGACTAGGTTTTTGGATGAGTTATCTTACTTATGTGACTAGTTTTGACTCCGGGAAATGCCAACCGTAAATGATTAGGCCTCAAAACGTAAAACCGGGTGTCGTAAAATTATGAAACTTTAAAGTATTGTTAGACATGTCCATATGTCCCATAATAAAATATAAAATGGGTGGTAGGTTCCATTTGGGTGGTAAACCCTGCTAAAAACTGGAAACACGGGTCTAAAACGCGTAATACGTAAAATGTACGAATATTGCGTAAAATTGAGAAAAGTAAAATGTTACTTTTCTAATATGATATAAATGATTTAAAATGACTTATAATGTCTAGACTGGGCTCAGTCTAGTGTCGGTTGGTGTTAAATGTCTTTTAGACATCAAACCGTAAGCCTAAAAATCAAGAAATGACTTTTGGTCAAAGGAGGAGGGAAAAATTATGTTGACTTTTTCTAATAAGTTTGAAAACTCAAAACGTCTTAGAAACTCGTTTCGTGGTCTAACGGTTAATCGCCCATTCGGTTAAGCGTGCTCATGTGAGAGTAGTACCGACTTGGGTGACCTGCTGGGAAGTCTTTGGTCATGTTTTTCTCAGTCACAATTAATTCTCAAATAAATCATGAGTGTGTCAAACATTTTTCTGATGCGGGGTCACTTAACGCGGGCGAGTTTCGTTGTACGTAGAATTTCTGAATGACGTTTTACCCTAAAACGTGTAATTCCTTAATAACTTTCACGAAAATGATCTGACGAATGTCAAACATTTAATTTGCCATGGAAATGATTTATCACTCAAGAATATCAGATAAAAATCAACTTTCGGGAAAGTTTCGGGAAAAATGAATAGTAAAAGTGAATAGTGGAATTTTCTGGAAATGGTAATTAACCTGAAATTGCGAATTGTTACAGTCTCTACCCCTTACGGGGAACTTCGTCCCGAAGTTCTTGGAGTGGTGTCGATAAAGATGTGTGGTTACTTATGAGGATTAGAGTGATGTAGTTTGATTTGTTGTTTCAGGGTATGGCGTAGGATGAGTTTACTTATGAGAAGTTTGTTTCTAAGAAGACATACAGGTGACTGCTCCCAGCATAACATGATCCCTCCTGAATTAGACATAGGTGATCAGGCTATGTATAATTTAGGACCGATAATGTGATGTTCGGTTTAGTCACGTATGGTATTCAATCTTGTAAGGCTGATGAGTTTGCTTGTGGTGTAACTAAGGATGATTTGAGCTTTAAAAGTGCATCAATATCAGAAAGTGAGCTTGTGGGATTAAGGGTTGTGAAGATGATGATGGTGAGAAGGTTAAGAAGGTTTGTGTTCTTCATTTTGGTATGTTGAGATTTAGTGGTTTGTGATGAAAGTTGGAAATGAAGGCATGATATTGATTTATAGGGTGGTATCATCGAAATGATTTCTCTAGGATAGTGGTAGAATATCTTGGAGTAAAATGATGTGAAACAATAAAGTGATAACAAATTAGCTTGAAGTAAAATTTGTTGAATGGTTTATAAGATAACTGAGTAAGTCTCATAGAATGGTAATAGTCTGCTAAACAATCAAATTGGTTTGGAGATAGAAAGTACAATAGATGAGAATTATCACAAAGAGTCGTTTATTGAACAATAAATATTCTTAAGTCATAAAACTCCCATTACTAGGGATGACATACACATTGTACAACAGAGTGCATAAATAAATATGACTGCTAAGTTCTAAACTTCATTGTTCTGCATTGTTGTTGAGATTCTGATAAGCTCCTTCTCTTCTTATCATATATGCTCACCCTTGGTTGTCTTCAACTTGTTGACCTTGGTTTTGGGGACATTGGTTCTTGTAATGTCCACTTTCTCCACACCCGAAACATATAACTATCGGTTGTGTGTTGCTACCGGTAGCTACATCCTTGACTCTACAATCTCTGGCAAGGTGTCCAGTGTTCTGACAGTTGCGACACTTAGCCGGGCAAGGACCTGAGTGGTGGAAGTTACACTTATTGCATAGTGGAGCATTCCCGGTATATCCTGCGCCTCTAGTTGGTGCAGCCACATAAGCCCTTGTGGTCTCTTGTCTTTTGTTTTGCTGGTTGTTGTTTTGGGTTTGGTTGTTGTTGTTATTGTTGTTACTTCCATGGTTACCATCCCATGGTCGCTTGTTGTTGTTGTTCTTATTGTTATTGTTGTTACTGTAGTTGGAGTTGTTGGGGTTATTGGTATTGCTGGCGTTGTTGGTGTTGTTGTTGGTGTTGAGGTTGGTTTGCTTTCGGGTTTCTGTCATTCGTATCACTTGGTCCATGAGGCTGCGGGACATCCGCATAGCTTCATCAAGTTCCTTTGGATTTGCCGAAGTTACATGCCCTTGTATGCTGGATGGAAGCCCCCAGATATATCTTTCCAACAATTTTTCCTTTGGGGAAACCATTGTTGGACAAAGTATCCTTAATTCTTGAAATCGACGATTGTAGGTTATGATATCATTTCCCCTAACAGTATGATCCCAGAATTCAACCTCCAACTTCTGTATTTCACTGCGAGGACAGTATTCCTTGATCATCATTTGTTTCAAATTAGCCCAAGTAATTTTGTAGGCATTCTCAATGCCCATGGGTTGAGCAATTGAGTTCCACCAGGATAACGCCTCATTCAACAGAGTACTCGTGGCATACTGTACTTTATCCTCCTCGGTACATTTACTAACCAAGAACACCGACTCCGCCTTTTCGAACCAACGGGTCAAACCTACAGCCCCTTCAGTACCCTTGAATTTGATGGGTTCACATTTCAGGTAGGAAATGAACGAGCAACCCTTTGGTACTGTAGTAACATTGGTCACCGGAGGGGTAGTTAAGTTCGGTCCCCCAAGGTTAAGACTGGCAATTCTGGCAGTCTCTGCAGCTATAGCAGCTTCCGCAGCAATGGCGGCTTCCGCGGCTGCTGCAGCATCAGCGGCTGCTGCAGCCTCAGCGGCTGCTGCAGCATCAGCAGCACCAGCAGCTGTGGCGGCTTCGGCAGCTGCTACAGCTGCTGCAGCTACGGCTGCTCGTTCCGTGACAAGTGCTGCATTGACACTGTCCTTTACCAGTTTGCGGATGGCAGCTTGCGTCATCGTTGGTGGTGTCTTTTTCTTTGGCGCCATGATTCTATTGTTCAAAAGATACATCGTAATTAGAGAGTTGTGAGATAAGCATGATTTTTGATAGGAAATGATAGAATAATAATGTTGAAGATTTAAAGGCATAACACATGATAGTATAAAACAAGAGTTTTATTCGTACAACGTTGGTTGATTTACAAAATCGAAACCTATTACAAGCTTCTTCAAAATTTACTAACTGATACTTTCAGTTTAGTAATTACAACGTTCTTACTATCGCTAGTTAATACTTAGATTTCGTAACATTTACTAACTGAATCTAATCAGTTTAGTAGTACAAAAGTTAACTAGTATCATCACACTAGTTTATTGTGGATTAGAAGGTCCGAGCAGTTCTGATTGATCGGCAACTTCTTGGTTTAGTGTGTCATAGAGGTACGAGTCGATGAAGTTTGAGAAGCTGTAGTTTTCATGTTTTCTTGTTGGATCAATGGTGGTCGAGGTACAATCCATAGTGAGTGATCCAATTCATCACATGTAGGGATATCAAAGGGAAGTGATAGTGGTGGTGGTAATGGCTCTAGTACATATTCGTATTCGTTAATGGCTCTAGTACATATTCGTATTCGTTATCCTTTAGAAATCTCATATTTCTTGTTTGGAAATCGATAGATTGTGATGGGTTTTTGATATCATATGAAATGATGTTGATGAGGTGGTGGAATAATTCCAGAGACCATTGCACAAATCACAATGTCTCGGAAGTAGATTAGACCCTTGTGTGACTCAAAATATTTGAGAAATGATTAAGACCATTGTGTCATACAATGTCCGGGAAATAGAAAAGAACATTTGTAATTAGTTACAATGTCTTGATATAAAATGTTGGAGTAGGAACATGGTTGGGAGAATGTGGTTGTGTCGAAATACCATAGAAAAATGATTGAAAATAACTCGAATGTATATATAAATATACTTATTTGTTCATGTAGCATAAAATGCTTAATAAGTCCATAATCGTCTGGAGGATGGAAGACACGGAGAGCGGAAGGCTATAAAATGTTTTTGCTTGTAATTGTAGTTATAGTTTAGGTCTCAATTAGACCCGTTTCTCTATAACCATGGCTCTGGTACCAATCTGTAACACCCCCAATTCATGGTTGCAGCGGAATTCGAACTGGGTGTTACTTGACAGCACAATAGTCACAATAATAGAAAACGAACTCCAATTGAGTCGTTTTAAAAGATTTATCATTCAAATTGTATAAATATTAGAGATTTACAAAATGAGGTCCCAAATGGTTCCATGTTTACAATGTATAATAAATGTGTTTTTGAATGATAATAAAATTTATAGCCCTCTTGAGTATCCGTGTCCTTCCGTGCCATCCTTGATCGTCATGAACCTGAAATACATGCTTGAGAGGTCAACACAAAGGTTGAGTGGAATTCGTAGAGTTTAGTTAAATCGTTTGAACACAATAATCGTAGTGTGAGCTATAGACTCACACTCATAGTTGGAAAACAAAATCGTTATTTATTTCACTAAGCTCATGCAACCAAAACATTAACATCGAACCAACAAAATTGGCATTATAGAAGCCCTATCAAGGTACTTTTGCCGTTATACCGCTAAATCTCAAATATAGTGCATTTGTGTGAACTCATCGTTGTTCAACACAAATGGGATTCGTCAATCCCAATAGATCTATTCACAATATTCGCGCTCACTAAAGGTAGTGACTAATGGTTCATGATATAGGGACTTCGAACATGGCAATCGTTACTTAGTGATAATAAAACATCGTCGTGAAGCATACATTAGAAAGCATCGTGTTCGAGTAGAAAAATAATAGCATGTATTCCCCCCATGGGTTTGTAAAGTAGTTAAACAATAGAAAGTGGGGCTACGAACTCACCTTAAGTAGGATAGCAAGTAATGAAGGTGATGGTTGGATCGTGTAGGTTTCTACGAGCAACCTATAATAGAATGTTGCGACTTAGGATCGGAGTAGAGTGCCTATATATATATCTTGCATTTAGTCCATGATGTGGTATGATGTATATTGTAAGTCTTTGAAAGAAAGATTCATGAAACATGTATGTTTTGGTATATCGTTCACTACCGTTCGGGCCGACATAATTCAGAAGTCATGTTAGTAAGCGTTCGAGGAGCCAGGACACTTTAACTCGTAAATCCACAACTCAACTCGACGGCTTACATAATGAACTCCTCACATGAGGCTCCCTACTATTGTAGTAGTTGATGAAATATATAGATATAAGTTTTGATCCGAAAAGTTACATGTCCGATATTTGAATAAACTTAGGAAAGTTTATTAGTACAGGAAGATTGTTATTAGGGGTAGTTTCATAAGTCTTGAATGACCATTTTCTCTTGGTAATATCTCATGGTTTCCTTTTAGTGAAGTAGATCCAAATTGCTTGTTCATGTTATCGCCTAATTCATTGTTTCATGTTTACGCCTATGTAAATTGGTATGGTCATTTCGTCATGGCCTAGCCATGACCTTCGGTCCTTGTTCCAAGGTCATGAGACACAACCTTGGCTCTAGCCATGGTTGTGGTCTTGATTATAGGTCATAAGACCTCTTGTTCCTTTCAAAGTATAACCATAATCTAGTGACTTTCGCCTAAAAATGGGCTGTTTAGAATTTGAAGAATTTTATCACTCGGAAAGCATTTTTAGGTCTTGAGCTTCTTTGTTCCTGAACGAAAACGTCGTTTCGGACAACTTTCGTGTTTTAACTTTTTGATGAATCGGACCAGAAGTGGGACTTTCAAAACCCAAATTTGATCAGAATGGTATTTGGCAGTTTTGCCGGAAATCTTTGGTAATTTCAAATGGGCGTAACTTTTGACTCGTATACTCGTTTTGGGTGGTTCAAATTGCTATGGTTTCCTTTTTAGGTCCTCTACCATAATATGTAATAATAAAATATGATATTTTTACCATTTTGATCAGGTCTTACCAAGAAATTCATTAGTTTGCTTGTTTTAGTAACTTGTTTCAATAATTCATTACAACAACATCTTTTACTCATCATGATACATCATGGACATAATTACAACACATAATATAGCAAGAATAACATGTAAATGATATGAACATGATAAATTAACAAGAAGCATGTTAGGGTTTGGCTTACAACTTTTGGCTTTCAAAGATGAAAGGAAAGTAACAAGTAAGGAAATGGACTTTGATAGACTTGCTTCAACCCTTTTCACTTCATGCAACCTTTCTACCCTTGGTATTCTTGAAAGATGGATGATGAAGGTTGAGGTGAATTGAGTGGATTTAAACTCAAGAGAAATCACCAAGTATTCTAGGGTTTGGAAGATTTTTGGTAACTTATGATCAAACTAGGGTTTCTACTTGAAGAAGCACTTGAACCTTGCAAGAAATTAGAAGGAAATGAAGCTAAGTGTGAAGTGTTGTGGTGGGTTGTGATGGCCGGCCAAGGAAGGGGGGGAGGGGCTTTTATAGGGTCTTGAGGAGGTTACAAAACATGACTAGTCAACACCTTGGAGACCAAGGTGAACACATGTAATGATCCTAGAGCACAAGTTAGGAGATTAAGCCACACAAGGGGTGACTCCCCCCCCCCTATGGCGGTTCAACATGGATAAGGGGGAGTGACTAGGTTTTTGGATGAGTTATCTTACTTATGTGACTAGTTTTGACTCCGGGAAATGCCAACCGTAAATGATTAGGCCTCAAAACGTAAAACCGGGTGTCGTAAAATTATGAAACTTTAAAGTATTGTTAGACATGTCCATATGTCCCATAATAAAATATAAAATGGGTGGTAGGTTCCATTTGGGTGGTAAACCCTGCTAAAAACTGGAAACACGGGTCTAAAACGCGTAATACGTAAAATGTACGAATATTGCGTAAAATTGAGAAAAGTAAAATGTTACTTTTCTAATATGATATAAATGATTTAAAATGACTTATAATGTCTAGACTGGGCTCAGTCTAGTGTCGGTTGGTGTTAAATGTCTTTTAGACATCAAACCGTAAGCCTAAAAATCAAGAAATGACTTTTGGTCAAAGGAGGAGGGAAAAATTATGTTGACTTTTTCTAATAAGTTTGAAAACTCAAAACGTCTTAGAAACTCGTTTCGTGGTCTAACGGTTAATCGCTCATTCGGTTAAGCGTGCTCATGTGAGAGTAGTACCGACTTGGGTGACCTGCTGGGAAGTCTTTGGTCATGTTTTTCTCAGTCACAATTAATTCTCAAATAAATCATGAGTGTGTCAAACATTTTTCTGATGCGGGGTCACTTAACGCGGTCGAGTTTCGTTGTACGTAGAATTTCTGAATGACGTTTTACCCTAAAACGTGTAATTCCTTAATAACTTTCACGAAAATGATCTGACGAATGTCAAACATTTAATTTGCCATGGAAATGATTTATCACTCAAGAATATCAGATAAAAATCAACTTTCGGGAAAGTTTCGGGAAAAATGAATAGTAAAAGTGAATAGTGGAATTTTCCGGAAATGGTAATTAACCTGAAATTGCGAATTGTTACAATAACTCTCCACTAGATCAGCACAGCCTAAGAATTTTTGAAAATGCTTGACAAACTACTCAGCAACATTCTCTCATTCATGTCTCACACCATCTTCACTATGAACAACTTCAATTCTACTTTTATGAGCTCTTCCTTTCAAAACAGTATGAAAAAATTTGCTATTTCTGTCCCCATCACTCAACCAATCAATCTTAGCTTTCTGCATTAGAAACTTTTCTTCATCTTGTACAGCCACTTTATATTCATGAAGAATATCAGCTTCTTCTCTTTTAAACAAACTATTATGAGGATCCTTATCAACATTAATTTGAGCAATCTTCAATTTTTCTCTTCAATCAACTACTCTCTAATGAAGATTACCAAAACTCCAACTTAAGTTCTTCAAGTGTCTTTTCATTGCTTTCATTTTCTTAACAAGTTTGAACATATATGGCAACCCTCAACCTGCAACAACCATTATTTTTTAACAATGTTAATAAACTCAGGTTTATCAGCAATGAAATTAGGGAATCTAAAAGCTTTATTCCTCCTCTTCATCCTCTTAGGGATTATCAAGATTGCAAGGCTATGATCAGAAGTTAAATGAGGCAGAAAATGAGCATAAGAATTAGTGAACCTGCTCATGAACTCAGTATTACCCAACACTCTATCAATCTTCTTTAGAATCCCATTGTTTGGATTAAGTCTGCTCTGTACCCAAGTGAAATGAACTCCAATGCAATTAATGTCTTCCACTTCAAGTTGATTGAGGCACTCCTGAAAATCCAGCATGTCAATTGTTTTACAAGACCCACCCTCAGAATGATCCTCAATATTTAAACTTACATTCCAGTCACCCATAAGAACCCAAGGGCTATCATTAACAATACTCTTAAACCTTTTTAATGTATACCATAAAACCTTTCTTTCTCTACCTGAATTAGCAGCATACACAAAGCAGCAAAAATGCTTAGTACCACTATCCTTGATCTCAATAACACAAAAAATGGCTTGATGACCAATGTGCAAAGGCATAACACTAACATCAGCATGATTCCACCCAATTATTATTCTACACCCCTTATTACTAACATTCAAATTAGAACACCAATTCCAATCTCCATAAACATACTCACATACCTTCTTAATCTGTTTTTCTTTAAGATGAGTTTCAATAACAGCACAGACACTCAACTTCTCATCATTTATGAATCTTTTGACATCCTTTTGCATATCCTTGTTACACATACCTCTCACATTACAAACTGCAATCCTGCATTCAGAGTTCAGATTTTCCATATTAAACTAATGCAGATTACAAGCCTTGCCACTCAATTCATCCTCAGTCATACTTTGACTAATACCATTCTCTGCATCCAATACATCTTCCACTTCAGGGCAATCATCATTCCATTTCAGCTTCCATTTTTCTCTAAAGTACTTGTGCATATTAGTGTTCCACTTCTCAAGATCTTCCAAACTAGGTTGCCTTTGACTGCTCACAAACTTATTCACAATTTCTATTTCATTCCTCATCTGTTCTACAGGACAATCACTGTCGACTAACTCCTCTAAAACAGCATACTTATTAGCACTTCTTTTGATCTCCTCCATAGTAGATTGACTCACTTTCCATGGACTTTTAGGGGTATTATAATTAGGTGGTGTTTGTTCTTCAGGAGCATTGGTATTATTGGTTGCAGTAACTTTCTGAACAGATGGACCAGGGTCTTGCACACCATTAGATGATGCCTGAGCTTGTTTATTAACTGGCCTAAACTCTTGCCTCCTTCTGACATTTTTAATTCCTCCTTTATTACCCACAAATTCATTCTTCTTGTAATTACCATAGCCATCATTCTTATCAACTTGATTACTACCATTCACTTTTGTAGTATTAACTTCCTTTTTCTGAGCACAATTATGTCCAAACACCTTGCATTCATTACATCTAGGGGGCTTCCAACTGTACTCAACTTTCACAAACTTTGCACAATTCAATTGTTGTTCAGCACTTTTATAACACAACTCAATTTTCTCCTTGAAATCTTGTTCTACTTTGATCTCCACTAAAACTCTAGCATAGCCTATATTTCCAGTCCCCTCTTCACACATTCTAGCTGTAGATTTGTCCATCATAATTGGTGTTCCAAGGCTTCTAGTAATAGCACTTATTCCTTTGACAGTCCATGCTTCAACAGGAACATCATAAAGTTTGATCCAACAAGGTAAGCTAACTGGGTCACTCCTATCAACAATAATATTTGGATCCCATTTTTGTACCAACAGGGGTTTGTTATTAACTAGCCATGGACCACTTTCAAGCACATGAAGCATACCTTCCATTTCCCTAAACTTGAACAAGTACAAACCATTCTGAGATACTATATCCTTTAGCCCAAACTTACTTCACATTCTTACTAAGTTGTATCTCAGTTCATAGTAGGACATTTTGCAACCAACCAAATGTCCACACAGAGTTAAACTCCACTTTTTACTACTTTCTAGAATAAGCTCATCATCAAACATCACAACTTCCCTGCCCTCAATCATAACTGTTGGTATCCAAGTAAGCTTATTAAGGACATCAATCTTATTAGGTTTAACAGTATCAGCAAATGTTTTACCCATCTTATTCATATCACCATTAGTCTTAGTACAGTTACTATCCACACATGACTCACAGACCTTATTAGCATCAGCATTTAGTGGTGTTTGAGTACTTACAGGTTGACTTACAGCAATCACAGCCTCTGTACTCACATTGTCCACCTTATTTGAAGCTCCTTTCTTACCAATTGATTCATCAAGTGTAGGAAATTCCATACCAGTCATCTCCACCTCACTCACCATACCCTGATCCACCTCCTTCATCCCTTTATCACCATCATTTTTACCAAGACCCATATTATCCAGCAATTCCTCTTGTTCAGCCTCTAATGATCTATTATCATTGTTTCTGTTCTTATTAAGTGCACAATCAGTATCCTTGTAACGATTTAGCAATTTAATATTCCTTTTGGACGTTCTTCCTTTATTTAACTTGTTTTGACTTGAATTATCACTTTTATTCCTCATTATATCGATTATACCACTAATCGTAATGAAATGAATGATCAATTAGAGAATCGAATTTTGGTGCCAAAAATCTCACATCTGGGTTTTGTATCAAAACCTGATGAAATTTGGGGCTTTTAACACCAAAAGATGCGGAATATAAAACTGAACTAATTACACTATTTGAATTTTGAATGAACGTACAAATTGATGTGCAATTGGAGAAAAATGAGGTATTTTAATGGTGGAATTTAGGCGGGAAGTTAGTTATGGGAGAGAGAAAGTCCATTTTGTATCAAAAAGGTTGATATGATGGTGGTAGTTAAGCTTGGAACCTGAGTGCCCATTCATAGCTTTGTTAAGTTGCCAACTACCCCAACAGATCAATTCACAGATTAAGAACTTGTAATGCTTAATTTTAAGTATTTTTTTTTAAGAATGCCTAAATGATTTATAAGATAGTATGGTATACTTACAACTTCTTCCTTTTTTTTTTTTTTTATGAACAAAACATTTTTTTCCAACTAAGCGAAATTTAATAAAACTATTACGTCCTATTTTGGATACAACTTTCTATATATAAAATTTAATATAAAAAGCACCAACTACGACGCTTTGGCCGAGTGGTTAAGGCGTGTGCCTGCTAAGTACATGGGGTTTCCCCGCGAGAGTTCGAATCTCTCAGGCGTCGTCTATTTTTTTCTAAAATTTTTATGAAGTTTTTAACCAAATAAACTCTTAAAAAAAATCGGGCAACGATAAAAATATAAAAACTAGCAAGAAGCAAGTTCTCGACCGAGTCATGACACACTACCGACCAAACTGATCTTAAACTTACAACGTCGACCGTAAAACTAACAATTACTTTAGGACTAAACAACAACGCCTTTATATACAATCTACACTCTGACAGGATTTGAGCCCATAACCTCTCGATTGTGTAGCATTTTACACTATCTCATGATACCGTTGAGCTACAAAGTCATATTTTGTCGATGTTCTATACCGTCGAGCCATTAAAAATTTCACTTTGACATAATAGAACCATTTTATTTAAGTACTTTATCAGGATTTTACATGTATATGCAACCATAGTGTACACCTAAGAATCTTGATTTACATTACATATATGCACTCTACTTAATCATTGACACTACTATAATTGTATCCCTCATTCGGGTTAACAAAAAATGAGTCTAATTAGCTTTTGCTCATCAAAAATCATATAGATATACTATTTGGAACACCTCTACATGTTGCTCCAGGCTCGGAACTTGGTGCAAGAAGTTCATATGGTAAAACACCAGCGCCGCATCTGTTCTTTAAACTTGTATCGCTGTTCCTTTTCTTAATCTCCCTTTCGATCCGTTGAATCTCAGCTGAAAATGAGTAAAAAGCTTCCACAATCTCAGCATCACCAGACCAAGTGTCGGTTTGTTGTCTTTCACCTATGTACTCCTCATCGGGTGAGTGAGTGGATAATGTGTCCACTACGGCCATGTACTTTGTTGATTGTAGCAAGCTTGGTAAAGCTGATAAGAAGTACTTTTGTGGGTCATCATGGAAACTTAGATATTCGGGGTCGTTTTGGTCAGGGAGTAACCGGCGCATTAGTGGAGGACGGTTTGGTATGTAGCCACCATATGGGTATTGACCGAAGTTAAGTGCTGCGTGTTGAGCTGATGCTAGCCAGATGATGGTGGTTAGGACTGAAGCAAGGTCATCTGCACTGGCTAAAGTTGGCCACCAGTCTTTGTGGCGGAGATCAGCATGGCCCACATTGATGGACTCTGCGTACCAGGCTTGGAGCTCCCTGTCGTTGCATACTTGGGCTGAATCTGGGTAGTAATGGTTCACGTAAGTTTTAACCCAATTTTGGATGGCTTCCCATATCATGAGCCCGTCAGATGCGTATGGGTAGTCTTCAATTACTAGCTTTAGACCATGTGGCTTGCTTGGGTCCGGAACAGCCATACCTCTGTATAAAACATAAATAATCAGTTCCAAAACACAAATCCGAACACCTTCTAAAAGAAAAGAGTCGTAATATATAAGTACCTTCGAATGAGATCAGCAGGAAGACCTTCTAAATCAAACCGCCAGTTTTTATATGCAGCAGCACTGATCTCCATACAATAGCGTCCAGGAGTGAAGCATTGCTCTATGACTCCATCAGCATTGATCAAGTTCTGGCGAGCCAATTGATTGATCTCTAATGTATATCTCATATGTGGGTCCAGAAGCTTATATATAGGGTGCATCGCACTCAATTGCCTATGTGCAGCCAATATAAATGGTTCAGTAGCCGCATGTGTGCGTAAAAAGTGGTGAACCAGTTGGTGAGCACCAGCATCATTTGCGCACACGTGGGCTTTCGCTAGTTGCCACATCCAGCTATTAGTGGCATCAGATGGTGGTGTGAGCACACGTTTTGACTCTGAACCTGGCAGTGCTTGTGGTAGGCTAAGCTCGATTGCGACAGGCTTGAGAGTGCCAGATGGAGTCAAGTAAAATATGGTCCTTGTTGCATATGCTTTACGTCCATCAAGTGCATTTATTCGGTCCAGAAATGGTAGGTATATGTCATGATAGTCTATTATAAACAGCTTATTTTCCTCGATTGCCTGTCGAGATCACAAAATATTCTGTTAAATAATCTAGTGATGATTTATACCCATGGATAGTTATAAGATGAAAATGAGATTTACGCATGTTACCTGCTGTACTGTCAAGCCATCGAGAAAGCCCACAATGTGTTCTTCTCGGAGAGCCGACTCTTGTGGGCCATACTTATCAGGATCAAGCTGACTCACTGGTGGGAAAACCTGAAGCTTCTCAATGCTGACAGGGTTCACCCCAGCAATAGTTTGGCGAGCAAATTCATCGTCACGTAACCAAGCGAATTTGTCCTTGGATAAAATCTTTGGGAGGTCGTATTTGAGAAGGCCACCACCTTGGCTAGATTCATGTAGCCGAGTCACCAAATTAGGCAAAGGAAGCTTCTTTAGAAGATCATCTTGAAGGCCTAGTTTTAGAAATAGTCCTTCACTGTAAAGACTGTCGATTTGTGAGAACCCCTTAAAGTCGTGTTTCTTGGAAATACTTGTCACCATTGATGGCAAAAGATTATGCAACACCGCCCTTAGTCTTCCTGTGGAAAACGCATTTGCCTTTGACTCCTCAAATTGTTCGTCTCTTGGAACATACATTGGGAATGGCTTCTCCACTCGACTCTCAGCTGTAATATCTATAAATAACACAACGAAAAAAAACTAAGCAAGTCTATACACACTCATATAAAACGTATCGAATATTAGGGGGTGTTTGGGAATGCTCATTTTAAACTGCTAAATATGTAGTCACATCCAAACGCTCCAAATTGGTTATTTGGTTCAAAAATTAGCAAATAAGCAACCCTAAACACCCTTTAAATTCTAATAACCAAAACATATGTATATACCAGTATCGCTAGGCACACGACCAGTCCGGCATCTTCTTGGATATGGAAGTTTCTCACCACCAAGTGTAGGCCTAACGAAGTCATTTCCCCTATCGGGATTACCCAAATCATTATAAACATCATAATCATATATTCGATCCGACAGTTTCCTAACTCCTGTACCATCGCCCCTTAAGTCCTTAAGCTCTTGGTATCTTAGAGACTTTAGCCCTGCTGGAGTCTCGTCTGGCAAATACGGCTGCAAGTACAGAAAAAAAACATTATTCAATACATCCGTCATCCGCCACGAAGTTTCCTTAACTTTAAGAATCAAAATCATGACCATGACTATTCAAAATTCCAACTTTTACTAGTCATCAGATGGAATTTGATGTTTGACTTTCAAAGTTTGAATCTTTGACTTTCCTTTTATAGACTTGAATAGTTAGGCAAAGGAATGTCAAGTTGAATTAGAACAAATCCAACAATCAAAACTTTTGACTGTACAAAAGTAATCTACCAAAAAATACTATTAAGGGGATGTTTTGGGATTGCTTATTTTTCTGCTTAAAAATAAGTACTTCATGAAACAATAAGTTATTGAATAATTCAATCAAATCTTTCTAAATGTTTAGGTTCAAACATCTTGGCAAAAGTATAATGCTATCTATATATATCTCAAACTGCTTATCTTACCTGAAAATAAGCAGATAATAACTAAAGTGCTTAATTACCTGATTAGTAAAGAAAATTCTAGGATTAGGAAGATCTTTAGTAGATTGAACCCAAGAATTACAAGGGAAATGAACAGGGCCACAAGCAAATCCTTCAATTATTATAGTTTCCAAAAAGAACTCTTTTTGATGCTTATTACTAATAGTAATAGCTCCGGGTATTCCGAAATCCGAATCAACCATTATATCAGCAGTGTAGTTCACCCTTTCGGTTTTAACATTCGACTTCTTCGACCAATCTTTCAACACTGCTTCATTGCTTTTCTTTGGAGCTCTTGTTTCTTCAAGAAAAAACTTTCCAAATTTAGTAACATACATAAAAATTCAAAAAACAAAATTTATATAGTAACAGTTTTGCTCACTTGAATCAATATCATTACTAAAAAAACTTTCTAAATTTAGTAACATACATAAAATTTTCAAAAACACAAAATTTATGTAACAGTTTTGCTCACTTGGATCAATATCATTGCTAAAAAACTTTCTAAATTTAGTAACATACATAAAATTTTCAAAAAACAAAAAAAAAATTATAACAGTTTTGATCACTTGGATCAATATCATTGCTAAAAAAACTTTCTAAATTTAGTAACATACATACATAAAAAAAAAAAAAAAAAAAAAAAAAAAAAAAAAAAAAAAAAAAAAAAAAAAAGTTTTGCTCACTTGGATCAATATCAATGCTAAAAAACTTTCTAAATTTAGTAACATACATAAAATAAATAAATAATAAAAAATAAATAAAAATTGTTCACTTGGATCAATATCAATGCTAAAAATACTTTCTAAATTTAGTAACATACATACATAAAAAAAAAAAAAAAAAAAAAAAAAAAAAAAAAAAAAAACCCTATAACAGTTTTACTTACTTGGATCAATATCATTACTAAAAAGCTGAATAACAACATTCCAACCAATCTGATCAGTAAGAGCATCAATCTTTCTAAAAATAGTATCCTTAAAATCCTCCTTGCTCTTGTTTCTAACAGTCAAAACAGCTCGAACCTTAAACGTAACGGGCTTTTCGACACGAACAAATTTAACTAAATCTTCACTGATAGCTGCCACAACCATTGAACCATTTCTTCTTGATGTTCCAACACTTTTTCGCAACCTTAGCCTATGTTGTTTATTTATAGAAACATGGTTTAGACATAGATTTGAACCAAAAACTGATGTTTTTTTGTCCATTAAGGATGTGCCCATGATTTGTTTTGGAAGTGCCATTGTTGGAAGAAGAAATGAAATGAAGTTATGTTTTATGGAGTAAGTATGTATAATGTATAGTTTATATATATAGTTGTGTTTATTTATTTATATATTTATTTTTCTTAATGATAGTTGTGTTTATTTATGTACACGCTTATATTAATGATTTGAACATGATTTCACCGACCACTCATGTCATTCCACGTTTTAAGCTTTTTATTTTGTGATTGTGATTTTTTTCACCGTTCGACTTGTTTTGCCTTCAGTTGCGACGATTAGTATGTGCAAATAGTGTAACCGTACAGGGTCATTGTTTGTGAGGGGGCCTCCGATTTAGTATTGTCTATCGATAATTATACATGTCTAAGTATGTTTATACATATCTAACTTAAATTTTTTCAGCTCTTTTTAAATATCATCTGAGAAGCCTTCCGATTTAATATATGTTCGTTAGTATTTATCCATGTTTGTATATTATGTTTTGAATTTTTTTATAATTAATTGTTATGATTTTCGTGATTTAAAGGGATTTCATTCGTAGTTTCGCATCGGGCCATCCAAATCAATAGGACGGCCCTGTTTGCCATAAGAATACTTTTGGTGTACAAATTGTTGGATCACTAGTTAACAAAATAAGAAAATGTATATGATGTATAGAATTTATAAAACTTCTTTTTAAGCCTTTAGATATGCATTTTTTACTTGTATTATGAGATAATGCATGTAGAAAAGATTCAAATATTAGTATTAACAAGATTAGGGGTAATAAGGAGTTAGCACAACCAAATTCATCACCACCACTTCAGTGTCACATCACTCTCTCCCTTTACAGCCAACATCATCACGAACATAGTGTAACAATACAACAAAAATCACCGCCCAAATATAACACACTTATACACAAATATACCCCACAATATACTCACATATACACACAAAAATTATTTCCTCTCTCTACACAATTCGGTCGTGCAGACGACCGAGTTCTCTCAAATGGCCATGAACAACGCCTCGAACAAGGTGACTGTAATAGGCACGACGCGTCTTGGGAGGCGCCACCGAGACATTACACGCATCTTGGTGCCCTTATCCTAATAAATAAACGAGTATCACTATGAGAAAAATATTTTCATTCTTTTTACATAAACATTTGAAATTTTCTTTCTTCAAGTAACGTAAGTATGTGAATTTTTTACTCAAATACACGCGGTTTAACTAAGATAATTCACTTAACTATTTCAACTCTTTTCCAAGTCACCCTCACATACGTACACGTGAAAACTACATTGTGAAAAATCAAGATGCTTAACCATGGTTACAAAAATTATATATTTCACTAATATAATAACAATCAAAATGAAGACTTCATTTGCCAATGTCTTTTTATACACTTTCTAATCTAATAATCCTATTTAAAAAGAAACCACTTTATATTTGATTCTTGACTCATAATCATAAAAGTCTAGTACTTTTTTAGTACTATAGTAAAAGTTGAATTATTGAAAGTCAAACCGAGTTTGTGGTATTCCGGGTCAAAACGCGGCCCGGGAAGGATGATACGAAGGTGGGTTGGGTTGGGGACCCATTTGTGTCCTTTAAGTTTCACTACAATGGCAATTAAACCCCCTATTCCTTTTAAAGTGCCATGTGAGTGTATACCTTAAGGGAACCAAATAATGTACTTCAACACATGGAGGATCTTGTACTATAAATTATACTTGTGTGTTTTTGGGTCAATAAAAATTTGGAATAACTTTATTCATTCAAAAGTTAATTGATTAATGTTTGCCAAATTAGCCTTTATACGCATTTTCTTAACTTTGTTAGTGTGACACTTAAGATAAATACCAACGAGAGATGGTTAATCATCGACACATATTATTGTTGTGTATACACATACTTGAGACAAAGAATATGCATGTGCATGATCTTTTAGTACCATTACTAATGTGAATAAAAATATTTAGAGTTTAAAACTAAATGCAGATATTTCAGTTGATTACTAGATTCACTAACGAAATTTGATAGCGGCATAAGTTTTATTGATAAAAAAAATTATAAGTTATAAACGAAAAATAATAAAAGTTTGAGGATTTGGGGATTAAAAATAATGTTTTGAAACCCGTTTCAACCCGGGTGGTTCAACCGGTTGAACCGTTCTAGTCGAAAAACGGGTTAATTTAAACCGGGTCAACCCAACAGGGTGGGTTGAAAAAACAAGTTAAATTAAACCGGGTCAACCCGCCATGTTTGAAGCGTCCTTGGTCAATCTTATTTTCGATGTGTATTAATAGTTTCATTTTGAAACATATGTTTTTAACATTTTTTTTTTTATTTTCAACTTTTCACTTTTTTGTTTTTTTTTTATGTATAGTATAAATAAAAGAAGGAATAATGTTTAAGTTTATGGATTCGCCATCGACTATGTAAGATAAACAAAACGAGATGGAAAAGTGTACTATTACAAGAATTTAGTGTTTTCCTAATTGAAAAGGTTAACACATAAAAAGGAAACAAGGTTGATTAATCTTGTTTCTAGGGCATGATTTTTGATGAATATGAATAAAAAGATAGCTTGAGTAAATTAAAATCTAATAGAGCATATATAGAAAAGTGAATTATTGGAGGGTTTAAACCATAAGTTTTTGGACGGCAATAAGTGAGACAATCCCTCTCGTCATCACGATTACGACAATGTGACATGTTTGTGTAATAAATTCTTATTATGATGTGGTGGCATATGCAAGAAGGCTTAAAAAAAAGGTCTTAAAATACATTTAAGTTTGAAAAGTAAATAAGGTGCGGCTTTTACATGTGCATTGTGCAATAAGTAGATTTTTAGACCCGTCTGATGGTGTAGCGGGTGTTGGAGAACTCGAATTAGCGGACGAAGAAGACGGAGAAAACATATTGTTCTTGAGCCAATCGTTGTCTTGTTGTGACATTTTTGAAAGAGAATATTGAATTTTATATGAAAGTGTATATAAATTGTGATTTTGTTTGAATGTTTGAAAATATAAGTTAAAAGTGAGTATTATAGGTGAAAAGGAGAGGAGGGTTGCCGTTGAATTCTATCCGTTTTATAACGTTCAGATTTAAAAATGAAAAATAAAATAAAATAAAATAAAGAAAAATAAATCGAACATCGACTGTGAATCCACCCGTAAAGGGACGAATGACATGTGAACGACGCCAGGAGGGTGTATTACGACGGCGCTATTGGACCAAAAATTTACCAATGGCGTGTCATTTGTTTCCTACACCGTGCTCTCTTATAGTGTTAATAGAGTGAGTAAAAAGTGAGCTAGGAGGAGTAAAAAGTAGGCCGAAAATATGTATAACAACACCCATAAAGTAATCGTAATTTCTTACAAAAGCAATGTTATTGTATTTTTTTTCACAAAATGTGTTTACAAACACATTTTTACCACAATTATCATTTTTAGTTTTCTATGAACATAATATAATATTTTTGATAATATTCGTTTAGTTTCATTTTCATGGTTAAAGCTAAGCATAGAGGAAACTATCTCTTGTCAAATTGGTTAAAAACTTTATTGTAATCTTTCTTCTAACACCTTGTTAGTTTTTCAATAAATTTTTTACATTTGCAATTAATAATAATAATAATAATAATAATAATAATAATAATAATAATAATAATAATAATAATAATAATAATAATAATAATAATAATAAATAAATAAATAAATAAATAATTGCAGATTTTATAATATGACAAGTTTTTAAAGGTAAAACAAAAGAAATGGTGGACCATTAATCTTATCTATTGAAACCGATCAACTATTTTATGTAAACAAAAATAATAATGTCAATAAACACATATTTTAATAGAATAAACAAACAAATGTTTGATTGGTTAGTGAGAGAGAGAGAGACAAAAAAAAAAGTAATTGCGTTGTAAAGAAGCCATTTTAAATGATAAAATTTTGCTTAGCTTGCTATAACTTTAACATTTTTTTTTGAATTTCAATAATCTGTAGACAACTTGACATCAATATTTTTACTAGCAAACTATGCTATTTTTTTCACTTTCACGATAAATATGACTACTTTTTAACAAAAAACTAAATATGATTAATCGAGCATAAATCAAATCATCGTCCGTATCACATGATAAATAAAAAAGGGATAGGTTTAAAACCCCATACTTTTAAAAATAATACCCTCAAATACCCTCCCCCCCCCCCCCCCCCCCTCATGTTTTTTGGTTTTTTTTTATTATTATTTTTAGTTTTGTTTATATTATAAAATTATGAAACGAAAAGTGCGAAACAAAAAATATAAAATTTAACAAATCAAACGTACTAAATTAACAAAAAGTACGGAACATAAACTAATAAGAAATTGTGTTGTACTTTAAATATGATGTCAAAAAAGGATGAGAATTGTTGAAAGTACAAAACATGTAAGGCATGATGGATACTAATAACACAACCCCGTAAAAAGAAGGGCATGATATACAGACCCTCCTAATTTACAAGTTGTACCCCTATCCTCACATTTTGCAATTATTATTATTATTATTATTATTATTATTATTTTATAATTTATTTATATTAAAAAATTATAAACCTGGAAGTACGAAACAGAAAATATAAAGTATAATAAATTAAAGATATTAAACTGACGAAAAATAATTAAATAAAACTCATAAAAAACTATGTTGTATTATAAATAGGATGAGCCAAAAAGGGTGGCGGACAAAATGTCACGTCCCTCTTGCAAAAAAAGTTGAGTGAAAAGATTGAGGTCATTGAACCTCGTATCACCACACACTGGTAGTGACCATATATTCTTTGTCATGTCACCAAAAAATTTCTTTGCACTAGCTCTCTTTAATCATGTCCAATACTTTTTGCTCAATAATGATGAAAATGAAAATTTCAACATTATAATTAGTGATACCTGCCTGGCTAGCTAGCTCGGGCACTAATGACATCCATCTGATTTTCAGAAAACGAAAAACGTGTTAAGTGTACGTATGTTTAAAATTAAGTCAATGTGGTACCGTTTAAATAATTGAAGAAGAAAGCTAAACTAGACCAACTATTAGGAAAAAAAACTAGCCTAATGACGTTTTGTTGTTAAGTTAAATACGCCTGTAAAAAGCATTAAATATTGTCATACGCTTCTTTTGCATCTATTTTTGGCCAATCAAGCAATTATATATTTTTAAACAGAGTTAGGAATAAGCAAAATAAAAAATATATTAGCACAGGTTGTAGTTCGTACGATGATAGGAAGGTATTATGTCCATAAATTATTATTAGGATATTAGTTTACTCATAAAATAACCAACGCACTATGGTAATGCGAGAACCAGCACAACCAAGCATGATCACGCGCGAACCCCATACTGAGGGTATACTATCGCGCGGGGTGGTTACATTTTCGTCCTTTTTTGGTGGTTTGCACCACCGAAAGAAATCCAGGAAGGTGAGGTGTTTTAATTATTATTATTATTTTGGTTTATGAGTGTGTCTGAAGTATATTTCAGGGTATGTTTATGTAAAGTGAAATATTTTTATATTATTTGGTATTGTGTTAGGTTTGGTGGTGAGTTTGGTTTGATGATCTGAAGGTGGCGAATTTGATGATCATAGTGTTTAATGTTTAGCCTAAGGTTATGCATATGAGATCTAACTAATCATTAAAATGAGTTATCAAACCCTGAATTAATGAATAATGTTCTACATTTCTGTATAATCTAAGGTGGTTTGCCTTGTTAATTAATTAATTAAGTACACCTTGTCACTAAAGGCAGAACTTTTAAGGGGCAGGGAGGGTCCTAGCCATTCTAAAAATTGCGACAACTAGTATACATATTATAAGTTTTAGGGGTAATTGAAGTGAAAATACAAAAAAATCTATGATTCGGCCTCACCAAAATAAATTCGGCCTTCTTAAAATAAATGTTCAAGTTTCGCCACTGCTTGTCACGATGAATATATCAACCAAGGTTTTTAAGATCGGGATCCCACCTAGGATCGTTTTTGTCTTTGCAAGATTGTGATCATAAGATCGGATCGGGATCGTAAGATCCTACTATAGTGTCATTTTCTTAATATGTGTTATAAAATTATGCAAATCTGCATATTATTATACATCGTATATCATGAAAATGTATGTCACAATTATGATTATGAAGTGTTTTATACAATTAGTCTACTGTTTTTCATATTCTACAGAACTTAATACAAAATTTTGTAGTTTTTTAGCTTGCTATTCGAGAAAAGTAAGATCGGATCGATTACGATCTTAAGATCCTATGATCACGATCGGGATCCTGTTAAAATCCTATATCGTAAAGATCCTACGTAAGATCAGGATCGTTTTTGCTTTGTAGTATCGTAAAATCGTAAGATCCTAAAATCAGGATCGGGATCTTAACAACTACGATATCAACCATACTTTCATTGACATGTTCTAGGTATTTAGAAAACAATACTTTGTTGGACAATAGATTCATAACATAATACAACTTATCAATGTTGCAAAAATCGGCCGAATCGGCCGATTAATCGCCGATTAATCACTAATCGGTGATGCACCTTGTCGATTTTCGAAAATTGGTGAAAAAATTGGCCTAGGCAAAAAAATCAGAAAAAATCGGTCAAAAATCGGCCGAATCGGTCAAAAATCGGCTGAATCGGCCGAATCGGTCAATTTTAAAAAAATAGAAATTTAGGCATTTTACTTAATTTGGGGATCGTTTATTTCACTTATAACGTACAATGGGCATTATAATCATAATTGAAGCCTTTTATTGAGGTTTGTAAACATAGAAGGCTTGGAATCAGTTAAGATCTTTAGTTTGCTCTCCAGAAATTCCCAAAACATGCAGGAAATGCCAAACCGATTAATCACCGCCTTGACCGATTACAGGCTGCAGGGTGGTCGACCGCCCGACTACCGATTCACGATTTTTGCAACATTGCAACTTATTGTAGTCTTTCTTTATTTTTTTCATTTACATACTTGAATATTTATGGCATGGTCCAATCATAATTATCAAGTTAGTTACAAATTAATTACAAAATTCTATTTGTAATAATTTCCACTATATATGCGCTTGATTAAAAATAGTAACAAAATACAGAGTATATCATTAAATTACAATAGTTTAAATATTTTTTAGTATTAAATCTTTTACCATTTTTTGTTTTTAACTCGTAGATTTTTTTTCTCGTAATTATTACAAATTAAACTATTACTTGCCTAAAGAGTCACACTAAAATCATAAATTTATAAATATAATTATTTATCGATATACACCGTTGTCATCTGCGAGTTTTTTATGTTGTATTTAGAATACCTACATAGATTACCATCATAAATAATTGACATTTTTCACCATGTATTACAACTTCGATTAAAATTATTATGATCATGAATTTGGTTTAAACTTGCGCGCATCTTTGCGCTCGCATCACGCATCAAAGTGATGCGTTTGAAAAAACGCAACGCTAAACCTAATACGAGGTTGTTTCAGGATGCGGCCTAATGCGAACGCATCACATCACAACAGTGTATTGCTCGCATCAGACGCAATGGACGCATCACTTTACAACAGTTTGAATTTTGACTTTTATAGTTTAAGTTGACTTTTTTGTTTCTGGTCAAAACCATTAAGTTGACATATTTAATGTTATAACATTAAGTAGTATCATTATGCATGTTACTTATTCTATATTTAATTATTTACTTGTAGATTAATTTAAGTAGAAATATTTTATATTTTTTATTTATTACCTAGCACTGAGCGTCCGTGATGCGCTCGCAACCGCATCACGCAAATGCAATTTAAAACCAAAATCATGAAAATTTAAAGAAAAATATATCATTTGAATGTTGCGTAGAATAGGATTTATAACATGTGAATAATGTTTTTGATGTTATATAAATTTGGAACCTAGAATGAAGGGAAAAACAATTTGTATAGTTGGTGGAAATGTGGAATCTTATTTTTGGCTTCAGGTCATTATTATCGTATCCAATTTTCGTATTGCTGTTTTCGTTTATAGTGCATGTGGGCCACTTTTTATAGTGCATTTTGTGTGACGATGAATACATTCAGTAAAAACAAAAGTGACAACACAAAATAAAAATAATAATTCAGTTGTTTGCTCTAGATGATTAAGATATTAAACGTTGGGCAGGTAGTACTTATTATTATAATTGTTATGACTTGCATAAGTTTTAACTTAAGTGGTTTGAGGGATCCCTTCATTCTTTAAGAATCAATTCTCGACTTTTCTATCGAATCTAAATGAATACGAAATGTGTTTAACAAAACGTGTTAGATCAAGTGATTATCTATACTATTATATAATGCATTTAGGACTATTCTATAATTAGAAAGGCTTAAAATTCAGACTTTTACTTGCTTATTATAGAAGGTTTTCAAAATTAATTGGTTAGGAAGCAGGTTGGTTAGGAACCAAGTTGGTTAGAAAGTTTGTTACGTTGTTCAAACTAAAATTATTTGACTTAACCATCTCTACTTATAAAGCATAAAGACAACCAAATGTGTAACCGAATAACGCAAAATATAGTCTCAGGTACCCACCGCTGCATTGTGCGGGTACCGTTCTAGTATCATTATAATAAACGTGTGAACCTGTTATAGACAAATTGCGCCGCGTTCTTACCTTTTGGTAATGACGTGAATCTCGTGATATAGTTTTATATAGGTTAAACATGCACGAGATGTTACTAGTTTTTAATAAAAATCGTTGTTAAGAAAAATGAAATTGCTATTCTTCGTTATGAATGTACATATGTAAGTTCACTGTTAAATTGTCATTTATAAAAAAGATTATGGTCGATAAACTTTAACTATTGTCAGTCAATAGAAATTGTTAGAAAATATTACTATTGTTAAAAAAAAAAAAAAAAAAAAAAAAAAAAAAAAAAAAAAAAAAAAAGTCAATCAAAAGTTGCTAACGAAAGTAACATGTCTTATTGGAAAATCCTACAAAGTGCATTCAATGACTTTCTGATTAAACCTCTCAAGTCAAAACTTTTGAAAATGTTTTACTACTCTCTCCGGTCTTATAATAAGCGTTTACTTTTAATATGCGTAAAATTTTAAAAAATCTCATTAACTACATTTTTCACAAATCAAATATCATCTCTTTTCACCAGTTGAAATGCGAAATAGACACTTATTTTGAGACATCCCAAAATAGTACAGTAATATAAACACTTATTATGAGATGGAAGGAGTATTTTATTATTTCCAAAATATATTAATCCTCTCATGCAGGGACAGAACCAGAACCAAATATAACTAGGTATACAAATTTTTTAGAACCGTAATATAGAAACACAATTCGATGGACCGGGTATATTTTAGATGCATTTAGAACAATTGACGTTTTTTTCAAAAATTAACGCTAAATCGAAAAAATCCATTGGGTTCTCAGACACCCGCGGGAACTCTCCGGGCTCTGTCCCTGCTCCCATGCATGGTGCATGCTCTTAGATCTAAGTATCTAACAAAGCCATGTCTCCCAAATATGATACGGGATGAAGCCTGTCTAGTTGTTAACATCATGTACTTCAAGTCTTTGGCTTTGACTAACCTAACAGAAAGTGATAGAGGTAGTTAGTTTAAAAGGAATAATAATATTTTTCTAATCATAACAGCCACACACCGTCCACTTTAGTCATCTAAACAGGTGGAGACCTCGCCTACATTTTGAGCATTGGGTGTGCATAAGCGACCATTGCTTATTATTCTCGGAATATCAGCGTCATGTCAATTTTCTTGTCGTACGTTATTCAATAATTTTTCTTTGTTCATACTCCACCACTAACTCACACAATCCATGTTTATATGGACATCCATAGTCACATGCATGAAAGAAATGTGGGTTCACCCTTATAAACTTGGGAGAGTATACATGTGAGTCACGATCACATAATTCACGCTTGTAGTAGAGAGTAAAAAAGCTGATAAAATATAAGTATACTGTATAAGGTCTAGTTATGTAATTTTTTTATTTATTTATTTTTTATAAAGATCATTTTTATTTGCATTCTTTCGATTTACATAAAGGTGCAAGGCAAACGAGCAACAAGCTACGTCGTAATCTCATGTGGCGATATAGTATATATTTGAGAACGTTTGTAGTATTGGAAATGCTCTAACAACGATGAATGATGAGCCGATATATTAACAAATAACCAAACAAATAACGACCTTGTATATTGACAAACGTCGACGCCTCACAACACACCGTACGTACACTCCATACTGCGATGGTGCTTCGTCGGAGCAACCCGGCCACCGGCCACACTCATAGACTAGGTGTAGCTGCTACTAAAAAGGACCCTGGACCATGCTAAGATTTTGTGGGGACTACATTAAAAAGCTATTTTTTGTTGACTTAAAATTCGAAATTTTGTTGGTGGAGTTATGGCCGGTGTTTGTTGTAGTGTTTTCCCACTAACCAATGTTGATTAAATTCTATGGTTTAGAACCGTATGTTTGAAATTTATGGGTGTTTAATACGTGGGTACTTTGTTTACTACAAAATAATGTTTGCATGGACGTAAAATGTACGTGCATCGTATTTAGAAAAATTCAGGGACTTAGGGTACGTGCACAAAAAACAAATTTGAGATTACTTGAATGCTACACATTTTACAACTTTAATTGCATGAGTAGAACACTTTTATTAGTAGTGCACCACATAAACAGAAACACTTGAATTTCAATAACAAAACGTATAAAAAAGAACATGTTGCATTAAAGAAAAATAAAAATAGTTGATATAGGTGATTCTCAGATTAATACAAGGTAAATCAAGGTAGTAATTCACTAGTTTACGTAATTTTAAAGGGTTTTGCTAATATGTGACAACTGAGCACGCATAAAGTGCAATTAATAAAAATAAAATTTCTTTTTAAATCAAAAAATACATTAAAAAACATTAATTAATTCTAAAGTTAACTTGATTAAATAAAAATTTGATATTAATTAACTTAAATATTTAATATATAAATGAGCTAAACATATTTCCAATAATTTTAAATAGTTTTACTATAATTCAAAAATTCAAAAAGAATATTTTATTCCCATCTTTATTACTGGATTCTTTATTGTAGGTATATATCAAGGGTTCGTTTGGTAGGACGTAATGAAATGTTAAATGAATGGAATAAGCGACGTAATGGAATAAATGATGTAATGTAATAATTCATTACACTTATTAATAATGTTTGGTTGGTATGATAGGACGGAATGCAATCGATAAGAAAAAGACAAAAATGGTCATAGTTAATAAGAAGTATATTTAATATGGTTAATTAATGGTGGACTTTTATGTAATTTTGATTACATTACGGACGTAATGAAAGAAAAGGAAGGAGCCTCTATGGAATGAAAATGATGGTTTTCTATGTAATGAGTGATTACATGTAATGAGTCATTGCATTCCGTAATTAAAAACAAACATAATTTTCTCATTCCGTCGTAATGTTCTTTTCCATTCCTACTCTTATTACGATGTACCAAACCCTATGCAAGTTTTACAAAAATATGTTACATTTTACAAAAGGAAAATGATAAATCATCCTACTTGACGTGTCTAATAAACTTTCTACTCACATGATTCTGACAAGTGTCAAAACTGACGTTATGAATGCAGAGTGATAATAAGTAGAAAAAAAATATTATATTGTTGTTGTCGTCAGGCTTTAGCAATGCTTTTTATAAAAATATGTTAGAAGATTTAATGCCGTCGAGATTGGACAATTCCACCCACTTTATTAAGCATTAACAGCTATATTTTTTATTATTAGTCAACTACATACAGGTTGATAATGATAGTTGTGTTGATTTTGATCTAGCTACGGTAGGGCCGAGCATTACAGACCTTAAAATCGATCGGATTGACCGAAAACCGATCGAACTGGATCATCGGTTCGGTCTTGGTCCCAAAAAAAAATCGGTCTCAATCCAGTTCGGTCCGGTCTGGTCTGGTCCGGTCTTACGTAAAAGCAGACCAATAATACCTTCTTGGACCGGACCGACCGAAGGACTGGACCGGACCGAACACATTCAGTCCAGTCTTCGGTCCATGGTTTTAGTCTAATTCGGTCTCGGTCCGGTCCGGTTTTTGTCGGCCCTGTCGTTAGATTGTGTGGCAACGTGAGCCAATGCCAGCAGAAAGGATGAGGAGACAGAAGGTTCGGTCCGGTCCTACACTGATGCTCAGCCTAATCTACATGGCTGTCTTTGAGGGTGTGTAAGATGGGAGACCGCTCAGGGCTCCATAATTTTTAAGGGGCCTATAATTTATCCCATTAACAATTATATGCATGTGTACACATATTTTTCGCGAAGAAAAAATTATTTAGATGAGAAAATATCCTTAATGATTAATATGTTGAACGTGTAGATAACTAACTTATAAACGGTATGTTGAACGTTTAGATAACTAATAACATGATTATCTTATAAACATGTTCTATTTTAGTTAACAATTATAAAAATAGAGAGAATTTCATATCACTCTTCAACTTGAAAATATCATATTTACCTAAAATACAATTACTCTAATCTTAATAAAAATATGAAAGATCGCATTATCTCCCTCTCCTACATGACCGCTTTTAAGATCTCAAACACCACCACCACCTGAAAGTTGACGACACCACGTAAACCAATCGATAATCAAATCAGTAAAAGATGAGAAAAACACTAGAGACTATTTGATTCCCCCGCCGGCTACAGCTTTGCACTTGCTGTTGCTAGTATTAAGAAATGGTCATTGAAGTATATTGTATGGTTGATTAGTTGTTCAAAAGAAAAAAGTCTACTATATGGAAAACCATTTTTCACAGGAAAAAATAAATATATTAGTTGTTGAAATACATCTTTTTGACTATGGACTTTCCAACTATATTGTTTTATGTTCAATTTTCAGACACGCATGACTAAAATTTTAGGACTAAGAACAAAGGTTGCTTAGCATGAGAACATGACTAGGTTTGTGACTATGATTATCTCAAGCTAAGTGCAAATCGATTATATAAATTAAGAATTTTGGAGATATAGGAACGAGAAAATTTCAACTAACAAATGAATAGTGCTAGAAGTTTGGGATTAACTCAGGGGCGGAGCAAAAAATTTTTGGTCGAGAGGATATACTTTGGTAAATTTTAGAAACTACACTATAAATTGATACTAAGGGTGCAAATTACGAAAAAAGCCAAATAATTTCGAAAGTTTACACTACAATTTTTTTCGCTAGGGGGCACCTGCCCGTTGTGCCCCCTTTTATCTCCGCCCATGGATTAACTCAAAGCAATATCATATATAGAAGCTTTCAATCAAATAGTTGTAGTTCAAAACTTGCATATGACATATAAGACATTTCCAACCTCACGTTCTCACTTTGAAAAATTCCAAAAGAGACAAAAATTTAACTTTTTTCTAATTTATTTTTATGCAACCGCTAAACCGTGTGACTCCACTAACTTTTTGTCAAGAGTCCTATTTTGTAGGTGGATGTTTTTTGTGTGACTCCACTTGTTGTTAAGTATCCACTACCTTTTTCTCAAATTATGTTTTTTTATAAAAAGTGAGACCATGGTTGAACTTTTTTTTACTAGACCGACGGTTGTTCTTTTTGTGCGACTAGCGGCTGAGAAATTTTTTAGTGAGACCATTTTGTCTTTTTCGAAAAAAACAAAGGGTGTGTTTGGTTCCGGTAAATTGAAGGGAATTTGAGTAATTTGGAATTAAAATTCCACCTCACTAGTGTTTGGATGACAGCTTAGAAGAATTTAAAATGATAAAACGGCTTTATATGAAGGAAATATAAATGCTCATGTTGAGTGAGGAATTTTAATTGATACGAGTGCGGAAGCACTAAAGTGAGATTTTGGATAATACAAAGATTTGCAATTAGATAATCTATATTTTCAGATATGTATTTTGGTTCTTAAAAACTCGATTTTGGGTTTACAAAATCAGTCTTTGCTTTATATCATACAGGGATCGTATGTAGTTTATAGCTATGGATGGAACGAAAATGAACCTTTCTTTTTAGCTGTAACTAATTCTTATCCATGAATGAGAGACAATTAAATAATTACAAACTTATAACTTTGAATTCTTTCACATATTACCAGTAACGAGAATTTGAATTAGAGTTTTAAATTTAATTGCATTTGAAATTTCTTGGAAATCAAAATCCCTTTATTTCAATTTACTTGAACCAAACGCCCCCAAAAGTTCTCAAATAAATAAAAAATAAAAAATTTATTTTTTTTTTATTATTTTTCTTTTGAAAATTACCTTTTTTGCGAGAATTTTTTGCTTTTTTTTTCGAAAAATACAAAATGGTCGCACAAATGTCAAGAAGTCGCAAAAAAGACATCCACCTACCAAATGGGACACTTGACAAAAAAGTTAGTGGAGTCGCATAGTCTAGCAATCACACAAAAACAAAATTGGAGTTTGGAGTTGCACAATTTATATTTGAGTAAATTGAAAGTGTGACTAGCATGTACTGTATTTGATTCTATTAATAATTCTTCTTAACTACTCCCTCCTGACAATAATGTTGAGACTAAAGGAGTAAATGACTTAGTTAGCTGGGTTTCAAAAATAATAATTGATCACGTATAGTGCGGAATCCGCCCTATGCACGTAACCTCAGAACAAACGACGAGCCAAAATAGTTGAAGTACTACAAGCCAAAATAGTTGAACTACTAGAAAACCGCTAAATTCTGTATCATCAATAATAAAGAACAAAAAATATGTATGAACTATACAATTATCTACAGTATTTTTGTGTATGTATTTTGTACGCATGAACTACAAGTATCATATTATAATATTTGTGTGTTTGTATATGGTATTTATAATTTACGACTTATAACCATGAATCGAATATGGGATTTAATCACTTCTTGTTTGACGTAGATCTTGCCAAAACTTTTATCACCTTTAATAAGTATGATACACACATAGGTCCATAAGTCCAAATACATATACATGTAATAAGTATTCTTGCTTTAAACTGTTTAAACCTACATCATATTACATGGAGAGCGATTTCACATAGTTATCTTAGTTTAAAACTTTAAATCACTCTAACGGAACAACAAGTTACTATACATTTCGTGTCATATATCGATTCATGCATGAACAACGTTCTGAATGCAATGTACACGTTCTGAATTCAAGTGGAAGCTATGTAATGAAAACAAACATCCAAAATTCGTTAACCAACGACTCTTGATAGTTTACAATCTTTCTAGATAAAGGGCTTTACACATGAAGCAGAAAGCATGTTATATGATTCATAGAAAAATTAGTGAAAATCCAACCTTAAAGAAGCTGGAGAAGAGAAGAGCGCAAATGCAAAGAAACTACACGCTAACCTTGTTGCGAATGTAGAAGTGTGATAATCGATATATTGAATAATGAGTTCGGTACATAATAGACTATATATAATGTTACAATATGGGCCAAATACCACGGGCCTAATCATAGCCTAAACCCATCGTCTAACACTCCCCCGCAGTTTGAGCGGGAGGAGACCGAACACTCAAGCTGTCACGAAACTCAGCAAACAAGGCAGACGGTAATCCTTTGGTAAAAATATCAGCATACTGAAACCAAGAAGGAACATGTAGAACTCGAACCTGACCAGTAGCAACCAAATCACGAACAAAATGAATATCAATCTCAATGTGCTTCGTCCGCTGATGTTGAACAGGATTAGAGGACAAGTACACGGCACTCACATTATCACAATAAACAATAGTAGCAGAGGACAAAGGTGAGAAAAATAATACACCCATTGGGAGTAATTCATCTCATCAACATCAAGTTTGATGGGAACAAAAGTGGTTAGGTGATTCATAGCCATAAGTTTATCCGATAAGGTGAGGATGGGTGCGGGGGGATTTGTATCTTGAGTCATAGTTAATTAGTGGCAGCAATCAAACAGGTGAGTGTTAGGGTTTATTGATGTGGGAACACAAGCAGCCAAAACTTTGATTCGTTTTTTTTTTTTTTTTTTTTTTTTTTTTTAAACACAACTTTGATTCGTTAATGAATAAAAGTATGAGGATATTGCTTTTGACCAATTAATAAAGGACAAAACAAATAGCCCCACAATTAATAAAGGAATTATATAGCTTCACGAGATGTATATTTGAAGCAACCAATCAGATCTTCACGATTCAAAGCACTAAACAGTAAGCTTGAAACAGAAACTGGAATCTTGAAACAGAAACTGGAAACAAATCACCAAACGAGCAGATTAACAAACAATACCTGGAAACCTTGAAACACTTGAGTCGACAACACACAATGGTCGACAAACATAGAAAATACCCGTCGACAACACAAAGGTCAACAAACAGAGAACTTGACAGAAACGAAAAAAAAAAAAAAAAAAAGAATCACAGGTTAGGGTTTGGCGGAAGCAGTAGGATCGAGTTGTAGGTTTGATACCATGTAGAAGTGTGATAATCGATATATTGAATAATGAGTTCGGTACATAATAGATTATATATAATGTTACAATATGGGCCAAATACCACGGGCCTAATCACAGCCTAAACCCATCGTCTAACAGCGAAGGGTGTATCATGTCCCAAAAAAAAGAGTCATTAGTGTTTCCACAAACACTGTATTTTATTATCTTTGTATCCTCTTCGATGTTTCCACACGAGTACTCTTTAGTGACACGTTGGCAATACGGTTTAAGCAAATTTGCCACCATTGAATTCCCTGTAGACAATCACGCCTATATTACTATCACTAAAAGGACTAGCTACAATACTACACGTCACTTGTGTCGCTATACATTGCTAAAAGAAATTGTTTGGACAGTTTGTGACGATTTTTTAGTACGTAGCATACAAACTAATCGCCGTATCACAAAATGACAATACTGGTGACAAAATTAAGCAACATCGCACTAAAGCTTATTTTATCCCAGTTAGTGACAGATCTGGGATTTCTAGTGATGCTTTATTCCAATGAAAAAAGAATTTGGGAATTTAAATAGATTGATTAAGGCTACGAAGTATTTATATTATTAATGTACAGTATCTGATGATAACAACCAGCTTTACACTTTCATATTCTACTTGAAGATCCTATATCCTCCACGAAGTAAAGGTGTCTTCCAAACATCCTCTGCAACCACTTTTTCGACGTCTGCAACCTTGTCATCTACAAATTTGGTACAGCAAAACATTATTAGGTTCATGAGAACCAACAAGATTTGTGTTGATAGCCTTATGGGTTAAATCTAAGAAAAGTTGAAGCATAGCATAACTTCAAACATGAAAGACTATTACCTGCTTTTTTCGTCTCATCAAGACATTTTAGCCTAAATTTTTCCTCTGACTCAAGACGAGACTTAGCCTGTTCCAATTCTTCCTCAAGTTTCCTATTCTGAAGACATAGTATGCAAATGTTACTCAAATACAGTGGCAGACATGAATCAGTACACTTTACTCATTTATCAATAAAACAAAGCCTTTGACTTTAGTACTTCAATATGTGTCAAAACAAGCGCAAAAAACTTACTTTGGCTTGAACAATTTGAAGCTCTTCTCTCAAGGAATCTCGATCTTTTTCCAATGCTATTCTAACTTCTTTTTCCCATTGGTGGCAATCAAGTGCATCCTAAGAATGTATACAAAAAATCATCAGCTATAAACAATCATGATAGCCCCGACTATGTAAAAGAAGGAATTATGCATATTACTTGGCAAGTTCATAATTTACTGTAAAAAGAAAACGGGTCAGATAGTCAAATGGGTTGAAATTCGCGTTTTATTTTCAAAAAGTGTTGTTGTTACCAAAATTCGCCTTGTTCACAAAATCCCAAAATAATACTAAAACCACCTTGTTCTAGCCAGCAGGGACTAATCTTGCCAATTCCTCAAACTGTACTAGAACCAACTTGTTCTAGTACCAACACTAAATTGTTACAGGACTAAAGGGGCTATTCTTGCCAAAACCTTAAACTGACACCAGAACCAACTTGTTCTAGTACCAAGACCAAATTGTTATAGTACTTGAAGGACTAAAGGTGTTAATTGTGAAATAGCTTTGGTATGAAGTAAGTATCACCTAGAAATCTCCAGGTTTTCGATATTTTTATGATTATTTGCAATGGTGTGTTGGTTTAGAGAGAAAGGGAGGGAAGAACAAGAATTTCCAATGATCAAATTGAGAGAGAATTAGTGCTCCAAATCAAGAAACAAGTTAGTACCAATTACCCACAAGTAAGTAACTTAATTGTTGAGTTTAATTGGTGAATTATGGATTAGGGTTTATATACCCAATTTGGAGAATTGGGTAAATGATGTTTTAAGCTAGTTAATAAGAAAGTTATGATGATCATGGGTTAAGTTTTATTGGGTCAAAGTTAGTAATTTATGGATTGATCATCATATAATTAAGATATTATTATTTGATGATTAAAGGTGTGTAAGGGATGGGTTATGGTTATATAGACCATTGTTATAGTTATTTAATTATGATTATGATAATTGACCTAGGATGTAAAGAAGAGGCTAATGATGGAGTTGATAATGATGAGTCTAGTTGATATCATTAGCTTGGAATCAAGGTAAGTAAACTGATTATAAGTTAATGTTATATAGATTTCAATGCATTATATGTTATGTGTTGTTGATGTTAATGTTAATGAAATACTTGATGTGTATGTACTTATGTTCTAGTAGATTATAAGGCTAGTTTGGCATAACTAGCATAAGAATGATACAATAGGTTGGAAGTTGGTTTGAGAATGAATGATGATGTTTAAGAGGCTTAAGGTATGCGTTTACGATTAATGTTGCGAAAGAATGAATGGTTATGATGTGTAATGTATGAAAGATGTATGATGTTGAATTATATCCGCTTTACTTACTAAGCCTTTGTGCTTACGGTTTAGTGTCTAACCGTTTTGTAGGTTGGCATGTTTTTATGGATGGCTTGGATATATGGATTAAGGATTTGGATATGCAAGAATAAATGTAGTATACGTTTAGGAGCTTAGTATAGAATACCGTGCTCAAGTGTCATGTTTGCACACCCGTGAGTCATTAATGTTTTGTAAAGTATGGTCAAGTGTCAAGTGTTTACCTTGGTGGTCAAGTGGTGTGTAAAAAGTATGTTTTAAGTGTTTACGGTCAAGTTAAAGGGGGCGTTTGGCATAACGTATAATTGTACCAATTTTGAGATGTGAACGGGTCAATGGTCATGGATCAAAGTTGTCATTGTTTTTTATGTTAAATGAGTGTTTGGTTATAGTTAAAGTGTTAATTTATGGTTAAAGGTTTCTAAACTCTTTATACAAGTACTCACATATAGTCAATATACTCACTAACAACAAAAAAAACCATTCAATCCTATATCACAAACGACCAATGGTAAAAATAAATAAATAAATAAATAAAAATTCCCGTTACTCATAGCCTATGTGAGTAATTTATACCGTTACACACCAACGGTAATTTATACCGTTACGTATTTGGGTATGATCTTTTTTTTTTTTTTTTTTTTTTTTTTTTTTAATATATAATTTATAAGGTTTCCATTCGTATGAGTACTCCCTTTTCCTGTACTTGGGGTTCAACCGTAGCCTGTATGGGTCATTTTAAGGCATAATTAGGAGCCATGATTGATGAGTGCATGCCCGCTTTAGGGCCGATAACCGGTCCTTTAAACCCAATCCAGGACAACTTAAAATTTTAAAACCTAATATTACTTCTTTTGCTTCTGTATCGCGCATCTAAGTTTTGAAATGAATTTATTAGTACTCCGTAATGAGAAGACTCAGCTTAACGGTTAAAGCACAATCATTTTGACAATTTAACCACCAGATATGTAGAAATACATACTGGTCATCTCAAAAGTAGCTATTATTTGGTAATCACGACATCTAATATCTTTTGGCCAGCTAGTTTATTTGGTCCAAGCAACATGTCTCTAGTTTCTACTACATAGCCCATAAAAACATCTGGGGTACGTTGTCAACATAGATATTTCGGTCAAATTCTGTTGTTAATATGTACATAAGAAATAACTCATTGATAGACAAAAGTGTTATTTCTTGTTGTTAATCTTTGTTGCAGGGATTTCCTTGGCTACTTAGAAGTTAGAACTCATGCATGGAGTATGAATAGAATCTTGCCAAAAGCCCAAAACTCTTATAACATGTTTTCAAATTTTTGGGCTCACTATTAACCCAAATTATATTATATATGAAGCCCAATATGATACAACCATAGGTCCATCAGTCCTTGATATATACTTCCAGTTTGCATTTCTACTACAGCAGTATGACTTTTTACAAGACAAAATAAAAGCTCTACGATCAGAAAGCATTGACCCTCGTTAAGTAATAAGTACATAGATTGATTAAAAGCCACAACTTCTTTTATTACTTTTTAAACAATGAAAATGACAAATAATGTAGTAGAAAACTATATCAACAACTCCATAATAAAACTCGTTACAGTAAAACCTATTTCTATGACTCATTGTTTTTCTTAATAAAACATGTAAAATCTTAAAGCACAAGCAAATATATTAATAGTAAAAAAGTTCAAAGTGGTCATAGTAAATTTAGAGTATACATTGTAACTAGGGCTGCAATCAAGTCAAGATTTTATTAAGCAATTCGAGCTCGAGCTTGACTCGATCGAGTCAAGTCAAGCGTTTATCAAGCTCAAGCCCAAAAAATAGCTCGAAACATATAACAAGCCAAGCTCAAGCTTTTGATAGCTCGGCTCGAGCTCCTATCAAGCTTTTTCGAGCTTTAATATAAATATATTTCCATTATAAATTTATATAACTAACTAGGGATAATTTGAGTATTAACAAAATTATAACGACTTACTTTGTAAATAATTGAACATGTATTCTACAATGTCATTTAAACCTAATTAATCCAAACGTTTTGTATCCTACCTTATGTATTCTTCACACTTCTTGGGCTGTCGACTGTTGTAGTGTTATCATTTGTTTAAAACATTAGTGACTTTGGCGATTATGGTTTAAGTTTGTTTTACTTTATACATATATTTATTGATGAGTTTGGTTAATAGATACAATGTTTTTATATACGTTCAAGCTTTTTCAATCCAAGCTCAAGCTTTAATCGAATTTTTCAAGTCAAGCTCAAGCCTAGATGATTAAAGCTCGTCAAGCTATCAAGCCAAGCTCAACCTAACTTATAAATTTCAAGCCAAGCTCAAGCCCTGTTAAGCTCGAGCTCGGCTCGACTCGATTACACCCCTAATTGTGACTTACTCCCCCCTTTCAAAATTAATTTGCTCACCGACAAACACACAGTTTAAAGAAAATTTTTACTATTACAACTTTTTTTTTCTTTCATATTTTTTACAAAATAATATATTTACTCTTAACTAATTATATTATAACTTATTTAGAGCACAAAATAATATATTTACTCTTAACTAATTATTTTATAACTTATTTAGAGCTTATGATAATAACCTCTGAGGTTAATTTATACTACTTATAATACATATTAGACCATCTCTTTTATTAAATTTTTAAGATTTCTTAATATAGATTTTAAGTAAATACACATATTAAAGCTTTATGTACAATTAATTTATGCACAACCATATATAATAGTAAACATCTGCAATTAAGACTCTTCTTAAATCACCCATTTACTGAAAATGCAACCATTTTACCACATACTACAATCTAATCAAGCTATTAATCATCTATTGTTAACATCCAATAGCCCAAGCACTTAAAACACCAACATAAAAACATAATATACGCAACTTAGAAGACCAGCATGTACAACTTAAGGGAACAACATGGTTAAAGTTACTCAAATATAAAATTCTCACAATCTATAAAGTTATTGTAACGAAAAATATAAAATTAAAAGATATTAATTGCCACAAATTTTGTTACAGCCGTCGCATCGCGCGAATACCCACTAGTATATTATTAAGCTTGATTTAAATTCTCTGTCTACTTGCCTTTAAAAAAATAAAAAAAAATACAAATAATAATAATAATAATAATAATAATAATAATAATAATAATCTGTCTATTTTATTTTAAAAGTGAATACTTAAATTGAGACCTACAAATTTAAGACGGAAGGAGTACTTGATTTATGGGTATCTCTTTAAAGTTTAAACTATGAATTATTAGCCTAATTTGTCTTTTTCTTAATATGTCTTGTTTCGCTTTTTTGTCGATAAGAATGTATTCATATTATTATAGTAGTATATATTTTGTCGACTTAGATAAAATTTCAAGTTTGTTAGTATGTCACAGATTTCCAAATATAAAATGAGTTTTGAATTGATAAGCATGATATAAGAATGAGATAAAATAACTCGTATATAACTGGCCTAACTCAGTTGGTTACCCAAGTTTTCTTAAGATGCTTTGTGGAGGGGATATTTGACTAGGGGAGATCTCAAGTTCTAGTCTCACCTGAGATTTTCACATTTCAGGTGATAAAAGAGTAGCAAGCGGGTCTCAGGTCAGTATACTGTCCAATTATATGTCACTGCTGAACCTGAATCGTTAATAAAAAAGATAAAATAATTCATAATGTTATCATACATGCTTAAGAATCTAATGATGGACCTATCGGATCAATGATCCAACTTTAGCTTATATGAACTTGCTGTACTTCTCCATCATTTTTTGTTTTGCTGGAGACTAGTGTTTTATTAGGTGGAAAAAAAAATGATTATTAATCAATCCATTTTTGACTTTTAAGAAAATTGTCTTGTATTCAGAATGCAAGCAACTCATTTTATTTTTGTGACCTCTAATGAACACCAACCTTACATTTATAAAACATCATGACTATTGCATGCAAGAAATGATAGGAGTAGCTAGTATTATTGATTGGGCAACGTCATGGAAGTCGTCACAACTTATAAACCTTTTGGTAGTTAGTGAAATTAAATTGGTTTTGTAGTATATAATCCACATAATAACCAAAAGGCTTTGGCCCAAGTGGTCCTACTAATTCAAGGACTCGATCACTGGAAAAATTTTGCGGATAAAATGTCATGGTTTTGAGTTTCAGCTCGTGCTCGATCAATCCAGTTGATACCTCACTGATCTTTTCATTGTGGGGTGGACAATGAATTGTGGCAAAAGACGCTGATTCACACATTTTTTTATATCATCCACGTAATATTATAGTTTAAAGAAAATTATCTTGTAGTATGACGAATGCATGCATACTATCCGGGATGTAGCATCTTCTTTGAATACGATATATGAACCACCAAAACTGTTCAATGTAATAGTCAATGAAATCCATTCAGATTTTCATACACATGTGTCTCGTAAAATAAAGTTATACGTTTAAAACAATGATAACTAGTATACTGGGGTTAGGATGCATAAACCAAGCATTTTGACTAGCTATCACTGCCTCGCCCAGGGTAGCAAAAAACTCAAGACCGGCCTTGTCGGTATAAAAAGTATCCAATTATCGATTACAGATCGAGTCTCTTAGTGTATCGAGTTCTATCATACTTTCTTTTAACTTAGTATAATTTCCAAGAGTACGTCATAAGAATGATATTTTTCTAGCTTACAGTTGCAAAATACGCAACGTATCCAATATCTTCGAATTGAAGTAAAGTGTTCAAACAATATATATAGTCTTCAAAAGTAGCACCTTATATGGAAATTGCTTTCAAATGATTGAGACTTGAGAGCTATACTCTACGAAAATGAATTATATTCGTATTGAAAAGCATCTTCATGTTACTGTATTATCATGAATATATGTACCTCCATTATTATATATACTGATGAGATTTATGATGTTATATAATTTATTTTCCACATCATACATGATGGGTGTGTTTCAGCAGCGGAAAGCAGTAGCAAAAAACAGTAACGTTTATATTTCAGCGCTTGCTTGAGTAGATTTGTAAAACTAACGTTTAAACAAAATCTAAAACGCTACATGTTACTTGTTAATTGTGCTAGTTGCTTCACAACGTTTCAAAATGTCGCGCACCAAAGAAATCCAATGTAGTAAACTAGAAGCTAAGGACGTTAGACATCAAAATCGTATATTCTTATGATTTTTATTCAAAATACCCGCAAAAGATATAGGTGACGATCGAGCAAATCAATTTCGATCGTTAATTATGATGTAAAGACTAGGTTATACGTCGATCCACATGATGCAGATATGGCACTGGTCATGTGTTTGATCTTAAAGAGATAAAATGATATGGCGCTGTGGTAGCACAAGGGTGACCCCATAAACCTAAAGTCGCCATTACTATTAGCCTTACGAGACCACGACATTATTTTGATAAATGGTCCCCTATATATTCTTTTTGTTTCTGTTTTTATAAGCTAATGTATGACACTATGACCCGACATATGTCACATGGCAATCATATTTATATGAGTTGGACATTGATTCCAAAAACATGATGAACTTATTATAATCACACACACAAAATAATCCAACGCAAGATATAAAGGATTCCACGATTTTGTAGGTGTACCAAAACAACTTGTCAACTTGTCATATTCGTATTTGAATTTTAAGACATTGAATAATACACTATTTTAACATTATTATAAGTTTTAAATCTTGTATAGTAACACTTATTCTTATTCTTTGAGAGAAATAATAATCAAATTTAGAGAAAACCAATTTGCTATAAGCAAAACACTTTGTTCACTATTTATTCAATCATATGGTCTTTTGAAATCACTCGTTTGACCCGCCGGTAAGAATATCAGGCTTTCAATGAGAAGGTCAAGAGTTCGAATCTAACGAGGAGAAAATAAATTTCCTTGTGGCCACAGAGGTGTACCTGCACCGACTACGAGGTATCCAAAAAGGTTGTTGCCCTGAGAATAGTCGGCTCGCAATGTCAATTCAGAAACACAGGTAAAAAAAAACCACTACTTTAACTGATATGAAACATATAGTAATTAAAACAAGCTAAATAACACAAATGTATTTCAATGATACTCAGCAAGATCGAATAAGTAATTTCGTATGTAGTTCAATTATACAAACTTTGTTTATTACGATCATGTAAAACCGATGCCTTAAAATTTATTTCGGTTTTAGTTGAACTGAGTTCATGCAAGTTTTCGTTTCGAATTTCTACTTTGTATGTAACAACAACCTATCAACAATACATAACCCCAAAACCTCAATAAAAAAACATGACACCTTCAAATTCCATAATTACCATATATTTCACATGTTTAAGGAAGAACAAAATGAATGAAAAACTTGCCAGATCACTCTCATCGTTGGAACGTATTGAACGAAAGACCCAAAACAGGTACTGCGAACGATGTTTCCAGCATAAGTCTTTGCTGAAACGTTTCAAACGAACCACCCGCTTCTATAACATCTTTCAAAACCGAATAATAGTACTCTTTGAGCTTCTTCAAAGTGCATGCTTGTTTCATCTTCATCCATTTTATTCGTATCTTTCTGATCATTCTCACGAATATTTGTCTTCTCCCGCCTAATCTAATGGTTTGCACCTTCTTCTTTCTCCTCCGTAACGGCCATATCCTCGGACGACTTGTTGTCCGAGATATGATAACAGTATTGTTATCCATAACTCTGGTGTATGTATGTAACTATGTATGTTTTAATCAAATGTGAAAGTTAGGTTAGTATGGATTTCATAATATAACCTAATGTGTTCTCACATGGGGACCAGTTAACTTGAGTTATTGTGGGACCATGTACATCTGTTTTATTTTAAACCATTGTTTTTTTGGAATTTAATTTCCACACAAGTTACATCAATATGTTTGGAGAACAAGTTAAGAACATGCCATATATAAAACCGTCCGTGAAATATAATCCACAAAAAGGTGTCACTTCAATTGAACTCGCTAATCCTGGGTGTCTTTGTTCGCCCTACAAGGAATAGCTTCGGTGACTCTTCTGATCTAGTGAGACACCAAACCCATGACCCTTTATCAAAAAAAAAAAAAAAAAAAACTTTCTAGTGAGCCAATGAATTTTTCAGAAGTGGGTACCAACTGAGCGAAAGCCCTTTGGTTGTCCGTGAAATATAATCCACAAAAAGGTGTCACTTCACGGAAACACGTTAATCCCGGGTGTCTTTGTTCACCCTACAAGTTCGGCAACTTTCCTAGCCTAGTGAGGCATCAACTGGAATGAGCACAAACCGAGACGAGATGACCTTTAATCAACAAAATCTTTCTAGTGAGCCCGTGGATTTTTCAAAAGTGGGTACCAACTTAGCTAAAGAATTTTAGTTGTCCATGAAATATGATAATATGGTTAAATTGTGAAGGCCTACGTGTTTTGTACCAAAGATGTTCACGACAAATTTAGTTAGTAAAGGAATATTGGAATGTAGTAACGGTATTATAACGGAATATATATGTGTTTGGCATTTTCATATGTCGAAAAATGAATGATGATAAAAGAGCATCGACATAATAAGAAACAAGCCTGATCAGCTGATCTTATCAATTTAACATTGTTTATAGAGTAGATAATATAAACAATACTACTCGATCTTCAAAGTAGCAAAACAATAAATTATCCAAATTCCAAAGTAAGCTCAATATTTGATAAAATCATAAAATCATTAGCAAAGGAATATATAGGAGTGTTCATCGGTTCCGTTTTCAAGTTTTTCGATTTTTTCAATATTGGCTAAAAAAAATTTATGAGTAAAATCAAAAACCGGTTGAATCAAATTGAATTAAAACATATCCAAATTCGGTTCGGCCGTTTTGGCATATTCAGTTCGGTTATAAATTCAGTTAGGTTCGATTTCGGATTTTGATTCCTGAGGATAGTAGAAGTGTATAAAAAGCATTATGTTTGTTTAGCTTGTATGTTTACATCCATGCCCGATTGACTAATCTTGCTAAATGGACTAATCCACTAGATAATAAAGTAACTACTTATTGGGCTGATATACTTTAATGGGTTGGGAGTGTTGGGCTTGTGAACTATTCTTAAGACTTTGGTTCTTCGAATAACCATTACTCATCGACTATCAAAAATTCAAAATATCAAATCATCTACTATTTTTTTATTTTTGGCTAATAGATAGAGATTAATACGAAGTTACTTTTGTGAGTTTACTAGTTATACGGGTTTTTTAAAATTTTTTGAATCATATATTTTTATTTATTAAAAAACAAATAATTTAATCTTTGTTTTGTTTAATTTATGATGTTTGATTATAGTTTTTTATTATTAAATATAATTATTTAAAAATTTTAATCCTATTATTAATTGCATCTTATTCATATTTTTTGTATTTATCTTCTACTTGTGTTAATTGCATCTTATCTATATTTTTTGTATTTATCTTCTACTTGTGTTATGGATAAATATAAAATGTTACCTAATAAGAAAGTAATTTTTTTTAAATACAATTATATATATATACTAAAGATGGGGAGGTTGATGGGTGCATTTTCGTGCTTCAAAGGGTTGTACGACACAGTGGTTTCTACAGTAACCGGGCTGCTGTAGCATGTTGTACGCTACAGTGGTTTGTACAGTATTATTATTATTATTATTTTATTTTTTTATTTTTTTTCATATTCAACCAATAAAAAATTTACAACAAGAAACAAAATATACAAAATCTTATCAATCCAAAGTCTATACAACAATTTACCCAGCTACGACAGATATTTTCCGGCCTCCACAAACGTTTTCCGGCGACAGTGTAAGTTATAACAAATTTTTAAAAAATAACTTTACAACAAAATTCAAACCATAAATACTATAACAAATGTTAACATTCCAATCAAACAAAACAAATCCGAAACAAACAAAACAACAAAACTTAACCTCTAAACCTAAACAAATCCATACACAAATAACAACATCCAAACCTAAAACTAATCTAACTCCTCGCCGTGACTCACGAGTCACGGCTCAATTCCGTGGTCGTACCTACTGCCGATAACAAAACATCCCGAAACCAAATCCAAAATCAAGGCTACCACACAAATAAAGAGGTTAGAAATAAAAGGAAACAAATAAAAATAACCAACTCGCCCGAGTCAACGCGAGTTGAGTCGGTGAGTCACCAACTCGGACCGAGTCACGCCGAGTCACGGGTAAAATGAATAGATCCATACGTTTTTTATATTATTAATTAGGTTTTATAGAAAGATTTGTTATAAAATCGGTTTTATTAAAAGTTTGTTAAATTAGGGTTTCCGTAAAACAATAAAATCGGGGAGGGGAAAAGCGCGTAGGGTGTTACCGAGTAGAAAGGAGGTGGTGCCGGTCTTGCGACGGAGTGGCAGCGGCCGTGGTGGTTTCGGTATCCAAACAGCCTCTTCGAAGGCTAAAAAGCTCCAGAAATGTTTAAAAGTGATCGATCTATCGATTGGGAGGATTTCGGAGATCGCCGGAAAATTTTCCGGCAACGGCCGGTCGAAGGTGATGTTTCCGGCGAGGGTTTTAGAGAGAGAGAGAGGGGAAAGAGTGTGTGTATTAATGAGTGAAGAGAGAGAAAGAAATTGTGTTACTACTATTAAAGAGGGGAAAGAGTGTGTGTGTGTGTGTGAGTATGTTATATAACTGTCAATTTAGGGTAAGGGTTAATTTGGATTGGGCTAACATGTATTGGGCCGGTTAATGTAAGGGTTATATAACTGTTTTTACTCCAATAAAATTAAGTATGATATTGTAAATAAATCTTGAGTGGTGTAACAAAGTTAGAAATGCTAATGTTAGAAGTTTAGCTGATGGGTGTCCTACTTTTTATTCTATTGGAGTAAAAACAATATCATACTTAATTTTTTATGGGATTGTTTGTAAAGTGTCAAAAAACATATAACAAAACACACGTGGCACAAAAAATTGATGCAAAAAAAAACGCATTAGCATAGTCTTCATATACCTATTTATACATGTAACTCTTTCAAAAGAATAGCAACAAAAACATTTTAGCCGACTTTACATATACCAATGATAACCAAAAAAACTCGACACTATTAACAAAGCGCTCCCGCGGCAACGCGCGGGCTACCCCCACTCGTTATTACTAAATAAGGTATGAATGTATTTTTTTAAAATGGAAAATTCTCAATAAGGGTTTTGTTTTATTATATAAAAAAAGATAAACAAAGTTAAATTGAAATATACCCTTTTACAAACAAGGCCAGTCTTTGATTAAAAGTTAAACTTGTAATTTGCAAATTTGATCTTTCTAGTAATTAGGTGTAGTCACTAGACTAATCCATGCTCCTCTAAAAGTTTTTTTTACATGCACCACAACATTTACATGCTTTATATCTTTAACGCAATTTTTTTTGAACGGCGGATTTTAATAACACAAACTAGCAAGAAGCTAGAAACTTACAAAGAAACAGTATGAGGGTTTTTAAGCCACTAGACCCAACTATAAGAAACTTTATATCTATAACGACACCAAAAAAACGAACGGAACACCACATCATCAAATAGATCCGCCTTTGAGGGAGATTCATTACCAAAGATACTCTTTAACGCAATTATGATATTTGAATCATTTTATCTAACTTAAGTTATAGTAACATCAACCATTTGCAACATTTTTGTTATAAATCCTACTTTAAAAAAGGTACTATAATTACTAGAAAGATCAAATTTACAACTTTAACTTTTAATCAAAGTTAGTTATATTAACATTAACCAAGCTCACTTATTCACTTTTTCGCAGTTTAATACTGGAATAGTCATGACACTGGTTAAGTCAAAATAATCTTAAGTCCGTAACAAGAACCATGGACAGATCATGGGTTCTCGTGAACCACATAAATTTTTCATGCATAATGTAAATATTTATCACAAATCTTGATTTTTTTAAAGCGAACTCGATTTCACGTTTTTATGTTACATGTCTTATTTAGTTAATCCATCATTTATGCCATACAAAATTGGTGTAGCTAATCATAGTTTGCTCCTGATTTACCACTACCATAATTTTTTTTTTTTTAAAGTAATAATAAATGAACGAGACATATGGGCATTTTGACACATATTATGAGAAGATTATGTTTATTAAAAAAAAATCTACTGAAAATATAAGCTTTGTTATACAGACACAACTTATAAAAGATTTAAAAGAAATTAAAAAAAAAAAAAAAATCATAATCTCTTAAAAATCAAATCATACTTCATCCAGCTTATAATAAAATCTCAATTTTAAATCTTTCACTCATTCTCTATTTCAACTTCACTAGAACGGTAGCCGCGTAATGCGACAACGGGTACCTGTTATTATATTTTGCGATATTGGGTTACACATTTAGTTGTTTTTATGCTTTATAAGTAGAGATAGTTAAGCTAAATAATTTTAGTTTGAACAACCAACCTGCTTTATAACCAATTAATTTTGAAATTCTTCCATAATAAGTAAGTAAGAGTATAAATTTTAAAACTTTCTAATTATAGAATAGTCCCAAATGCATTATATAGATAATAATTAACATTTACTTTTGTCAAAGATTAAATATACGTAAAAAGTAAAAGGCCGTTTAGTTGGTGAAATTTTTTTTATTTTTTCAGAAAATTTTTCAAATGAAAAGAGAAAAACTAAAAATTCGTTTAGTTAAACTTTTTTCTAGCAATTTTCAAAAAAATGTGAAACTCTCGTTCTCTAAATTTTAACTAAAGGTTTGAAAAGCCCATTCTACTCTTCTCACTTTTTTCATTCTTTAGGAATTTAGAAACGAAAAAACAGAAAAGATTTTCACCAACTAAACGGCACCTATTTTTTTTTATTTTCATATGAAAATTTTCCTAAAAAAATGTGATATCTTTCACAAACTAAACACTCTTACTTTAGTGAGAGATAAAATGCAGAAGGGTCAATTGCATATATACCCACTAAAACTTGTATATTTACATATATACCCAAAACATGCTTAACTTGCATTGTATATCATGCATTGAAAACTTGTATTTTGGTTAAATATGCAAGTTTTTGAATTTTAGTGGGTATAGAAAGTAACTTTTCCTCGGAAACAATGACCAAAACACAAAATAAACTTCACCAAAGGACTAAACACAAAAACCCCCAACTCTATAAATAAAAAAAATATCTAATCAATCACAAATACAATAACAATCAACCCTAACCAACAAGGCAACAATGGATTCCGACGTAGCAATGGTTGACACGTCAGCATCTTCTTCCTCCTCATCTTCAAAGAAAGGAAAACGATTCGAGATCAAAAAGTGGAACGCCGTTTCTCTTTGGGCCTGGGGTCAGTTAAACTTTATAAATCCAATTTTTATAAAATTTATTTTATAAAAATTGATGATGACGTCACTCTAACTGAATTTGATTTTGATTATGCAGATATTGTGGTTGATAACTGTGCGATTTGTAGGAATCACATCATGGATCTCTGTTAGTATTTTATTTATTTTTTTTATTATTTTTATTTATTTTTTTATTATTTTTTTTAATTTTTAGAATTGAATTTGATTAGGTATCGAGTGTCAAGCGAATCAGGCGAGTGCTACTAGCGAGGAGTGTACCGTTGCCTGGGGTACGTTAACGATAATTCGCTACTTTCGTATTTTAGTTAGTCGCTATTAGTGAATTCTGTTATAAATATCGTTGATTGTGTAGTATAGGTGTTCGTATCTAGCGCCTTAGTTAGTTTGTTTATAGTGCGGATTCTATTAGCGGATAGGTTTTGAGTAGGTTGTTGATGAATTGTGTTATGAATATTGTTGTAGTGTCGTGATGTAAGGTAGGATTGTTGTTGCCTGTAGTTAAGTTAGTTTTCAGTTTTGAGCCCTAATATTTGTGATTGTTACGTTACGGATTGTATGGATCGTTGTGCTATCGATGTTAGGTAGGATTGTTGTTGCCTGTAGTTAAGTTAGTTGTAACAAGTCTCTGTGTTTTAGATAGTAGATATTGTTGTAATGTCGTATGTAAGTAAGTTTTTAGAGATTGAGTATATTGTTGATTTTGTATGGGTGTTAGTATCTAGCGGCCGTAGCCTTAGTGTCGTTGCTTAGTTCAGGACGGATTCCAGATTCTATTAGCGGATAGGTTTTGAGTTGGTTTTTGATGAATTGTGTTATAAATGTTGTTGTAGTGTCGTGATGTAAGTTAGGATTGTTATTGCATGTAGTTAAGTTAGTTTGTGCAGAATGAATATGTAGTTGACCGTGTATAGGTGTTAGTATCTAGCTGTTGTAGCCTGATCATTAGTGTCGTACATGATGGATACTATTAGTAGATATGTTTCGAGTTAACAAGAGGTTGTGGATGAAGCAGTAGTTGTTGTATGCGTGATTGCCTAGTGGTAAGGAGGCAAGAGTTTATAAGCGTCTTGTTGATACAAGTGTGAGCAGCACCTACTCTGCTTTGTAGGCATTATTGTTTTACAACTTGCTGTCGTTGTTGCGTGTAGTTAAGCTTGAAAACGGTGATTGAGTTCTATGGATGATTGTTAGTCGAGTTTATGATCTTATTTATGATCACTTGTCGCATTTTAGATTACCTGAATTGTGCTAGGGGATAATAGTTATTGCTGTATTTTCGGTTTGTTTACGATGTAACTTAAGGATTGTTGTGGATGCTTCGCTAGATTGTCTTGCAATTTGTCATGGTTGTTGGCTTGTTACTATTAAATAAGCTAGTTTACGGAAACCAAGTTTATGTATGAACGTTAGTCGTGTTTAGTTTTCAGTGGTTAGTTGTGGTAGCCTGATAGTTGGTGTCGTGGTACTGGTTTTGTGAGGATGGATTCTATAGGATAGGATTTGGTTGATGGAACTACTAAGCACTGATGCTGTAACAAGTCCCTTTGTGCTTGATATTAAGGAGTCTGGTAAAGCCTAGGTGAAAGTTCACAAGTAAGGTGTCTGGTAAAGCCTAGGTGTCACCTGCCTTTCTTTGGAAACATCGAGATTTACTTGTGCCTGCAACTTATTTTGATGTTGTAATAATATGTGATCCTTGAGCTTAAAAATCTGTTATAAAAATCATTGTTAGATCGGTTTAGCATATCAAATATCAAATTGACATTCTTGTATTCCATCATTCTAATGTCCTGTGTAGACAAGTGTGTTCATAGTATTAGGAATTTTATTCTGCTTAGAAAGAGACCGGCTTTACATTAGTGGAAAATTACGCACTATTGTTGGTGGCATAAAATCTTGACTAATCTGGGTGATACTATAACTACTTGTAACCACCGGTATAACTACGTCGACCTGTATTGGAAGTTTTATAATAACAGATGGTATGCGAAAGATTTTGCTGCATGATATGTGTACGTAACAAGAGTTGATGTTTGGTGTTTTATAACAACAATGTTATGCTCTTTTTTCTTATTTTTTTACACGAAAACTACACATTATTTTGCTAGCACCATTTGAATGGAATACAATAGATAACAATCATTCTCCTTTACATACCCCAGCATTTGCACAAAATCACAATTTATGAGCATACACTCTTTATTGTGATTTGACAACCAAGAGTTTAATTTTGTGTCTGACTCCATAAGTTTTATAATGCTGGTAACTATTCCAAACAGCCATGGTTGAAAAGAAGCATGTTTTATTCTCCATCTTCTATTTGCATTGTTGTTGCATATTTGTATTTTAGGCTATTAGGAAATTATAAATTTCACGTCTTGTTAAACATTCATACCTGATAGTTAGCTGAGTAAATGGATTTTCCAAGCCCTCACTTTTATGACCAATACGGGATTTGGATAGTCAGCTATTGACAGTTATATGGTCAAGTGATTAGCTTTCTTGACTGTACAAAATGTTGATCCAATACGGGCAGCTTTTGGTGCGGGTCTGGTTGAGCCTTCACGACACAATATCTAATGAATACAAAATTAATTGTTTAGAATTATTTAGTGTGCCATTTATGATTACAAAACTTATATTATTTTAGCAATTAGCAATTATTTAGTGTGCCATTTAAAAAGTTGATTTGATTAATACGACACTCTGCCAGCTTGGTTGAGTTTTGTGCGCCTTTAAGCTGATAATTTGTTTATAATCGTGTGGCCTGGTAGAAGGAAAACAGTACCCAGATTGACTTTCATAAGTAAACGTGGCTCTGAATTACCACCGCTATCCTAGTAGTATATTGACAAACTTTTGCATGACACAATCTGTGCACCTCCTCTGCTCAAATTTCTTGCTGTATTTTATACACACTTTCAGTTATTGTCCGGATCCATGCTTGGTTGTGTATGCCACTCTTTATTGCAATTATTATTGGGTCCGTTAGCCAGTCCCTTAATCTTTGTTAATGATTAATGTTACACTCTCACAGGTGTCTGCAACCATGCGTTCCATTTCCATTGCATTAGCCGCTGGTTGAAAACACGTCAAGTTTGCCCTCTTGGTACATAACTACTCTTTAATCAACATGCTTCCTTTATAATTATCTTTGAAACCTGGTGTTAACTGCTGGCGCCTTCTGTTTCTGCAGATAACAGTGAATGGGAGTTCCAGAAGTATGGCCACTAAAGAATGGTACAATTGTGGAGCATGGGAGACGTTTGTTGATTTTTCTAAACTCTTGTGCTGTCGTTCATAGGTTTTGAAAATTAATGCCGAAAGATTGTGGGATTTTGTGTATTCTCAGATTTGTACTGAAAGATCATGGAGTCGTGCATTAATTCTGTTGATAAATTTGAAAGTATATTTTCTGCGGAGATTAGTAAATACACTTCTTGTTTCATGTTTGGTTGAAATATATTGCTTTCTCATAAAACGTCATTATTGAATGCTCTCTTAGATTTATGTTATTATACAATGAACTAAAATCTACTAGCGATCAAATAAATAACAATCTACAGGCGCTTTTGATGCCACGAAAGCGTTCATATCATGCATTTAAAAGCATGAGCATGGGTTAAAACAGCAACAAATTGAACATTTAGGACATGACGGATTGCAGCTGCAAAGGCATGAAATCTCGGGACATTTGCAGCATCCTGAGGTACATTTTTTCCCTTGGTTGTCACTGCAACAGCAGTCTTTTGCCGGCGGACAGCATGAGCAACATAAGTTTGTCTTACAACCACCAAAACAGCAACAACAGCATAACATCGAACCGATCTTTCTCCTGTAAAAACAAGAAATTAGGATAGACGGCGGGATTGTTGGTTATGGAATCATGCATTGTTCTAAAAAGATTGTACAAAATTCTACCGAAAGTTCTTCCAGAAGCCTCTTGATTTACCATGTGGCTTATTTCTGCTCCAAAAAAAAACACTTAAAACAGTTAACTTTACTTAATTCCTAAAAGTGGATAAATCTAGGTCGAAGAAATCATACAATGCTACGAGTGGATCTGGTGTAGCTTCCACATAATCGCCAAGCCTGTATGCAAATATTATTCGTCAATAGAAGTTGAAATACACTATTTAGTACAGGAATATATGAGTGTGGCATACTCTTTGCAGCATCTTGATGCAAGTTCAAGCTCTGCAAGTGATTTAATCTCATCCTGTTAACAATGTTACCCACGGTTAAGCGAGTCATTATCAAGCATTTGCTAACAAAATAACATCAATAAGTAATACAAAAGAACCTTAGAGCAAAAAAAATGCAATGAAACTAGAATTTATGGGGGGGCACTTTGGTTTACTAATTTAAAGAGCTTATGCTCATCAGCTTGAAAAATCAATAAAAGGCTTATATAAAACAGCTTATTAAGCTGGCGGCAAATAAGCTGTTGGGGTAATCGAAACAGCTTGTTAGTGTAATAAGGTGCTTAAACAAGCTTACACATGTGTTTTAAGCATTGATTACCCAAACTAATTAAATTGTAAACCCTAGATAACTAATCACCAACTAAATAAGACATTACAACAAACCTGAAGTAGTCCAATCTCTCGTTCGAGAACCTGAACCTTAGCAATCTGACGTCTTTTACCATACAAATCAACAAAGACAAAAGAAGAAGAAGAATTAGGAGACAATGAAACAGGTGACATTGAAGATGAATATGACTCATTTGAAGTACTTCCATCCATCACTTCACTAACTCAAAATAATAAAACAGTACAATGTTTGGCGAAACTGGCTGAAGCCGGAAGCTGGATTATACACTACCTAGCTAGCTACTAGTACAACAACAACAACATTGTTTGTCAAGTTGTTAAAAAATATGTTTGTTAGTTAAAATATGGAGTAAATGCAAAGTGAAAGATGGTAGTGAATCTATGTCAGAAAATTAAAATAAAAATTGATGAGACGTATGAGAGCATGTGGTGTGATGCTTTGATGGTCAGAGAGTGAGAAAGCTTCTATGTATTGTCACGTGTGTACTTCTTGTCTTGTTTGTCTATCTTTGGATATTTTGTACTTTACTTTTATTGTTTTCTTGTACTATGGTGTATCAAAGAGTGCCCTGGGTTAATCATTTGGCTTTTGAAAACATTGCTTTCCTTGTTTTTTTCATCAACCCACTTACAAATTTCAATCAACAATGATAAGATAAGATATACGGAGAGTTTTTACGGACGTTCTCGTAGGGAGGTTTTGTGGGGCTCTGTAATTGCGGGTTTGTAAAATGCGTATCGCGGTTTATACATTTTGACCAAAACCCCTATTATTACATTACTAGAAGGGTACCCGCTCAATGCAGCGGGGGGTACCCGGTGACTGTATTTGTGGCGAGCAAATATTTTTCATTTTAAATCTTTCCTTATTTAGCGTTGTCCTAAAAACGTAGTAGATATATACTTTTTAAAAGTAGAACATTTAAAATATTACTATACTGTAATGTGTGTTTAGAGCCTGAGATTAAACTGTGTTAGTTTGTAAGCTTTATATATATGAAATATGCATTAAAAGGTAATTATAGTATAAATGTTTCTTCTTTTTTTTAAAAAAAAAGAAAAATTATATTGCAGTTTTTTTTTTTTTTTTTTTTTTTTTTTTTTTTTTTTTTTTTAATCACATTGACTAAATGAGTTATTGCAAGTTAATGAGGTTTATAAATATTAGTTGCTCCTACAATTAATGAGATTAAAATTCATAATGTAATGTAACTCCTATTCATAAGTATGTGTTAGTTTGAAATCCTACCAATTAAAGAAATGTTTTTTGTCTTAATGTTTTAAAACTTCCTTTTTAGGAATGGCCTAAATGCATTATAATGTAGTTAAGATAGGAGGTCTTAATAACATAACCATAAGATATACTCCGTATTAAAGTGTCTGATAAGGAACTTCAGGCAACTTTTATCTTCTCTATCATTGTAGCTTTTTTTATTTTATTTTATTTTATTTTATTTTTTTATTTTCTTTAATTGCTTCGTGACTAACTTAATGTAACAAAAAGACCGACACTATAAAAAACATACCCATATAAACACATTTTAAATAAAAACTCACACACACAAACATGCACACAAGTCGGTTGGGAGACCGACCTTCTTCTCCATTTTTTGCTTATGGGATGCGTCACATGGGGAGAGGTCTAATAGGGGGACGTGTCGGCCTTGGTAGACTGACTGAGTCGACCGACTCTATTACCCCAGCCTTAATTCCTTTTTAATGTAGAGTAGTTGACTACAAGTATATTTCATTATAGTTCTAAGTTGAATCGTGAAGTTGCTCGATTAATCTACTGTGTTTGGCTTGTAAACCATTACATGTTTCTTTGTAAAAACATTGAAAATCGACAAAGTTGAGCATTTTACACATTGATAATATATGGAAGACGATATCGAGCTCATCCTTTCAAATGAATCGTTAGCCTACTTAAAAGAGTGTTCGTCCATACTAAAAAAACAAAATTATTTTTGTGCAAAGTTCATTCTTATAAGAAGAAACATTAGCTACTTATCCAAGGGTTTGCATCAAAGTTATAGCATGGAAGGGTCCAACTTGATACTCGATTGAAGATTTGATGAAACTCAAGTTCACACCAATAGTCTATACTCTATACAATTGCTTAGTGTAGCCTTTAGGTACTTAATATCAAGTAAATCCGTCTCTCGTTAGGGTATAATGATAATCTTCGCAAATCATGTATGATCACCTCTCGAATAAAGTATCTCGGCCCTTAATGTATGTGTATCACGAAATCTTTATTGAGATAAATTAAGAATAGCACTTAGTTTCTAGGCACAACAAAATTAAGTAAAAAAAGATATTATGTTAAGTTTTTCGTATGTTCAAGTGAGACCATATAATCTGTTGTAAACATATGGAAGTTAGCAATTACAAGGCTGTTAAAAATAGTTTGTTCCCAATAGTCATGATTGTTGGCCAAAAGTTATATTGGTTGGGTCTTGGTGGGAAAACGGGGTGATATATATGACCAAATATACTGTTTGGGTAACATAGGGCGATGCCCTCTAATCCCTCCTCTTTATCATGGTGGAAACATATCACCTCAAACGAGTGTGACTTCACACCTTCCTAACTTGTATCTGAACATGATATAAAATCTCATTGGTCTTTAATAAATCGTAATTATCTAAAACAGTCGATTATACTAAAATCACCGACACCACTGTCACTTTTATCATTTATCAATAAGACAATAACAAGTACTTGAGGGAACTTTGACAATGGGCTCAGAGAATTGACAAAACCAAACAAAAAAGCCCAATCAATAAACATACATGATACAACAGTTAAAAAGTTAAATAATAGCTATACTCTTTCATATTGGCATGTTCACATGTATTTTATCCGATCATCCATCTATATTCAAACTGCGCCTACTCAACAAATTGTTGGTTTTACCTATGATGTAAATAGATCAGATGAAATTGTATCTATATCGATAACCATCTAATTTTTCATCATCGATGTTCATATTGGCGTATTCTTCATATGCGTTTTATCCAATCATCCATCTATATTCATATCCATTAGATAAAACGGCTAAGTTGAGCGACTAAGTAGACTTCCATTGGATATAAAAATATCATTGGTTGTTAGACTGGGCATAATGGTGAACACATGACCGCGGTCACCACTGTCACATCAGCGCCAACTCACTACAACCTTCTTCATAACCGATTTGGTGCACTAAGGCAACCGCGGTTACCACAAAAATCATTTAATAAAAGCATCCACAAACACAAACATACTTACACAACTCGGTCGAATATACGGCCGAGTCCTTGGAAAACCAAATGTGGACGCGTCTTAAATGTGGGGTGTAATGGGAACGCGTCTTAAATGTGGGGTGACGTTCTTCAACGACTATCCATTATAGATGGTCTTAAACATAATGTGATTTCTATGACAATGCAGCACTAAGATATAATAAATGATACTTAAGTATTATAACTTGATATTATTGGTGTATAACTTTTGATCAACTATCCTATAGAAAAGTGTATGAGCATTGACTAAGTTTGATTAAACCGATGATATCGTTATGTTAAACCGATGCACACTAAACATCACAGGGATACGACGACGATGACGATTTGTACACTCGTAGCACCAACATTTTAACATAACGATATCAATATATTTTCATATCACACAAAAGAAAAATGACGATTTGTATATATACCAAATTTAACCATAAATCAAAGACGTGTACCCAAAGGTCTATTTAAGGTGAACAAGATGGGGGTTCTAGTGGGGTTAAGTACAACCCTGTTCCCTGGAATCTGAATAGTGAATTTAACGTGGCATTGTGTAGACCATAACCACAAATTGGTTCGGTGACTTGATGGACTTTAGGTGCACACAATGTAATCCATGGCTAATATTTTACCAATAAACATGGTACATATTGATGGCCCATGTTCTTCTATCTAGCTAGCCCACATGTTTAACAATCTCATGTCCTTTCAATTTACACCAAGTCAATATATAACTAGTAATCATCATCAATTCATCATAGGTCCAAATCAAAATAATGTCATAGTTAAGTATTCAATTATTTGTTAGGAAAAAAGGCTTTCAAATACGTGTTTAGTCAAAAGAATATATGTGTTTGGTTTACTTCTTACTACTAGATGATAGACATGGCCCACTACACTACATAGAAACGATAGCGAAGCCAAGTCGTATAAAAGCGAGCAACCCTTAAGTCTGATGTAGAGTTAGGAGCCATTAAGGTTAGGTTATCACATATAATATGCATTATAAATGGTTGATTAATAAACATAACACTTGACGGGGTTTCATTGTCTAACATGGTATTATGAGCGGGTATGATCCAGAGACCTTGCCGGGTTAGACAATAAAACCCCATCAGGTGCTATATTTATTGATCAACCATTTATAATGCATACTACATGTCATAACCTAACCCTAATGGAACCTAACTCCATATTGAGCTTGAGTCATATCTATCATTTAATAGTCACTTGTAAAATGGATTTTGTTTTGTAAATGTTTTTTGTTCTACAAAATTTTGTGTCAAACTCCATTCTCTTTTATTAAATGACAACTTTCCATCCGTCACTAATTTGATCCGTCGTAGTAGGCTACTAGGCTGGACCAACATCCGACAGAGAAAGGTAGTTTTTAAAAGCAACAGTTGATTACGCTTGGCATTTTCTTATCTTCTTCCCGCCCTAGGAGTAGGAGTAGCACAAAAAGATGGATTAGCATTTTGGACCATAAGCACTAATGCCTTCCTCGTTGGGGCTTCGTGCACTAGGAAAAGGCTCTAGCGACAGGAGGCCACTAGTTACAAAGTTTCAATAAGATATCAAGAGGACTATCACAGTCAGATACGAAGTAATTAGCCCTATTTGTAAAGTAGCTCTATTCCTATTTATGGAGTGAAGGCTAAAAATGGCTTTAAGAACCATTCCACCCACGGACCGTCCCTATTCATTTTTATCATAGAGGTTATAAGTACACAGTGCCTCACAACACGGTTCTTAAATCAGAAAAGAAATGGTGGGCACCATGTACCACAAGCCCTCTGTCCCACACATCTATTCAGAAGTATAGTTCACCAGTTTCATCGAATGCTCCTATCCGTCGGCAAAGATCAATCTTTTAGTAAGGTCAAACTGTCATAATATATATTAACTAAAAAGATATTCGTCTTAACATCATGGTTCGAATCCAATAATATATTTTGGATAACGACATGACACCAAAAATAATACGTAAAAGATACTGTCATTACAATAAATAGTTTAATATATAATAGTAACAATTATTGGGCTCGTGTCATATTATATTCCAAAATAACCCAATTATTTGGTTGTTGTCTTAAGGTGTTTACCAAAGACAAAATAAATGAGACAAGTTAATTGTCCATAAATATATATGGCAGCTAGTAACTTACCTTGTGTCCACGTTTCATATGGTTTTATTTGGGTTGGACCCTCAAATCAAATCCAATTATTATCAAAATATCTGTGCTCATTAACCAGGATGTTTGAAGATTATATTCTTAACTCGGTTACTAGTAGTTACTTCGCAATAATTTTAGAATCTTAAGATTTTACGATACTACAAAGCAAACATGAAAAACGAGTCCTTTTGAACCCAAAATAAATAAATAAATAAATAACAACATACCGCATGCTAATATCATAGTTGTTAAGATCCAGATCATAATCTTAGGAACTTAAGATTTTACGATACTACAAAGCAAAAATGATTTGCATCATACGTAGGATCTTAGCAAGCTTGAGATCTTATTAGATCCCGATCTTGACCATAAAATCTTAAGATCTAATCCGATACGATCTTAGTTTTCTTGAACCGCAAACAAAAAAACTACAAAGTTATGAATTACTCCATGAAGCATTCATATAATATTGTGTTTATGATATATAATAATTTGTAAGTTTGAATAATATTACAAAGACTTATAACAAAATGACATTATAGTTGAATTTTAGGATTCTGATCCGATCTTACGATTTCGATTTTGCTAAAACTAAAAGGATCCTGAGTATGATACTAATCTTGAAAACCTTGCTAATATCAACTTTATGTTTCTAGTTTATATAGTCAAATTAGGTGATTAAGTTTTATAGTTCATTTGGTATAACATCTCATTTTCAATCGGGTGAAATAGTTTGATCGATTTGCTCATATTTTCCTCAGTGATGTTGATTTCTCGGTCTTAGTTAAAAAAAAAATTAAAAAAAAAAACAAAAAACAAAAGCTTTTTGAACTTTATATATTTTATTTCATCAAAATAGAATTTACATAGTGGTTGAAGTCAAACGAGCAACAAGCTGCGCCGCTAGCCCCTTTTTGTATTGCAACGCTAACTCTTTTAAAAACTATATTCGTGGATCTATGTGTCATAACATTACTGTTTATAACTCGTTAGACTCTAATAAATGGTTAACATCATCACATATATAATGTAATCTTTAAGGAAGTTAAAAATATATATATATAGTTAAGTATGTCGACTGATGTGTCGCTTATTGAAAGTTGGATTCTTTAATAGATTATGATGGGTTGATCGGACGAATTGAAACGAAAACTATCATGTGATGCTAAAACATCTCAAGCTCTAGCGTTGAAGTAACTTCTAATGTGGACATGCGCTAAGTCAACTTATGTACTCTAAATAATGAGCTTATGCATGTTATTTTTCCACAAAAACGGGTTACATGGTTTTCCTCAAGAAATGAGATTAATCGGTATCATTGAAAGGCCTAAAAGGTAAAAAAAAAAAAAAAAAAAAAAAAAAAAAAAAACTGATGGTTCCGCAACAAACACGTACACTTACAAACACATATACATAAAATTTGGGGGCTTAAAATTCTGAGGGCCTAAAGCCCTAGCTTTTGTTATCTTACCGTTAAGCTACTCCTGATTAAAAGATAAAAATATTTTAATAACTATTTAAAAACAAAGTAAAGATTGGTTGAATATTGCTTAAATACATTTAAGTGTTTACAACACCAAGAAAAAAATATATGATATTTTTCATGTTCAGGTTATTATGGGTAAAGCAAGTCTTAAACCATTTTTGGCCACCCTGAGATATTTAAGAAATTTGAAAAAAAAAAAAAAAAAAAAAAAATCCAACCCGATTTAACTAGTATTAAGAACTATCTTAATTTGTTGATTGAGTTGAGATCCATGAAGAACCCCTCCTTGCCATAGATCCAATCAACAAATCATAACCATACAATCTAATTTGATCCAATAGCTTAGATTAGATGTAATATTTACACTAGAGGGGCAAAAAAGGCAATTACATAATAAAAAAAAAAAAATTCATTAACATCATTCTTCAAAAAAAAAAAAACACACACACACCGGTGTGTTTTTTTACCCTCTTCTCCAACGATGCATTCCCCACCTCCACCTCCATCTCCACCTCCACCTCCACCTCCACCGTCCACCTCCAACCGTCCACCACCTCCAATGTCATCTCCAACCGTCATCTCCAACCGTTCACCACCTCCAACCGTCATCTCCAACCCTTCAGCAACTCCTCAATCGTCATCCCCAGTCGAAAACCTACCCAATCTTCATCCCCAACCGTCGCCATACACAACCGTCGTCATCCCCAACAGTCGTCATTCACAACCGTCGAATCAGATATGGAAGAAGGTACGGTGGATGCTGATGTGGAAGAAGGTATGGTGGATGCTGATGTGGATGAAGGTATGAATATATATATATATATATATATATATATATATATATATATATATATATATATATATATATATATATATATATATATATATATATATATATATATATAGTAGAATCTGATATGGTAGCTTCTGTGTTTCTGTTTTTTTTGTTTTTATAGTAGATCAGATATGAAATGTAAATCAGCTTATTTTTTTGCTTTTTAAGCTTATATGAAATGTAGATCAGATATGAAGGTATGAATAAATTCTGTTTTATCTGTAACAGAATCATATATGATTCTTGTGGAATCATATATGATTCTATTCAGAAAATAAAGAGTATTTGATCGTTGTAATGTAAATAACATATATATATATATATATATATATATATATATATATATATATATATATATATATATATATATATATATATATATATATATATATATAAACAAAATAACATGCGATTTTCTTAAAAAACAGAATCTCAGATCGTTATATTGGATGATGAGGTTATGAATGAAGCTGAAATATTGGTGGATGCTGATGTGGAAGAAGAAAATATTGCTGACGTGGAAGAAGAAAATATTGATGAAATATTGGTAGATGCTGATGTGGAAGAAGAAAATATTGCTGTTATTCAAGGTAATATTGATTTAGCTTTTTTTTTTTTTTTTTTTGCTTTTTAATCTTATTAATAGATTATTGTTGAATCATATATGATTATTGTTTAATCATATATGATTCTATTTGGGAATCTGGTTTATACTTTCTGTAAAAAAAAAAAAAAAAAAAAAAAAAAAAAAAAAAAAAAAAAAAAACCAATCATATATGATTCTTGTAGAATCATATATGATTCTTCAAGAATCATATATGATTCTTCATAAATCATATCTGATTCTAATGAAAATACTATATTTCAGCATCTGTGACAACACCAAGGCCAACTTTATACGCACATGAAGAAACTCCCGGGGGATCTGTTACTTGGGAACCAGTAGTTGATGATATTTATATACCTGTTGAGGGGAAAAAGTATAATACGATAGAGGAATGCGTTGAAATGTATAACAAATATGCTGAAGTAGCAGGATTTGAAGTTAAAAAATAGGCGCAAAAAAATACAAGAAGTGGTTTGGTAAAAAGTAAGTACCTTATGTGTAATAGGCAAGGGATTCCAAAAGAGATAAATATAAACACATTGGATCCCGAAAACAGTGACAAGAAAGTAAGAAATACAAGACAACGGGTAACAGGTTGTATGGCGCGAGTATTAATAACTTTGGATGAGGTTTCTGGAAAATATGTAGTTCATAAATTCCATTCTAAGCACAATCATTTAATGATTCCAAAAGAGTATCAGCATCTAACAAAAAAACAAAGGAAGATGACTCAAGCGGAAAAGGTGTTCGTTGTGAAATCTTCAAATATGAAACTTGGTGCAACAAAGGCACACCGTTTGTTATGTGGTATTAAAGGTGGTTATCAATATGTTCATGGCACAAGCAGTGATTTCAAAAATCATCAAAGGGATATAAATATATGTATAGGTGAAAGTGATGCGCAAATGCTGATAAACAAAATGGAAAATCGACAGAATTATGTGCCGAACTTTACATTTCATTATATGGTTGAAAAAAGTGAGTTGGTTGCACTTTTTTGGGCGGATGAAGTTGCCAAATGCAACTATAAGGAATTTGGAGATGTAGTGTCATTTGATGCAACATACAGAACTAACAAGTAAGTAACTTTTCATATATGATTATGTGAGATTTGAAACTCTTGATTCTATTCTTGAAATAATTTTGTGAAACTGATGATATTCAGATACGAAATGGTGTTTGTTCCATTCACCGGGGTAGATAATCATAAAAAGTGTGTGACTTTTGGTGCGGGAATGCTTCTAAGAGAAAATACAGAAGCTTACACATGGCTACTGAAATCATTCATGAAGGCACATGGGAAACAACCAAAAATGATTGTAACTGATCAAGATGGAGCCATGAAGTTAGCAATTGAAGCTGTACTTACTGAATCCAAACACAGACTATGCATGTGGCATATCTCACAAAAAATTCCAGGAAAGGTATTTTACTAAATCCAAACACAGACTATGCATAGAATCATATATGATTCTCATAGAATCATATATGATTTTTGAAGAATCAACTGAATAACATATTTTTTTTTTTTTACAGATTTGTAAAGAAATATATGATGAAACTGATTTCAAAAAGCGTTTGAACAAGATTATGTGGAATATGTTCATTGAACCGTTGAAGTTTGAAGAAAAATGGGCAAAATTGATTGAAGATTTTGAATTGCAAGACCACAAATGGATGAAGAAGATGTTTGGACTTCGAGCAATGTGGATACCAGCGTATTTTATTGACTCACTACTGTTTGGATTAATGAGAACTACTTCAAGGTCTGAGAGTGAAAACACATTCTTCAAAAATTTCACAAATCGCGGATCAACATTGGTTCATTTCATGATGTGCTTCGAATCTGTAATGGAGAGGCAAAGGTATCGGCAAGAACAAATGGACTTTAACACATATGACTCAGCTCCAAAATTTTCTACACAATTGAGTATGGAACGTCATGCATCTAAAGTATACACAAGAACAATGTTTCTGCTTGTTCAAAAGGAATTAAAGGAAGCTTGTTGGAATTGCACAATAGAAGAGTTTAGAACGGAAGAGGGCTGTGAGATGCTTAGGATTAGAGATAGAAATGCGGCTGCTTATAGGACACTTTATAAAGAAAAAGGAGAAGAACAAGTGCAGGAATGTGAAAAAGTAGTAGAATACAAGGTAAATTTACTTGCATATATGATTCTACAGAATCATATATGATTCTACAGAATCATATATGATTCTGAACATTAGTTGTTAATGAATAATATAGGTTCTAATTTTCTTCCCTTTCTTTTCTGTAATAAGGTTATACGTTCTCTTGAAGACGGGTCAGTGGAATGTACTTGTAGGCATTTTCTTCGATTTGGATTTTTATGTAGACATGCATTCTGCGCTTTGAAGAACCGTGATGTTCAAATGATTCCGGAAAAGTAAATCTTGAGGCGTTGGAGGAGGGACATAATACCACCTGCATTGAGAAGAATGACAAATAGGTATAGTGAAAAGAATATACCAGTTGAGAAATTAACAAATGAGGCTACGTTCGTGGTAGACGAGTGTCTATATTTGTTGGGTAAAGATGAAGGAAAGTTAGGGAAGTTTGTGGAACAATTGAAATCAATCAAGAAAGGAATTGAGGATGAAGCGCCTAAACCTCCTTCACGGAAAAAAGAAATTGAGAATGTGCTTGAGGATGTATATGCAGTTAAGAAACCTGAGAAACAAGTGGTCAACAATCCATCCAGAGCTAAAACCAAAGGTTGGTCTAAAGAAGAACGTAGAAAGAGTGCAAGAGAAATAGCACTTGAAGAATCATCTAAGCGGAAAAGGAAATGTGGATACTGTGGTGAGAATACTAACAAGCACACAAAGTCGACATGTCCAAAAAATCCAAAGTATATTGCAAAACTTGCGAGAGTTGCTGCTGCACAAAATGGTGGAACTGATGCAGGTGTACAACAAACAAGAAATGTTGCAACTGAAAAAGCGACTAACGCTTCTTGAATAACAATTTCTTTAAATTTGTTTATTATTATTGCACTGTTGGAAAAATTTGTTTATTGCACTTTAAATCTTATATGAAACAATTTAAATTTGGTTCAGGTTTTGAGAATTTGAGACAAGTACAACTTTGGTCCAGAATCATATATGATTCTGGAGAATCATATATGATTATATATGATTCTCCAGAATCATATATGATTCCCCACTTTAAACACATATATGATTCTTTTGTTTCATCATCTAGTATTTTTATGAGTAAGGCATGCATATTTGGATCTTTTGTTCCATCAGCATTCACCTTTGCAATCATAAAAGTCATATTTCGAACTCATTTTCACATGATTCTGTTCATACTCTATTTTTAGAACTTTAGAACTTGCAAAATTTCATATAATCCAACATTATCCCTTTTCCGCGCTTAGTATGTATGAAAACGCTTAATCTAAACAATAAAGCAGATTTGTTTTTCGTACAAAATCCAAAATGAACTAGATTTAGACATGTTGGTTTTGGACTTATTTTTATTTTTCATTCTTGTGTCATGAAGTGGATTCAATGTTAATTTAATTGCATCAACCAAACTCTTGTGGTTGGTTTCGTCTACTTTTTGTGCCATATATATTAAGAAAAAGTCTTCAGAATCATATATGATTCTCCAGAATCATATATGATTCTCCAGAATCATATATGATTCACACAGAATCATATATGATTCTCCAGAATCATATATGATTCTCCAGAATCATATATGATTCTGGAAAATATATATGTTATTAAAAATAAGAGATGCACCTAAATACCATCAGAAAATTTAAAACATCAATATAGCATCAATTTACCATTTCATATACTTCCATCAGTTTTCAAAATATACAAATAGCATCAGTTAACGACATCATACAATCAGTTTTCAATACTACAATCAGTTTTCAAAATATACAAATAGCATCAGTTAACGACATCAGTTTTCAATCTCTTAATGACATCTATTTATCAACATCATTCTTAAGAACATTTTCTTTATGAACATCTTTTCCTGGATCACGAGCAGCCCTGTTCCTGATTGCCTTCAAAATAATCGAGATCCTTGTTTGTTCATCTATATCTGACTGGAACTTGAAAGCCAAATCATACATCTTTTGCGAATGCAAATTCAACTTATGCAAGAGAATCTTGGTGGCAATTTTGAACCTCATTCGCCTCAACAACGACACTTGCTTCTCCGATTCTTTACACAAACCAACATTCCATTTTGCTGCAATTTCACCAAAATAGGACTCCATATGGATCATTGCAAAAACTCCACAGTCAGAATGGTTGTTTTTAGTTTTCCATTTCAGCTGAAGAACCCGTGGTTTAACATTTACAACGTCATCAGTTTTTGGATGTCGATGTAGCAGCAGAAACCTGGAAAAAAAGTCCTTCTACAAAAAAGAAAAACAAAAAATACGTTAATAAACGATCAAATATACTATGATTCTCCAGAATCATATGATTCTCCAGAATCATATATGATTCACACAGAATCATATATGATTCACACATAATCATATATGGACTTGTGAACTGGAGCTATAGGGACAGATCTGATGGCAGGGGTAACAACAGTCCTAGAACAAGAGCTTCAAACAAGCTAGAAAGCAACAACTAAACACTGATATGGAAAAGGCACTACTAAGACAGGAATGGCTGCTAAACAATGGGTCTAATTAGAGGTGCACATCCGAACCGGTTAACCGAACCGTGACTGACAGCGAACCGAAAAACCAAACCGGTCAAACCCGGTTTTGACCCAAACCGGTCCGGTTTTTCCACAAACCGCCGGTTAGGGACCGGTTGGACATTTCAATCATATAGCCGGTTTGGACACCGGTTTTTATTAACCGGTTAATTGAACCGGTCTGGTTAACCGGTTCCTAACTGGTTTGGCAGTAGGGGGCGGGTTTTTTTTGGAATTTTTGAAATTTGAAATTTTGAATTTTGAATTTGAACGGGAAGGAGCGTGGGGGACCGGCTTTTAATTATTTATGCTCAAAATTACCATTTTACCATTTCTTATTTAGTATAAATAGAAGTGTTTGTTTATTAGTTTTCATCACAACTTTCAAACAAAGCAAAAAACACTCTAAATCTTTTATAATCTTCACTAATGGATAGTTCAACTTCAAACACCACCACCCACACCACCGCTGCTGGTTCATCAAATGCACCAACGGTTGTCAAAATTTTACCATGTAACCGTGTCAACAATCCTTGGGATCACTTCAACTACGTCCTAATGTCGGACGACAAGAGAAAGGCTCAATGTAAGCATTGCTTGAGTATAATGTCGGCGGGTTCCAACTCGACGTTGAGGGCTCATATCAACCAGAAGTATTGTAAGGCACTAAAAAATGTTCCGGAAGCGGGTCAATCTTCTATGGCTCGTGACGGGAGTATTTTTGCATACGATCATGAAGCAGTTCGTCAAGCATTTGCCGGTTTGGTGATCAAAAGAGGTTTGCCGTTCAACCATTGGGACGACGAGGATACGACGGAGGTGATGCAGACTCATGTCTAACCAATGTACACTCATGTAAGCCGTATGACTCTAAAACGTGATGCAATGAGCATGTGGCAAGCGGCCAAACAAGAATTAAAAAACTTTTTTCATAATTAAGATACTTGTGTTAGCATGACAACGGATGTTTGGTCCGCTCCTCATGGTTCGCCATATTCGTACCTTTGTGTTACCGCACATTGGGTTGAACCCGAAAGGTGACTTTACAATATTTTCATGACCAATTGGCACAAAAGGGTAAGGTAACACCATTTAATGTCGAACATTGGGATACTATTGAAAGATTAACCCGATTACTTGAAGTTTTTTACAACGCCACAAAAAAATTATCGGGAGTTTATTATCCAACATCCCATTTGGTACTCGAGCAACTTTACTACATGTGTTCAAGTTTGTCATCATTTGAATTAAGTGGTGGTGTATTTTCAAACATGGTTATACCAATGAAAGAAAAACTCATTAAGTATTTTGAATCTTTGCCACCGGTAATTACTTGTGCGGCCGCATTAAATTCATGTTATAATTTATGCGGGGTAGAGTTACTTATTGAATCGATTTCAAATGATTTGGGGTTAACCACGGATAAAGTGAACTTTGTTGAAGATGCACAAAGGGATTTTAACAATTCTTTTAAAGCTTTGTGGAATTATTATTTTGAAAAATATGGGAACTCGGCTCCTTCTATGGATGAGACTTCTTCATCATCGAGGTCGTCGCATAGAGGGAATCCGATTCAAGGCTTGTTACAAAAGTTAAAAGAAGATCCCAACAAACGGGCAAAGAGTGATCGTCTCCAAAACAATGAATATACAAGGTATATCGGAACCGATTTTATCTCATGTATTCCGGCCGAGCAACAAGTGGACTTTGATGTTTTGGCGTTTTGGAAATCAAAGGAAACAATGTTTCCCGTTCTATCCAAAATGGCTCTGGATCTTTTTAGTGTACAAGCTACTTCGGTAGCTTCTGAATCCGCTTTTTCAACAAGTGGAAGGGTGCTCTCAAACAGAAGAACAAAGCTCACACCGGCTTCTTTGGAAATGTGTATGTGTTTGAAAGATCATTTGGACGCAATCAAGCGAAGACAACACAAAACAAGTCTGGAAGACTCCTTAGAAATGGAAGGAGGGGTCTATGAGGTAGAGGTGCAAGAGGGTACGGTCGAGTTGCTTTCCGATGAAGAAATAAGAGAAGATGAAGATTTTCCTTTATTATGTTTATGTATTATGTGTGTTTCATTTCCATGTGTGATGTATTTCCTTTCATTGTATTTCCTTTCAGTATTAGGTGTGTAAGGGTGTTGTATTTCGATGCATTACGTTCTAAGTTTATGTATTATGTGTGATGTATTCCCGTTCGATGTATTAAATAAAAGTGTTTGTGAAATATATGTGATGTATTTTTTTATGTATTAAATAGAAGTTACTTTGTGTAAACGATGAAAAACGGAAATAATAATAATAATAATAATAATAATAATAATAATAATAATAATAATAATAATAATAATAATAATAATAATTAAAAAACAAAGTTAACTGGTATAAAACCGGTTTTAAAACCGGTCCCAAATTTCTTGTAAAATCCTATTTGTTTTTCAATAAAGTGATGTTTATATAATAAAAAATAAAATAATAATAATAATAATAATAATAATAATAATAATAATAATAATAATAATAATAATAATAATAATAATAATAATAATAATAATAATAATAATAATAATAATTAAAAAAAGTTAACCGGTTTTAAAACCGGTCAAACCGGTCAAAAAAATTCAAAATTTGAACTAGGAGCCAAGGCGGGAAAAAAAATAAAATAAATAGAGGTTAACCGGTTTCAAACCGGTAAAACCGGTCAAAACTGACCTACTTCAAAAAAATTCAAAAAAGTTGTGCTATTAACTTTTGCATTTATTGCTTCTGTAATTGAACATTGAATTTGAATATGTCAGATACGTACTCTAAAAACTTCAACAAAGTTGTGCTATTACTTTGTAATTTCCACCTAAACTAAAATAACTAACATAACATTTAAAACACGAATTACATTAAACGTGAAAGTTAAAACACGTATTACATTAAACATTAAAGTTAAAACATGAAATACAAAGTACGATTAATAGATACTACGATACGGTAATTAAAATAAAACTACAAATTAATAAAATGAATCATCGAAGATCCAGCTATCCTCCTCACTCGAAGAAGACTCTGATGGCTGATGGCCTAACCCCAAGGCCCATCGGTGTGGTGCTTCTCTGTTTAGCCGCTCCCTACGAGCATTTTCCCGAGCCCTACGAGCAGCTGCCTCACGTTCTTCAGCTTCTATAACCTCACTCACGACTTGCATATCTTGCTCAAAGAGTTCTTCATCAGTCAACGCTCGTTGTTCCACCGGTGGATTGTTTACCGGTTCATTCTCAGCTGGAGTGTTTTGTTGTTGATTTTTATTTTCTGCAGGTGGTGGAGTGTTCACAATCACCGGTTCGTTTGGAGGACTTGGGAATTGTTGTGAGAAATCTTTGTGAGAAATCTTTGTGAGGACTTGGTAATTGTTGCGAGAAATCTTTGCGAGACATCGAATTTTGAATGTTGAGAAGTGAGAACTGATAATTATGTGAATGGGTAGTAAGTATACTAGTATTTATAGGCCGAAAAAAAAATAAATAAATAAAAATAAAGCCGGTCCAAACCGGTTAACCGCGACCAAACCGCATATAACCGAAACCAAACCGGTTCGGATAGGTTTGGGTTTTTTCCTCTCGAGGCCGGTTTGGAACCGAACCGGTTAACCGCCCCGACTGGTTCTTGACCACGTTGACTCAAACCGGCCACCCAAACCGGTTCGGGTAAAACCGAACCGGTTAACCGAAATGTGCACCTCTAGGTCTAATCGGGTAACTTTAGTGCAAAAGTAACAGGAATGTAACCTTAATGATGCAACTACAGTTTAATTTCTATGAGAACACAAAATACATCACTAAATGCAATTACAACTTGTTTATACTACTTACTGAACATCACTAATCAGGAAACAGAAGCACAAAACAATTTTAAGCAAATATGAATTAAATTGAGAATGAAGTCTATTAACCTTGATTAAGCTGTAAATCTGATTAAAGCTTCCCAATAAGCTCATTAAACCCAAAATTCAACAATACCAATCCTGAATCTAACACTAATAATCCCCATAATCATCACCATGAGTCACCTTTGACTTTCATTGACCAGGAACCATTTAACTAGTATAAGCTGGAACAAATCTCTTAAACTAACTATAAGCTATAATCAGCTTAAATGATCATATGTAAACAATAATAAGAGCTTTAACACAGATTATAACTACTTGAAAATATTGAAAACAGTAAGAGTAAAATTGAAAGCTTAAATTTTATAAAAACTTGAGTTGAATACAATTCAATTGAAAACTGAAAGATGAGATTACAATAAGCTAAAGCTATAGAAATTACACTAAAAACTACTAAACTACCACTAATTTATACCTACTCCTAATCCTACTGCTAAATAATCAATAGTAGAAACAAAAAATAATCAGAAAATAATATATCATTTTAGAAAATCATAAGCATAATCATAAGAACATTATTAATGAGCTCTGTCTAATAAAATACTTACCAGAATATCGCACGCACCCTTGTACTTTGAGATATACGTCTGTGGAGAATTATCAAGGATGATCATTGATAAAACAGGCTTCTTAATGTTAAAAACAACAACGTAAAAATGATTGGAGACTTGAATTGGGAAGAACGCCTATAAAAACAAAAAAAAAAGGAAACTTAAAAAACCAATTAAGACTTTCAAAAATTATATATGTAAATGAAATGAGAAATTACCAATTCAATTTCTGCAAGAAACTTAGGGACATTGACATTTTTAAAATGAGCCGTAATCTCCGTTAAAAATACATCCCACTGCTCATTTTTACCAATAGTACCTTCCACCATAGCATCTGTCTGTATTAAACAAGAAGTGTAAAAATAAATACACTTGATAATAAAAGTAAACATATTATGCATAAAAATTAAAACACTTACAATACAACCAGTTGGAAAAAAATGCCTTTTGGGTGCTGGATCCTTTTTAGCAGATTCTTCATAATTCAATATAGCTCCCTAACAGTCAACGACATTGTTATCTATCCACAAACCTGGTGCCAATGTCTCCATATTCACTCTTACAGCTGATACCTCATGATCACCAAAATGAGTTTGAAAAACTGTTTCCCTAAATAAAATTAGAAAAACAAAAAAGTGAATTAGAATAAGTACATATCATTATAGCAAACTTTCTTAGAGCAATTTTAAATTACATATTATATGATTATATGTGAATCATATATGATTCTGAGTGAATCATATATGATTCTGTGTGAATCATATATGATTCTGAGTGAATCATGTATGATTCTGAGTGAATCATGTATGATTCTGTGTGAATCATGTATGATTCTGAGTGAATCATATATGATTCTGAGTGAATCATGTAGGATTGACTTTTTATTTTGCACAAGAACTTTGACCAATCTCAATTTTGATAGCTCAGATCTTACCCTAAGTGTTTATTTAACTGGTTTAAGCACTACAAACATAAACACAATAACATAATCCACTGACTGAGTAGAATAGTATGATCAGTTAACAACTAAGGAAGAAAGAAATTGTTATTTGATGCAATTTTGACTTTAGATGTAGTAACCTGCAAAACTAAGCTTGTTTTATCCTACCTGTCCCTAAATGAGTCTAAGGTTGCAGAATACACCTAACACAAACAACTAGAACACACCATTCTCAATTAATCCAAACACCCTCTCAAATGGCAGTTACACTATGATTCTAAGAATTAAGCTCTCAATGCCTAAACTAATGATCAAGACATATCTATTAACTGTATTAAAGGCTTATTGAACACTAGAAACAATCAAATAACTATTAGAACACTATTATGTAGATATGCCTAATTATGGCAGGGGGAATTAAACAGTGAACTTACATCTTATCGCCCTGCATTGCAAACAAACTATTGCCCAACTCAAATTCAATCCTCTGAACCATAGCAATAACTTTTGTCGGCTTATTCTCATATGGAGATGACAGGTAAGAAGATGGCTTAACAATTCTTTTCTTTGGAGATGAACGAGTAACCACTCTTTCTGGAGTCTTAGGATAATCAGTGTTAAGCGGCTGTACAACCCGAGGCCAGTTTAGGAATTCCTCCTGAATCAAAACAAATTTATAGTTAAATAGATTAATAAAAAGAAAAGTATTTAAAAAAACTGGCCGATACATACATCATAGTATGCATCGTAAATGCAGTCAATCACCTCTCCAATCCAGTCAATGTTATCTTGGAGCCACTGCGTAAAACTGTCTTGACTCAATATTGGTTCTTCTTCGTCACTCAACTCTCGCTCAATTTCAGCATCTTTCGTGGCACCATCATCTTTCTTAGCAGCAACATTATCAGAAACCAACTTATCTACCCCAACATTCTCAGAAACCACCTTGTCTACCCTGACATCTTTCTTAGCAGCATCACCATCTTTCTTGCCACGATCATTGCTATCATCATCTTGTCGATCAAAATGATCAATATGAAGATCTTCAAGAGCTACAGTTTCCTTGAAAAGAGCTCCATATTTGTTGTATAATTCAAGCACATCTTCGTCGTTTGGGAACTCAGTATTAGCATTTTTTAGAAGATTTTCAAGTTCAACCTTTTGACGAGATATGCTTGAAAGCTTCTCATTAATCATTCTGCAAAAATTCTGCAAAAAAAAAATAATAAAAATAAATAATAATAATAATAATAAATAAATAAAATCATACATGATTCACACAGAATCATAAATGATTCACACAGAATCATACATGATTCACTCAGAATCATACATGATTCACTCAGAATCATACATGATTCACTCAGAATAAACTGCCTTAAATAATGACAGTACGCATATCAATATATAATTTACTAATCTGAGCAACTTATACTATATCAAAACAACTCATAATAGCAGCAGTGTCAGAACATCTCGTTTACTTGTATATGCAAATCGATATGCCACACAAACGATAAGCTAATTGCATACAATTCAGAACATATCATATATCAGTGTGCAACATATACTATTTCTAAACAGCTTGAAACTACAGCAGCTCTAAAATATCTCATTAATTAGTATGTACACATTTCGATACCTAACACAAAGACGCAACATCTAAAAATATCACAGAAATTCTTCATCTACAAAACATCTCGTTCATTTGTATGTGCTTATCCGTTAAATAGGAAAAAACTAAGTATATATAGGAAAAAACCATCACAAACGGCCTAGTGGTAAGGCACTTAACTTCATAGGTACACGGTTCAAAAGTTTCCTTAGGAAAGTGACTAGCGCAGCTGATTCACTCAGAATCATACATGATTCACTCAGAATCATATATGATTCACTCAGAATCATACATGATTCACTCAGAATCATACATGATTTTAATTAATTCAGTACAAACAAAAAATTCAAAAGATAGTATACAGAAAATAGTCGAACCTGTTTGTCGATAGGAGGCACACGGGAACTACGAGCCTGGCTCACTTTGACACTACCACCAAAAAAACCTTCAGTACCTTGTACTTCAGATTCACTCCACTCCCCATGCAATTCCATTGTACCTATTTCCTCTCGTTCAATCTCAAGCTTCTGACGTTGATTCATCAAACTTGAGCTCCAGTTTCGGATAGCAGGACGGTAACGAATAATGGGCAAACCCTCAAATTTTGTGGAATCAAAATACAGGAGCTGTTAATAGGAAATAATACACAATGAGATCATAAAAAGTAATCACAAAATCTATAAACAAAAAAGGAAAAACTTACAATCAAGAAGCACAATGCGCCATTGTAGAAGCCTGAAGACGTTTTAGGTATTTCACTGTATTTAAGACAGTGGTAAATATAATCACACCAATCAATGTTTGGAATGATAATTTCTTCAGTAATACGCCTAACAACCGTCAAATCTATAAGCGCCTTCATTGTATGAGCTTTGGCCATAACATTGGCAAATAGAGTAAGGAAGTTGACTTTAAACATAAAGTCAACTTCCGTTGCAGTGATCAACTTTCCAGCAACATCACTAGCTCTGATTTCTTTATACTTCTTTGGATGAAATTGTTTAAGACACAGATTCACAAAAGGATCATCCAAAGATCTCTCGGGTAACTCAAAAAACTTTATTCCACCAAGAGGGACTCCTAAAATCTCATGGATTTTCTCAGGAGTCACGAGAATCTTCCCCTTCTCCAACACAAGCTCGTAAGTTTGTTTATTAAAATTTGCCACCACAAACCCAGCCATACGAGAAGGCACTGACTCTATATTAACCCCGTCAAGTGAAGAAAACCCGATATCCTCCAAGAAAGATTTCATATCAACTCTTGCATCACGAATAGCAGAAAACAAGCTCGCAGGTACTGTCCTAGAAAGGAAAGCCGGAAATTTTCTCAGATACTCTTCCTTCTTAATTTGTGCATCGGAAACAGGTTTCTCTTTTTTTCAATTGGTTCTGACTTAAGCTCCTTTGGTTCTGACTTAAGCTTCTTCGGCTTCAAAACTTTCTTAGGCTTCAAGACCTTCTCTTGTGCCTTTACTGCACGCTCCTTCGGCTTCAAAACATTCTCAGACTTCACTTCAACAATAGCCTTTTTCAAAGATTTCTTCTTAGGCTTTGAGACCTTTTCTTCCTCAACAAAAGAATCTGAGTCAGAAACACACTTTCGTTTATTACTTGTTGCAACACGCTTCTGTTTTTTAGCCCTCTTTTCTTTTGAATCGCTGTCAGACTCAGAAACGACTTTCTTAACATTTGTTTTCTTCACTACAACCTTTGATTTATAATTTGTAATTGCCTCCTCTTCACTTTCTTCACCTTCACTACTTTCATCATCACCTTCTTCACCCTCATCAGACTCGTCCTCATCCTTAACATCTTCACCTTCTTCACCCTCATCAGACTCGTCCTCGTCCTTAACATCTTCACCTTCTTCACCCTCATCAGACTCGTCCTTAACATCTTCACTACTATCCTTAACATCTTCACCCTCACCAGACTCGTCCTTAGACTCACTTTCCTTATCGTCTTCAACCTCATCAGACTCGTCCTTAGACTCCCTTTTCTTATCTTCTTCAACCTCTTCTTTAGACTCATCTTCTTCAGACTCTTCTTCAGACGCATCCTTAGACTCACTTTTCTTATCAGACCTAAACCTAGTTGATTTTACAGGAGGAGGTTGAGTTTTTTGTTTTACAGGAGAAGGTTGAGGTTTAGGTTTGACAACTTTTAACTTTGGTTTATCAGAAGTCGTAGCCTTCTTAGATGATTCATTTGTTATCTTATCTTTAGGCTTACGTGCATAAGTTTTTGATCGATCTGCATAAAAATTTTAAATGTTAATAACCATTAAATAATCTAATACAATCATATATGATTCTCATAGAATCATATATGATTTTGTCAGAATCATACAGTGTTGCAAAAATCGGCCTAATCGGCGATTACAAGCTGAACGGCCTTGGACCTTGGAGCGAATTACAAGGTAATCGGCTGATTAATCGGCCAAAAATCGCTACACGGCCCTCGACCGCCTCGGGACCAATTCACGATTTTTGCAACATTGATCATATATGATTCTCATAGAATCATATATGATTTTGTCAGAATCATATATGATTCTCATAGAATCATATATGATTTTGTCAGAATCATATATGACAAAATACACTTATAAAGAAAATACATCATATACATCAATAAAATAAGCATTTGACAATAAGCAGTTGATAAAACACAAATACAAACTCAAACAACTACTTATCAGAAAATAGCCCTAACTGTACAAGTCAGAAAACAGGTCCAAACAACTACTTATCAAATCCAATAAGTTGCACATAATAAGCTCTAAGCTACAATATTTTGGGGGCAAATCACACTCTAAACTACTGAGAACACAATTCAGCTAAAATCCTACTCAGTTTTAACCATAAATTTCCCTAAAAAGATGTAAGTTCAGCAGCCTGTGGGCTGCATGAAATCAGAATATGATTCACTCATAATAGCAGTGTCAGAACATCTCGTTTACTTGTATATGCAAATCGATATGCCACACAAACGATAAGCTAATTGCATACAATTCAGAACATATCATATATCAGTGTGCAACATATACTATTTCTAAACAGCTTGAAACTACAGAAGCTCTAAAACATCTCATTAATTAGTATGTACACATTTCGATACCTAACACAAAGACGCAACCAAACTGCAAGTTATACAATATCACAGAAATTCTTCATCTACAAAACATATCGTTCATTTGTATGTGCTTATCCGTTAAATGACACAAACGCCTAACTTAACTGCATATAACTAAGTATATATAGGAAAAACCATCACAAACGGCCTAGTGGTAAGGCACTTAACTTCATAGGTACATGGTTCAAAAGTTTCCTAAGGAAAGTGACTAGCTCAGAATCATATATGATTCACTCAGAATCATACATGATTCACTCAGAATCATATATGATTCACTCAGAATCTATTACTACTCTTATGCAACCTATGTGAAATACCAAATCAGCAACCAAACAAATATTCTACTTAATATCTAGTTAAGCCAAACACCCCTTATTCTAACTACTAAAACTAAAAATTGAATCAAACAACTACAGGCTACTAAACAGATGATCAAAACAGTTACACTAACAGCGATAGAAGCTAAATCAACAATAAAATATAACAATTAACAATCAGAACTCACAATCTCAATTCAAACGTTACAGCTGAGATGCAATATTTATCACTATAACAGTATAAAGTATCACAAGTTTCAACCTCTTTAGCTGAAATAACACTAAAAACTTCTAACGTGTCTGGATACTTGCAGCTATATACATCTCTCAGCTGTATAAATTCAAGAAACTTGTACGCCTAATATTAAAAGTATTTCTACTCAAATGCACACTTCTTACGTGTATGCTAGTCCCTATCTAATTACATCTCAGCAAGTCACTCAACACACGACAGTCAATCAACACTCAAAACACTTGCAGCACACGACAGTCACTCAACACACGACAGTCACTCAACACTCAACACACGACAGTCACTCAACACTCAACGCAACAATAACAAAAACAAAAACTCTACAAACCTAATATAATCTAATCAAAAACTCAACACTCAACACGATAGTCACACATATCGATCAATTAACAACAGCAACAATATCATCAACAAACCTAAAAATCTACAAACCTAATCTAATCAGCATCAGATTCAGAATTAGGTCAAAATAGCTTAATAATACAATAATATCATCAACAATAGATAAAAATCTACAAAATAATACAAACCTAATCTAATCAGCATCAGATTCAAAATTAGGTCAAAATAGCTTAATAATACAATAAAATCATCAGCAATAGATAAAAATCTACAAAATAAGAAACAAAATAAGCAAAAAAAATAAACAAAACGTAAATAATAAACAAAATAAGCAATTTTACCCATCGATTCAACAACTGACTTCATTAATTCAACAACTAAGACGTTTAACGGCGGTTTAACGGCGGCGGTTAACGGTGGCGACGGCGGCTAACGGATATTGAGAGAGATTGAGATTGAAATGGGAGGGTTTGAATGGGTGGGTGAGAGACGGAGCAATATAACCGTGTGTGAGTTATGAAAATGGGAGGGTTTGAGTAGCGTATATATTAATAAGTGAATTGTCACTTTTGCCCTTTTGGTTATTACTAAAAAAAAAAAAAAAAAAAAAAAAAAAAAAAAAAACTAAGTAATCTAACGGCTGGGAGGAATAGAAATGGACGGACGAGATGAATGGATGGGATCTTTGGTAAATATTAGATCTACATGGAACTTTTGGCTTTGTTGATTATACTTCTTGACTTGTTTCTAACAACTAAGTTTGAATAGCTGATCCTAATTCCTAACTAGTTTTTTCCTACCAATAAACAAAGTATCGAATCAATAGGACTACCCTTGAATGGTCCTAGACCCATCTTTATTTGAATCTTTATCTCTTTGCTTCTTTTCATGAAAAATGTTACAAAAAGCAAATTTAGTAAAAGGTGTAATGTATCTTTTAATATAGTTATCCAAAAGTATAGGACTTTGAGTACCTTACAATTAGCATCAAAGATATATTAATAGTACGCATTAAACAGATCATAAAACTAAGCACATAGAATCAGTATTAATAAATCTTTCAAAGATATAACTACTTGCAAGGAGCCATTTGTTTGATGGGTATAGGAATCAAGTAATGACAATGAAATCAATTTCAAGTGTTTAGTTGACTAATTGGAAATCAAAATAATGAATCTAAAACCATAAAAACAATCCATGATAAGTTGGTGACTTTTTGTCATTCCTGTAAACCTATTGTAGTTTATCTAATTTTCCTTTTTTTTTCTCTTTTGTGTTGTTAAAAAAAAAATTAAAAAAAAAAAAAAAATAATGATGTAAGTGATACCAACATCTATATAAAAAACCAAACAACAATATTTAAGTAGTGAAACCGATTCCTATTCTACCCTATTATTAAATCCATACCTATAGTGATTCTCGTATCCAAACGAAACGCACCCTTGGTTGTAAGACTAGTAGTAATGGCCACCCAACACTTCACTAGATCATTTTGTCACATTATCGCACCTTAGCTTATCTCTCTCAAACCAAACATATGACCTTAAGCCAGTAGTAAAGTGACCACAGTTACAACAAAAAAAACATACCACATAAACATTAATTAAAAAAAATTCACACCTGAAACTTTTTAAATGGTTGGATCTATTGCTTTGGTGATCGAATAAAGCAAAATTGAAAAGAGGTTGGGGGGATGCATACGCGTTCTCTAAGGTTGCCGAATGGGATGGTGCGGGGGGGGGGGGGGGGGGGGGGGTTCCATTTTGATTAGACCGACCCTTAGAGTCGGCATTATGAGGAGTCTAAGTGCATTGAATGTGGTAATGAGCAAGCTCGCCAAATCCGAGCTGGCAACTCGTCGTTGCTTGCCACCACACCAAGACATCTCGCCAAAGATGCCTTCGTCGGAGAATTGACGAAGATAACAGAGGAAAAAAAAAGAAATAAAAAATCTATCCCCATTTTTTTTTCCAATTGCGTTGTGTGTATGTATGCAACTAGTGAATGAAGAAGATTGCTATTTATTTATTTTTTTAACAAAAAATGTTATTTGTGTTATTTGAAAGAATAGAATTTGTTTACAAAATAGAAAAATAAAATAAAATTGAGGGCGTGTGGGTGTTGAAATGGCTTAGTTGTTTTGTGTTATGATTGGGAGGGTATTTTAAAGTGAAAGTGTTGAAATGATGTGACACACGATGGGGCCCAAATGAAGAGCGAAAGCTCTCCATGATACTCAATGCTCTCAGAGCATTGAGTGTGGTGAAGAGCTTTTACTCTTAATTTTGTGATTTTGTCACATAATTTCAAAACTCTAAGAGCATTGAGTGTGGTGAAGAGTTTTGACTTCAAATACACCTTACTCATAACAAGTTTCAACAAGCTTTTAGGGCTCACCCAACCCCAAGAAACAAACGTTGGCAGTGGATACCTACAAATCTCTTTTGTCGTTTACTTCGTTGGAAAATCAGCAAGCAAGCAAACGACGAAGAGTCTTGGTGTGATAGCGAGTGAGTGGCGAGGTCCGGCGAGCCTCCTCGCCACGTCACTCAACTCTCTAAGAGTCTAAAATCTCGTCATTTATTCTAACAGATGTCGCAAGTTGTTTTAGTCATGACCAAAGGAAAATGTCGTTGCTTCACGTGTATACTGAATAGAAGTACTCTTATAGTTAAATTCTTTATACAACTTTATCATGCATGCATCAAGTGTACATATCTATAAAGTCATCGTAAATGCATGCACATAAAGCAGATAGACTATCATTATATGTTTAGTTACATAATTTATTTGTTAATCCTTTCTATGAATTTGTGAGTGTGACAAAAGGGTCAATAAGCTACCCTGCAGTATCTATAATGAGATAGGTTAATGGTACTCTTAAAATAATTGTAATACTTTTCTAAAAGTTTTTATTTATTTATTTATTTTTACAGCTTTCTTTTCATTGTAAAACAAGCAAACGTACGGAACAAAACATATAAAATTTGAAAAGAAATATAAAACATAAATTAATAAAAAACAAAAAGTATAAACATAAACCGATAAAAAAAACTCTTATACTGTCAATAGAGATATTAAAGAATGAGTTAGAAAAGATTAAAAAAAAAAAATGAGGTGCTCCACAGTGGAGCTTCATGACCATCCGTGAGAACCTAACCTAACGCACCACCCTATTGGGTGTGACCTTTCTCAAACGTGACATACAACAAAAACAAAGCCGAACGGTGACCTCCTCACCGAATAGTGTTGGGTGCAAATGTGGGCTCCCCTAATTTATATGACGGATAGTTATTAAAAGAAGATAAATGTCACACCCCCAAAATCGGGTCCAACGGAAGCATACATGTAGCTGGGGTGTAACTCAATTGATATCACAACACAAGTACAAAAAGGTTTTCACTTCAATCATTTAGAATAAAATTATTTAACCAAAATGTTGAATCTACATTGTTAAAAATAATGCAGAAGTAGGCCCTTAAAATAATTTAAAACGGTCCCCAAATGAATAATCAGAGTCTTTTATGACCATGCCATGCCCTGCCAAAACCTCCTGTAGCGTGCCATTGCTTAAAACCTGAAAATACATGCTAAAGTGTCAACACAATGGTTGGTGAGTTCATAGAGTCTTGTGAAAAAGAATGTTATGCATAAAAATGAAGATTTCCCAGCAAAGACATCGTAAATCCACTCAGTTCCAAGTCCCGCCATAAGAGACTTGTAACCTGTGTGTTTACAACCCACTGCCAAATATGATTTAGTTTGTGTAAACAAAAGTAATAAGATTGATGCAAAAGCATCGTAATTCAATAATAAGGCTGATGCAAAAGCATCGTAAATCAGTAGTAAGACTGATGCAAAGGCATCGTAATTCCGTAGTAATAGTGGTGGAAAAGTATCGTAATTCCATAAGTAATTTTCGTATGTACAATAGCCAAAAGTATAAAGTAAGGTGACAATATGTCAAAAATACTACATTGTCTCTTAAGCTCATGACCCCGAAGCTAGACATAGTAATGGCCCCAACAGAGTGTTTACCAGGCACTCAATTTGATAAGACATGAAATGCATTCGTCCCGTTGGAGCAACCCAAACGCGAATGGAGGCGTCACCCTCAATAGATCTATTCACTCACTCTCGCTTAGTACTAAAATTAACGGTCCATGATAATAAAGGGGACTTGTCAAGACGTGGTAATAAGGAAACTTAAGCAATGTATGGAATTTGTAATACTTTGGCATTGTACGAAAGTAATTGAAGCAATGTATTCTCCCCCGTGGGATTCAAATCGTATAAAAGTATAACACTAGTATTTAAGCATGTATCTCCCCCAAAGAGTTTATAAAGTAATTAAACCAGTAAAAGTGGGGCTATGACTCACCTGATATGATGGTACCATGAACATGTAATGAGCTGAAAAACAAGGCGCGCACACTAGCCGCAACCTAATATGAATGATGAACGATCTACTTTAGAACATGAAATGATGTTATGAATGTCCATGCACATGTTTCCTATACCACTCTACTCTTTGAAAAATACTTGTTGTTATCAAAAATATATATTCCAAGACTTAAGAAATATGGCTATTAGAAAAAAATAAATCTAGTTGCAATATATATATATATATATATATATATATATATATATATATATATATATATATATATATATATATATATATATATATATATCGTATGTATCAATGTTCGTGTTGAAATCCTCAGGTTGAAATCCTTGAAATAACGCCTCGTAGTGATAAAATATACTTGTAATAACTAATACTTCATTAGTTATAAAATTGGGTACTTGGTATTATTTCTAGCTTCTAAAGTTACTACGTAGTTTTAGTGTTAATATTACTAAAAACTGTCAAAATGAAATGGGTTTTGCCGATATTCAAACGTGAATATCTTTGTCGTTATGAGTCCGTTTTACTTGTTCTTTATATCCACGGTTACGTCTTAGTATGTAGTAATATATTTTGGAAAGCTTGGCTCCTCCGGGTTAAGTCTAAAGCCTCTTTTTGTCCGACGAAAAACGTCCAACAGCATGTATTTTTCCGGAAAATAGTTTTCGTCAATAAACTTGCAAAAATCATAACTTCTTCGTTATAAACTCTTTTTAATCCGTTCTTTCGCCTACGGGTTCGTTTTTGAAAGTATTTTCTAAAAATTTTGCCAAAGTTTCCTTTGTATGTACTGATTTTCCAGAATTTAACAAAATGGGACAGTAGGTATATATACTTGTTAGAAATCCATTTCCAAGGTTCAAAACTAGTTTCAACCTCAACCAAAACTCTTGCAAACTACAAAACTATACTAATCCTACCATACGCCTTCTTAGGGTGCCATGGGTTCCTAATGACTAGTAATCAAGTTAATTTAACAAATGAACACCTAAAACCAATTCTAGGGTTTGTATGTTCAAAAAGTATGCAAAAATAAAGTGGTATAACTAGTATGAGCATGAAATTAAGCATGAATACTATAAGATACATGTGTTAATTAGATGAAAACATGAAAATAATTTAGAATACTCACTTTGAAATTCTAGGTGGTGAGATGATGAGAAACCTTGGATTACTTGTGTTTTTGTGTTATGATTCTTGATTAGGATGATAAAAGGAACAACTTTGATGCTTTAAACTTTTGAAAAACTTCACTTGATCATGGATTTTGATGTTGGGTCGTGGCTTAGGGAGGAAGACAAGAGAAAACCTCACTTTGATTATGAAAAAAAAATATGAATGTGTTAAAGGTGTTTTAGTAGGAAATATCTAACATAATGGCATTATTGTAAATATTTAGTCAAGTGGAAGACAATGGGGGGGGGGGGGGGGGCACATGCATAGAAAATGGATGAGTGTGTAGTAAGCTTGGTGTTATCTGGTTCACGGAGTCGGTTTTGGTTCCGTTATTCGCAAAACGTAAAGTTTTAAACTGCGAAACGTAAATTAGGGCATCGTAAAAATATGAAACTTGAAAGAATGACTAAACTTGTCAAAATACTCCATAATAAAATAAAAATGAATGGTAAGTTCCATCGGGTTGCTTAAACGTTGTTAAAACTGGAAACGCGGGTTAAAAACGCGTAATTTGCGTAAAACACTGAACTGGAAAACGTAAAATTCCAAAATACTGGGTAAATGAATGTAATAACTTTTATGATGATAAAATGGATATAAAAATATGTCGGGACCATTGTGGGAATATTTAGATATATTCGTAGTGTATAAACCAGGTGTTAACGTTTATTTATAAATAATTATAAGAAAAACGTTAAATGTATCAAATATATAAATTTGAAAATCCTAAGAGTGGTATAACATGAAAATGCTGTTATGATGATATGCAGACTGTCTCTAGTCCGTATGAAATGTCATTACTGATAATGAAATGAATTTGCACCTAAACCCATACGGTTACGCGAATTTGAATACCCGTAAACTAAATTTACGATGAAATGTGTAATGCACGTGAATGATGAAATCTTTTCCTGCAATGAATAGTGTTTAGTGAATAGTAAAATTTCTGAATGCTTTTCTGAATGTCAAACTGACACCAAATATGATGAATAATAAATTGATGAATAGTGTTTGATGAATAGTGTTTTTCCAAAGTTTGAAAATGACCTGAAATGGTGAGTTGTGACAATAAATAAATGATCCTTACTATCTTTTACGTATAAATACCCTCCTAAATCATCATTCTTTACACAACTTCAAATTTAATCTCACACAACTCAAACAAAAGTTATTATAGATATAAATTCCGAAACAATAATGTTCACAGACTCATCATTTATTACAAGCTTATTTTAGTGCGAATCTGATGTTTCCGGAAGAAACTTTCGAGGAGAGGTTCCGAATGAGTCAAAGGCTATTCACATGGATAGTTGAAGAAATAAGTCATCATTTTGCATTCTTTCGTAATAATATTAACTGTACCGAAAGACAAGACATTTCCCTGTTGATGAAGTGCACCTTCGCAATTTGTTAATTGGCATACGACACCATTCTTGACGCCCTTGATGAATATTTGCAAATGGGCCAAGAAAATTCTCGTTTATCTCTTGAAAATTTTTGTATATCTGTTATGGAAATTTTTGGGCCATAGTATTTGCGAAACCTACTATCACCGATGTTAAAAAGCTATACGCGTTTCACGAACAAAAGCACAGGTTCCTGAAAATGTTAGGAAGCCTTGATTGTATAGATTGGTCCTGGTTTAGTTGTCCGAACCATGGTTGTCAGGATCCCGATCCTGATCTTAGGATCTTACGATTTTACGATACTGCAAAGCAAAAACGATCCGGATCTTACATAGGATCTTTGAAAGCTTAAGATCTTATAGGATCTCGATCTTGACCATAGGATCTTAAGATCTAATCCGATTCGATCCTACTTTTCTCGGATAACAAACTAAAAAACTGCAAATTTCTGGATTATTTTTTGTAGAATTTAAAAAACAACATGTTAATCTTATTAAACATTTCATAATCATAATTTAGGACAACATTTCGATGGAACATTCATATAATTTTGTGTTTATGATATATAATAATTTGTAAATTTGTATAATATTACAAAACTATTAAGAAAATGACATTATAGTAGGATCTTAAGATCCCGATCCGATCTTGCCATCACGATCTTGCAAAGACGAAAACGATCCTGGGTAGGATCCCGATCTTGAAACCTTGGTCCGAACACATATAAAGATTGTAGACGTGATCATGGCTTAACTCCATTCATTTCGTTGGAAGTTGTTGCTTTTAGTTGTATATTAGCTAGTTAATGTTATTGGCTAATAATAAGATACATATATAGGATAATACGTTGGCTATTTAGGGTAAATTGGTAATCACCCATAAATGTCACCAATTTACCCTAAATAGCCAATCACATTAACTAGCTAACAGTTGTGTCACAAAACTTATGAATATGGCATGCTTTATTTGGTGTTTTTGGGGCGAACAAAGACATCAATGCTATACATTAATCCTCTTTATTCAACGATCTCAAAGACGAAAAAGCATTAGAGATTCCGTTTGTAGCTAACGACGTCACTTGCCCATGGGGATACTATCTTGTTGATGTGATATATCCGGAATGGTCAGCTTTGGATAAGACGATAGGAGAACAAGGCGTCGATGCGCGGTATAAGCGAATGCAAGAAGTCGCAAGGCAAGATGTGGAAAGGGCATTTGATGTTCTAAAGAAGAATGGGCTGTATTAGTGAATCCCGCTCGACCATATCGTGAAGAAAAAATAAGGAATATGATGTATACATATATGATTATAAAAGACAAAGGGGAGGCGATATCTTCCTATTGGCATCCGGAGGAAACACATCAACCGGACGACCTTATACGATCCCAAGAACAAAGGCATAGAGTTATCTTACAAATCAAATCTGCATAAGTGCATCAAAACATTCGTATCAATTTGGTCGAACATTTTTCTCGTAATGTTTCATCTTTGCTTTAAATATTTACGATGTATATATTTTTAATGTAATGTTTTCAATTTAATGAATAAATTTTTTAGTTTTAAATAAATAAATGAGTTTAAAAGTGAGATGTTGTGATCACTGGGGTGAGAAGAAATGTGAAGAGATAAATGAAACAAGAAAGTTGATGTAGCATTTTGATGAAAGGTAAAATGAGAGAAGGTTATATGTACCCTTAAAATCCAAGTAACACCCTTTATCATTTTCATTTTTTTTATTATTTATTTATATAATTTTGTTATATTAAAAAACTATAAAATTGTAAGTAGAAAACATAAGATATAAAGTTTAAAAAATAAAAATCTTAAAACTAACAAAAAATACAGAATTTAAACTGATAAAAAACTGTATTATACAGAATAGATGAAAGGGCACCGGTTGTTAGGAATGGGCCAGGCATGACCGTTGGCAGCGGCCTAACATGCTACTACTAGTTTATAGTCGACACCAATATCTACAAGAACATAATAAGATAAAATAAGTTAGTACTTACCTAGGGGATTGTGTAGATTGACTCATGTGCACTCTCTGGATCCTTTGTAACCGGAAGCACATGGCAATGCTACGCAAACAAACAAAAATTATTTGCATATATCTACCACACAATACACATGCATCACTTCAAACTTTCCATATATGTTCATTACTTGTTTACCTTTACTTTTATCCTTACTTTTCATGTGACATCTTGGAAGACTTCGATCACATGTTAATCTTCTGTTGTTCAAGCAACTGAATTTGGTATACAAAGTTATTTGGTATCGTGGTACGAGAGTTACCGGCTAACTTAGTGGTTGTGGGTTTAAGGCTCGTTAGAGGAATTTGTGAGATGAGAGGCATAGAGCGTGAAAAAAATTGTTGTTTTGAACCGAAACAAAAAAAGAAAGAAAAAAAAGTTGGTCTGGCGGTATCTATAAAAATGTGTGTACGTATAACAGTCGAATGATTGTAGGTTTTAGTTTCAAATGAAACAAAATGTCTATAAGAGGGGAGGGAGTGATAACATCTAATAACACCAACACCACTGCCACGTCAGCGTCACATCACTTTAACACCAAATAACATAACACCAAAAACAACAGAAAATCATAACACCCAGTAACACCACTTTTTACAATTTTACAAATTCTACCCTCAACAATTTCATTCATTAAATTTTCAAACAATATATTATTAAATATATTCCGCTCGTATTTGAATTTTAATTTTAAATATATATCCCGCTCATTTTTTATTTTGAATTTCAATTGTATCCCGCTCATTTTTAAAATTGAATTTAAAATGTATCCCGCTCCTAGTGTTTCAGACGGCTATAAATAGCATACCAAATTACAACTTTTTTTTTCAAACTTCAAACATTTAAAATGTATCCCGCTCCTATCTGTTATTTTTGTTGTATGTCTTGTTTTCGTAGTGTATTGTAATTTTTTTTAACGAAATAAATTTATTTAAAATAAACATACTAAACAGAAATACTTAAACGTTACATAAACATAAATTAAAATCGATACTGAATTAAAACATCACATAAAGATAAACCTAACTTCAGTTGTAGTCCGGGTGATCCCAAGTTTGAGAGTTGTTGGAGTCATACCCGTCGTCATACGCAGAGTACCTCGCAAACTTCTCTTGCTCTAACTGAGCTTCCAGCCTAATCAGTTCTCGCTCATCCTCAGAGTTCCATCCACCATCATTAGCCGGCAAATTTTCCTCAAAGTTTAGCTGGAAGTGATCTAGATGAGGCAGCTGTTGTTGTTGCACAACAAATCCTGATGCAGATGAACTAGATGCACCTTGTTGTTGTTGTTGTTCTTGCTGATATCGTTGTTGCTCAACCTTACCAGATTCAACATTTTCTTCCAAACTCCAACGGATTTTGTTGGAGATTTCGGCCTGAATCTGGTTGACACAAACCCATAGTGATTCAATAACAGCAGCTTCCTTACGATATTCATCGTATAAGAACGTGTCGATCACATATTTCATATCTTCTGAGATGTCTGTGCACTCTCCGTAGCGTTCTCTAAGTCGTTTTTTTTGTTGTTTCGCCGCCTCTGTAACACCCCCAAAATACCGCAGCGGAAGACTGTGTCATAGGGGTGCTACTTCATAATACAAAGTACAAGTTATAGAAAACGAACTCTAAATGAGACGTTTTGAAAAGTTACCATTCGATTAATGAATTCAAAGTTACAAACATGAGATTCCAAAGTATGATACATAAATGTATACAAAATGTTTTGAATGGTAAATGATAAAAGCGTAAGTCTTCAGAATATGCAGCTTGACTCTAAGTTCCACACACTAGCTATCGCCTTACTAACCTGAGATAAACATGCTAAAGTGTCAACACAATGGTTGGTGAGTTCATAGAGTTTGTCTTAAAACAGTTGAAAAGCCTTAAAAGAATGTTCACACAGCAAAGGCATCGTGAATCCACTCAGTTACAAGTCCCGCCATAAGAGACTTGTAACCTGTGTGTTCACAACCCACTGCTACAATATAGTATGATTAAGACATGTATAAGTTCATCAAAACAATTAAGCAATTGGTAGTGAGTCTCTACTTCATCTCCGAAGACCTCACTTGGGAGCCAATTCCCAAGACAACTGGGAGCCACTTCCCAAAGAAAACTGGGAGCCACTTCCCAAAGAAAACTGCGAGCCACTTCCCAAAGATAAAAGACAGTCATGTATGTATTAAATCAAGTATAATGCCATCAAGTATAAGACAATCAAGTATAACACAGTCACGTATAAACGTTTTGAGTATTTGTACAAGTAAGCAAGTAGTTGAGCATGTATCCCCCCCAAGAGTTAAAACAAGTATGAAAAAGTAGGGGCTATGACTCACCTTAAGTCTATGTAATGAGAAATGAAAGTGGTAGTCGAATCGCGAAAGTCTCTAAGAGCAGCCTATAATAGAACGTTGCGACTTAGGTTTGGAGTAACGTCTAAGAATACGAAGAATTGCCAATATATGTCTTGCATAATGTTCATGATGTAGTACTTAGTATATAATGTAAGTCTTTGAATATAAGTCGTTTATGAAACATGTATAGTTTGTACATCTCTTACTACCGTTCGGGCCGACATAATTCAGAAGTCATGGAGTAAACGTTCGAGGAGCCAGGACACTTTAATTCGTAAATCCACAACTCGTCTCGACGGCTTACTTAATGAACTCCTCACATGAGGCTCCCTACTATTGTAGTATTTGATAACATATATATATAAGTTTTTTGATCTTTAAAAGTTATATGGTCTTTAGCCGTGGCTTTGCCGTGACCTTGGTCATTGTTACCATGGTCTTAAGACTCAACCTTGGCTTTAGCCATGGTTGTGGTCTTGGCTTTAGGTCATTAGACCTCTTGGTCTTAGTAAAACATAACTATTATATAGTGACTTTGGTCTAAAAATGGGTTGTTAAGAATTTGAAGAAAATTATCACTCAGAAAGCGTTTTCAGGGCTCGAGCTTCTTTGTTCCTGAACGAAAACGTCGTTCCGGACAACTTTCATGTTTTAACTTTTTGATGAATCGGACCAGAAGTGGGACTTTCAAATTGGCAGAATGCAAAACAGTTTGTATAGGCAGTTTTGCCGTTTTGGTTTCGCTAACTTCTTATGGCCATAACTTTTGACTCGCGTACTCGTTTTGGGTGATTCAAATTGCTATGTTTTCCTTTTGAAGTCCTTTATAACAGTAATTAAGTGTCAAATATCATAGTTGTACTATTTTGGTCGTGGTTCTCCATAAAAATCACTAGTTTGCTTGTTTACTTGTCATAAGTTAACATATGTATATCAATACTTGTTTTATCCATTTTTAAACATCATGAACGCAATAACAAGAACATATATAGCATGAAAGAACCATAATAAGCATGAAAATGATATTAAGCAAGAAAGTGTATAAGGGTTTGCTTACAACTTTTGGCTTTCTAAAAGAAAGGTAAGTAACTAGTAAGGTACGGACTTTGATAGACTTAAGCTACACCCTTTGCAATCTATGATAAACCGAGTGTAACAATTCGCAATTTCAGGTTAATTACCATTCCCGGAAAATTTCACTATTCACTTTTACTATTCATTTTTCCCGAAACTTTCCCGAAAGTTGATTTTTATTTGATATTCTCGAGTGATAAATCATTTCCATGGCAAATTAAATGTTTGACATTCGTCAGATCATTTTCGTGAAAGTTATTAAGGAATTACACGTTTTAGGGTAAAACGTCATTCAGAAATTCTACGTATAACGAAACTCGACCGCGTTAAGTGACCCCGCATCAGAAAAATGTTTGACACACTCAGGATTTATTTGAGAATTAATCGTGACTGAGAAAAACATGACCAAAGACTTCCCAGCAGGTCACCCATGTCGGTACTACTCTCACATAAGCACGCTTAACCGAATGGGCGATTAACCGTTAGACCACGAAACGAGTTTCTAAGACATTTTGAGTTTTCAAACTTATTAGAAAAAGTCAACATAATTTTTCCCTCCTCCTTTGACCAAAAGTCATTCCTTGATTTTTAGGCTTACGGTTTGATGTCTAAAAGACATTTAACACCAACCGACACTAGACTGAGCCCAGTCTAGACATTATAAGTCATTTTAAATCATTTTTATCACATTAGAAAAGTAACATTTTACTTTTCTCAATTTTACGCAATATTCGTACATTTTACGTATTACGCGTTTAAGACCCGTGTTTCCAGTTTTTAGCAGGGTTTACCACCCAAATGGAACCTACCACTCATTTTATATTTTATTATGGAACTTATTGACATGTTTATCAATACTTTCAAGTTCCATAATTTTACGACACCCGGTTTTACGTTTTGAGGCTTAATCATTTACGGTTAGCTTTTTACGGAGTCAAAATGCACAAACTAAGCAAGATAACACCAAGACTCATCATCTAGTCATCTTATCCATGTTGAACCGCCAAATAGGGGGGGGGGGAGTCACCATGGTGTGGCTTGATCTTGACCATTGATCTCTAGGATCATTACAAGTGTCTAAACTAACCATGGTTAAACTCTAACCCAATATATGGTTAACTATTTTTCCTACCCTATAAATACCAAGCTAAACACAAGTAATTCCTTGCACCACACCTTCTTATAACCTTCAAGTCCTAAAACCTAAGGCACTTTTCTTATATTTTGTAAGAAAGTTAACTAGTTTTTGAAAGAAAACTAGTGTTTGATCTTCAATCTTGGAAATTTTCTAAGAAAAGTTGTTATAACTTTAAAGTCTCCAAAAAGACGTCGTTATAATCTTCAAATAGCTTTGGACTTCAAGAAGGCGTCGTTATAATCTTCAAATAACCTCGGTTTATCATAGATTGCAAAGGGAGAAGCTAAAGTCTATCAATGTCCTATCCTTACATGTTAACTTCCTTTCATCTTTGAAAGCCAAAAGTTGTAAGCCAAACCCTAACATGCTTCTTGTTGAATAATCATGTTCATGTTATTTACATATTATTCATGCTATATTATGTCTTGTATTCATGTCCATGATGTATAAAAGTGAGTAAAACAAGTATTGATACATATATGTAACTTATGTTATTCAAACAAGTAAACTAGTGACTTTCTTGGAAAACCACGACCAAAATGGTAAAATTATGATATTGGATCATTACAAATTACAGTAGAGGACTTAACAAGGAAACCATATCAATTTGAACCACCTAAAACGAGTAAACGAGTCAAAAGTTATGGCGATTTGAAGTTACCAAAGATTTCCGGCAAAACTGCCTAAACCTTCCTGTCTTGCATTCTGAGTTTTTGAAAGTCCCACTTCTGGTCCGATTCATCAAAAAGTTAAAACACGAAAGTTGTGCGGAACGACGTTTTCATTCAGGAACAAAGAAGCTCGAGCCCTGAAAACGCTTTCTGAGTGATAAAATTCTTCAAATTCTAAACAGCCCATTTTTAAACCAAAGTCACTATATTATAGTTATGATTTACTAAGACCAAGAGGTCTTATGACCTATAATCAAGACCACAACCATGGCTAGAGCCAAGGTTGTGTCTCATGACCTTGGAACAAGGACCAAAGGTCATGGCTAGGCCATGACGAAATGACCATACCAATTTACATAGGCGTAAACATGAAACAATGAATTAGGCGATAACATGAACAAGCAATTTGGATCTACTTCACTAAAAGGAAACCATGAGATATTACCAAGAGAAAATGGTCATTCAAGACTTATGAAACTACCCCTAATAACAATCTTCCTGTACTAATAAACTTTCCTAAGTTTATTCAAATATCGGACATGTAACTTTTCGGATCAAAACTTATATCTATATATTTCATCAACTACTACAATAGTAGGGAGCCTCATGTGAGGAGTTCATTATGTAAGCCGTCGAGTTGAGTTGTGGATTTACGAGTTAAAGTGTCCTGGCTCCTCGAACGCTTACTAACATGACTTCTGAATTATGTCGGCCCGAACGGTAGTGAACGATATACCAAAACATACATGTTTCATGAATCTTTCTTTCAAAGACTTACAATATACATCATACCACATCATGGACTAAATGCAAGATATATATATAGGCACTACTTCATATTCTTTACTCCGATCCTAAGTCGCAACATTCGATTATAGGTTGCTCGTAGAAACCTTCACGATTCAACCATTACATTCATTACTTGCTATCTTACTTAAGGTGAGTTCATAGCCCCACTTTCCATTACTTAATTGTTTTACAAATCCTTGGGGGAATACATGCTATTTCTAAATCGAATACAATGCTTTCTAATGTATGCTTCACGACGATGTTTTATTATCACTAAGTACCAACCTTGCTAAACCGAAATCCTTTATTATGAACCATTTAGTCACTAGCAATAGTGAGCGCGAATATTAATAATAGGCCTATTGGGATTGACGAATCCCATTTGTATTGACTAAGTTCAAACAAATGCATTAATATTTGAGATTTAGGTATGTTAGCAAAGTACCTACCGGGATAAATCTGCCGATCGATATTGGTACACATTAACGTTATGGTGTCATAAGCTTAGTGTATAATAACTGTTCCGGGCGTATAATAACATAGCCTACCTGTTTTGTTTTCCAAACATTGGTGTGAGCCTATAACTCACACTACCAACATATTGTGTTCAAACGATTTAACAAACTCTATGAATATCACTCAACCTTTGTGTTGACCTCTCAAGCATGTATTTCAGGTTCATGACGATCAAGGATGGCACGGAAGGACACGGATACTCAAGAGGGCTATAAATTTTTATTATCATTCAAAAACTCACTTAATGTGATTTGTAAACATGGAACCAATTGGGACCTCATTTTTTTTAATCTCTGATATTTATATATTTTGAATGATACATCTTTTAAAACGACTCAATTGGAGTTCGTTTTCTATTATTGTGACTATTGTGCCGTCGAGTAACACCCAGTTCGAATTCCGCTGCATCCATGAATTGGGGGTGTTACAGATTGGTACCAGAGCCATGGTTATAGAGAAACGGGTCTAATTGAGACCTAAACTATAACCGCAATTACAAGCAAAAACATTTTATAGCCTTCCGCTCTCCGTGTCTTCCATCCTCCAGACGATTATGGACTTAGTAAGCATGTTATGATACACAAACATATTAGTATATTGATATATAAACTCGGTTTATTTTCAATTGTTTATCTAAACAATGGACTAAACATATCTGTGTATGCCTATTCTAGGGCATTTCGACACAATCACATTCTCCCAATCATGTTCCTACTCCAACATTTTGTGTCCAAGACATTGTAACTAATTACAATGGTCTCATTCACTTTTCAAGACATTGTATGTTACAATGGTCTCATTCACTTTTCAAGACATTGTATATTACAATGGTCTCATTCATTTTCCAAGACATTGTGAGATACAATGGTCTCATTCATTTTTCAAGACATTGTATCATACAATGGTCTTAACCATTTCTCAAATGTTTTGAGTCACACAATGGTCTAATTTACTTCCGAGACATTGTGATTTACGTAATGGTCTCTGGAATTATTCCATCACATCATCAATATCATTTCATATGATATCAAAAACCCATCACAATCTATCGATTTCCAAACAAGAAATATGAGATTTCTAAAGGACAATCCATCATTGACAAAAGCTGAAGTTCAGCCCTACATTCATCAAAGTTTTCTTCTGAAACCTTCATTATTAAAAGTTCGTGATCCTGGCCAAGTATGTTCTATTTTAGAACTACTTAAAACTTCCTTTCCATACGTACCTACCCTTACTATCTTCTATTCAATGGAATATGAAAACATACGTTACAAGTCTTGTATGGACGGGTCTTGCAACTGAACGGTTTGACATCGCCTTTGTTTAGTGGACAGTTTCCCGAAAGCAACGGACTTATCACAAGTATACCTAATTTAGGCATTTGAAAATTTTATCGAACCTCGGCTAAATATAGACTAGTCACCTATATTTAACCTAGGGACAGTGGAATATAGTCTGACTAACTATATTCGACTTAAAATTTTCAAATACTGAGAGTAGTTGTACTAGGGTTATGTTTAGGTTGATTTCCTACTCGAACTCGATAAACCACCAGAATACATTAAAACGATCTAGAGGCACGATAATGCCTTACCACTCAGCGAAATCTTAACACCTTATTTGTACTACCAAATTTCATTCTTGAAAGTTTTCATTTATGAGATAATCCGAACTAATATCTTGGGATAGTTATCAATTCTTCTCTTCATCCTGTAGAAGTACTAGCCTGTTTAGGTCCTAAGGATACCATTCCATCATAAACCTTTAAAATCTCTTAAGATTTTCAAAGCAAACTCAACATCTATACCTAAGAGTATTAATGTTAAGCATACATTACACACTTTTGTTCATCAACATATCACAACATTACCTTCACAACCGTGGCAAACACAAGCTCATTAACAGATCTTGATGCACTTTTAAAGCTCAAATCATCCTTAGTTACACCACAAGCACCCTCACCAGCTTTACAAGATTGAATATTCATCTTGCACTTTTGGAACACCAGTATCATCTTGTAATACACTACCTTGTAACTTACCGGCTAAGTATGAATGTTGTGTTGAGAATTATTAAGTAGGATGATTTATAATTATTTGAATGAATTGGGATGCCTTTTCATTTAAATAAAGAAATTGTAAATCACCGAACCATAAGTTTATATTTCCGTATTTACATTGTTTGGGATGCCTCTCTATGTAAATAAAGAATTATAAATAAGTGGGCTTATTTGTATCCGAAATAACATAAGTATGAAGTCAATAAACACTAGGTACAACAACCGATTACCTACTAGGCTATGATTGCAATTACTATCTCAATTCCTATTAATATTCGACTGCTATATCAATTTCCTTTGATATTCGATTATTACCATACCTTTCCTACACAAAAGTAAGCCTCATCCTACACCATACACTGAAATGACAAATCAAACTCCATCACTAGTAATCCCAGACTTTAGTCCTCATAAGTAACCACACCTTTTCATTGACACCACTCCAACATATAACACACAAAGAACTTCGGGACGAAGTTCCCCGTAAGGGGTAGAGACTGTAACAATTCGCAATTTCAGGTTAATTACCATTCCCGGAAAATTTCACTATTCACTTTTACTATTCATTTTTCCCGAAACTTTCCCGAAAGTTGATTTTTATTTGATATTCTCGAGTGATAAATCATTTCCATGGCAAATTAAATGTTTGACATTCGTCAGATCATTTTCGTGAAAGTTATTAAGGAATTACACGTTTTAGGGTAAAACGTCATTCAGAAATTCTACGTATAACGAAACTCGACCGCGTTAAGTGACCCCGCATCAGAAAAATGTTTGACACACTCAGGATTTATTTGAGAATTAATCGTGACTGAGAAAAACATGACCAAAGACTTCCCAGCAGGTCACCCATGTCGGTACTACTCTCACATAAGCACGCTTAACCGAATGGGCGATTAACCGTTAGACCACGAAACGAGTTTCTAAGACATTTTGAGTTTTCAAACTTATTAGAAAAAGTCAACATAATTTTTCCCTCCTCCTTTGACCAAAAGTCATTCCTTGATTTTTAGGCTTACGGTTTGATGTCTAAAAGACATTTAACACCAACCGACACTAGACTGAGCCCAGTCTAGACATTATAAGTCATTTTAAATCATTTTTATCACATTAGAAAAGTAACATTTTACTTTTCTCAATTTTACGCAATATTCGTACATTTTACGTATTACGCGTTTAAGACCCGTGTTTCCAGTTTTTAGCAGGGTTTACCACCCAAATGGAACCTACCACTCATTTTATATTTTATTATGGAACTTATTGACATGTTTATCAATACTTTCAAGTTCCATAATTTTACGACACCCGGTTTTACGTTTTGAGGCTTAATCATTTACGGTTAGCTTTTTACGGAGTCAAAATGCACAAACTAAGCAAGATAACACCAAGACTCATCATCTAGTCATCTTATCCATGTTGAACCGCCAAATAGGGGGGGGGGAGTCACCATGGTGTGGCTTGATCTTGACCATTGATCTCTAGGATCATTACAAGTGTCTAAACTAACCATGGTTAAACTCTAACCCAATATATGGTTAACTATTTTTCCTACCCTATAAATACCAAGCTAAACACAAGTAATTCCTTGCACCACACCTTCTTATAACCTTCAAGTCCTAAAACCTAAGGCACTTTTCTTATATTTTGTAAGAAAGTTAACTAGTTTTTGAAAGAAAACTAGTGTTTGATCTTCAATCTTGGAAATTTTCTAAGAAAAGTTGTTATAACTTTAAAGTCTCCAAAAAGACGTCGTTATAATCTTCAAATAGCTTTGGACTTCAAGAAGGCGTCGTTATAATCTTCAAATAACCTCGGTTTATCATAGATTGCAAAGGGAGAAGCTAAAGTCTATCAATGTCCTATCCTTACATGTTAACTTCCTTTCATCTTTGAAAGCCAAAAGTTGTAAGCCAAACCCTAACATGCTTCTTGTTGAATAATCATGTTCATGTTATTTACATATTATTCATGCTATATTATGTCTTGTATTCATGTCCATGATGTATAAAAGTGAGTAAAACAAGTATTGATACATATATGTAACTTATGTTATTCAAACAAGTAAACTAGTGACTTTCTTGGAAAACCACGACCAAAATGGTAAAATTATGATATTGGATCATTACAAATTACAGTAGAGGACTTAACAAGGAAACCATAGCAATTTGAACCACCTAAAACGAGTAAACGAGTCAAAAGTTATGGCGATTTGAAGTTACCAAAGATTTCCGGCAAAACTGCCTAAACCTTCCTGTCTTGCATTCTGAGTTTTTGAAAGTCCCACTTCTGGTCCGATTCATCAAAAAGTTAAAACACGAAAGTTGTGCGGAACGACGTTTTCATTCAGGAACAAAGAAGCTCGAGCCCTGAAAACGCTTTCTGAGTGATAAAATTCTTCAAATTCTAAACAGCCCATTTTTAAACCAAAGTCACTATATTATAGTTATGATTTACTAAGACCAAGAGGTCTTATGACCTATAATCAAGACCACAACCATGGCTAGAGCCAAGGTTGTGTCTCATGACCTTGGAACAAGGACCAAAGGTCATGGCTAGGCCATGACGAAATGACCATACCAATTTACATAGGCGTAAACATGAAACAATGAATTAGGCGATAACATGAACAAGCAATTTGGATCTACTTCACTAAAAGGAAACCATGAGATATTACCAAGAGAAAATGGTCATTCAAGACTTATGAAACTACCCCTAATAACAATCTTCCTGTACTAATAAACTTTCCTAAGTTTATTCAAATATCGGACATGTAACTTTTCGGATCAAAACTTATATCTATATATTTCATCAACTACTACAATAGTAGGGAGCCTCATGTGAGGAGTTCATTATGTAAGCCGTCGAGTTGAGTTGTGGATTTACGAGTTAAAGTGTCCTGGCTCCTCGAACGCTTACTAACATGACTTCTGAATTATGTCGGCCCGAACGGTAGTGAACGATATACCAAAACATACATGTTTCATGAATCTTTCTTTCAAAGACTTACAATATACATCATACCACATCATGGACTAAATGCAAGATATATATATAGGCACTACTTCATATTCTTTACTCCGATCCTAAGTCGCAACATTCGATTATAGGTTGCTCGTAGAAACCTTCACGATTCAACCGTTACATTCATTACTTGCTATCTTACTTAAGGTGAGTTCATAGCCCCACTTTCCATTACTTAATTGTTTTACAAATCCTTGGGGGGAATACATGCTATTTCTAAATCGAATACAATGCTTTCTAATGTATGCTTCACGACGATGTTTTATTATCACTAAGTACCAACCTTGCTAAACCGAAATCCTTTATTATGAACCATTTAGTCACTAGCAATAGTGAGCGCGAATATTAATAATAGGCCTATTGGGATTGACGAATCCCATTTGTATTGACTAAGTTCAAACAAATGCATTAATATTTGAGATTTAGGTATGTTAGCAAAGTACCTACCGGGATAAATCTGCCGATCGATATTGGTACACGTTAACGTTATGGTGTCATAAGCTTAGTGTATAATAACTGTTCCGGGCGTATAATAGCATAGCCTACCTGTTTTGTTTTCCAAACATTGGTGTGAGCCTATAACTCACACTACCAACATATTGTGTTCAAACGATTTAACAAACTCTATGAATATCACTCAACCTTTGTGTTGACCTCTCAAGCATGTATTTCAGGTTCATGACGATCAAGGATGGCACGGAAGGACACGGATACTCAAGAGGGCTATAAATTTTTATTATCATTCAAAAACTCACTTAATGTGATTTGTAAACATGGAACCAATTGGGACCTCATTTTTTTTAATCTCTGATATTTATATATTTTGAATGATACATCTTTTAAAACGACTCAATTGGAATTCGTTTTCTATTATTGTGACTATTGTGCCGTCGAGTAACACCCAGTTCGAATTCCGCTGCATCCATGAATTGGGGGTGTTACACCGAGGTTATTTGAAGATTATAACGACGCCTTCTTGAAGTCCAAGGCTATTTGAAGATTATAACGACGTCTTTTTGGAGACTTTAAAGTTATAACAACTTTTCTTAGAAAATTTCCAAGATTGAAGATCAAACACTAGTTTTCTTTCAAAAACTAGTTAACTTTCTTACAAAATATAAGAAAAGTGCCTTAGGTTTTAGGACTTGAAGGTTATAAGAAGGTGTGGTGCAAGTTTTCTATGTGTTTTAGCTTGGTATTTATAGGGTAGGAAAAATAGTTAACCATATATTGGGTTAGAATTTAACCATGGTTAGTTTAAGACACTTGTAATGATCTAAAGAATCAATGGTCAAGATTTAACCACACATGGTGACTCCCCCCACCCCTAGGTCGGTTTACAAAGGATAAGGGTGACTAGATGAGTAGTCATGGTCTTTGGATGATAATATCCTAAGTATGTAGCTAGTTTTGACTCCGTAAATTGCTAACCGTAAGTTTTTAGGCCACGAAACGTATAACCGGGTATCCTAAAAATATGAAACTTATAAATATGCTAGAACTTATCAATATACTCTATAATAAAATATAAAATGAGTGGTAGGTTCTATCGGGTGCTAAAACCCTGCTAAAAATTGGAAACACGGGTCAAAAACGCGTAATTCGCGTAAAACGCTGAACTGAAAAACGTAAAATTCCAAAACTTTTGGAATTGTCATGAAATGAGAGAAAATCATATTTCTATTGTTTATAATGTTTTATGGATATATCGGGATGCTGGAAGGACGTTTAAACCTAAAAGTAAATCTCGGACACGGCTTTGTGATTTTTGCAGAAATGATCCGACGAGCGTCAAACTCTCGGATTATCGTTAAAATAGTTTAACTTACGAGAATATGAAATAAAAATTTCTGAGATGAATAGTGAAAAGTGAATAGTAAAAAGTGAATAGTAAAAAGTGAATAGTGAAATTTTCGAGAATGAAAGTTAACCTGAAATTGAGAATTGTTACAGCCTCCAACTTCTTGATGACTTCAACAATAGCATTTTGGCGATCCACGTCGCGATTCTTGGTTTCATTTTTGATAAATCGTTGCAGTTCATCGACGGTATGTGGTAGTTTACAAGCCATAATTGTGTGTAAATATGTTAACTGTGAGAATGCTAAGTGTGTATATATTTGTAAATAATGTGTTGTATTTATAAGGTTTAAAAAAAAATTTGAATTCTAGCCGTTTGGCTTCAAACGGTTGTGTTGTACTACATAATAACGTTAGGGGGTGTTGTATTTTTTTTTATTCATTCCAGTAGTAATGCACGTTACTACTCCAGCGTACGTTACAATTCTTCTCCAACGCAACCTAGTGGGAAATGGTGAAATGCAAGAAAACGGCGTTGAGGCAGTGACACGTAAGAATAACGCAAGTTTTGCGTTATCACTCCCTCCCCTCTAAGTGATTAAGTTTACAATTTTGTTTTACGATAGCAGAATAATTTGACTAAACAAAACATGTAATACAAAATTTTGTTTTACAAGATCCTTCAGGAAAATATGAAGTTGACAAAAAGTTACACTATTGGTAAAAAATACATGAGGTTTCTATGAATTCTCGAGATCCTCCTTAGGTCCGCTATTGTTTATACATAAATAGTTAATTTATAGTTTGTTTTCTAAACGAATTGTTGTCTCATTCATGCCCTTTAATTCGATGTTGGTCGAATAACATTCTTGCATTTGCCAAAAAAAATTGAGAACTTGTCGACGTCCAAAATTCAGTGTTTTATGGTGTAAAAATTGAAAAGGTTTCGAGAGAGTTATATACGTATAAATATATAACTCTGATTGGTGAACATAATATATCATGTTTGACTCACCTTAAAAGGTTCTAATGCGTATAATTTTAAACGATGAATGGTTTCAAGCTACACGTCTTTATTTACAAATATTTAACAAATATTACGTTTCCGCATCTTCTAATGATTGTTTTAAATAATCATGTAATTTTGCCCATACCTCTTCTATGTAACTTATGATTTGATATCTTCATAGTTCTCACATCTTGATACTAACTACATTAAAAAGGCCTATCAAAAGTCTTGATCACTTGGTACAATATTTGACAGTCACACGATGCATAAGTCGTGTCTCACTTGTACGATCGCTAGGTCATCGGTCTATTCCATATGAACATCTTTTAGCACGTAACCTAGCGCGATTTTCCTCCTTGTCTTTTCGTTTTTACACAAATATAGGTTACCGATCGATTCACGCTTTACCCGAACAAACTCTTTACTAACAATATGCAAACTCTAATATAGCATATATGTTCCATTGAAGGAACTAGAAAGTGGGCATCTTTAAGATGTCCTGTATTATTGTCTTTCTACCACTTTATAATAACTAGCTTGCGGCTAGAAAGACCATATGCGGAATCTCTTATAGAAGCAAAATATATGTATGCTCAAAAAAAGCCAAAAAGATTATTCTCATTTGAAAACACCTAAACAATGCATCCATCATTTAAGTTCCATCTACTTGTTGGAACTACTTATGATTCGTTATTCTTTGTCAAATTGACAAACAAATTAAAGAAATACTTTTCACAGTGTAAACACTAACAAGTAATAACAACATATTTTAAAAAGTTACCGAAAATTAACAAACATATAGCAATATTTTTTTACCGATCATAACATGATCCTTGTTTTCACCGATGATAGAAACATACGGTGAACCATATAAGGATCTTTACGCTACTTGCAACTACCTTCACGTTGCAACGTATATGTGGAAACACGATGCAACGACCAAATTTTAACAACTTGTTCGGCATTCTTCAATGGCAACATGTGTTCTTCTACAACCAAAACTATTAACAACCTCGAAATAACCCAATAACTACGATATTTAGTACCAAAACAATAAGAAGAAAGTAACTATCCAAAACTAAAAAAAACCAAATCAAGTAAAAGTAAGTGATTAGTTCATAAGTCATAACAAGATGAAAACATTTTTTTTTTTCCGTTTCAGAGTTCAATATACTGCGACATCAGCTCTAACTTAACCATCTAATTCCCAAAATCAGTCACATTTTCTTCTTTTTCCTCGTTTTCTTTGTTTTTTCCAACTTCATCACACGAATCCAACTCGACAGCAAGGCTTATAGTAGGCATACAGCTCTCGGACCGCGCTAATCCAACGCTCTCACTACTCTTAACCGTAGGACTACTCGGCATAGACCTCAACGACCTCGGCGAGTCCATACTCCTCTTCAATATCTGCCTCATAGCCGCGATTAAATGAACCGCGGGATTAGGAGGTGGACCAGCTGACAATGACCCTCTACAAAATGTCATGTGGCGTGTCATGGCTTCTTCGGTACTAATCAACCTTTTACTTCGAATCATTTCATCTTTGACCGCTTCCCCACATAACCCGCATATCCAGTTGCCTTGATAACGTTCGCGTATAGCTGTTATGTAGGCTGGCGTGCACTCTTCTTTTAGTCCACAACATTCGCACACCGCAAACTCGAATTCGGTCACTGGAGACGTCAAACTTGGGGTCCCGGGACCGGTTTCGGACGTCGAAATCATCATCGGGTCGCTCATCACCGTAGTAGACATCTCTACAAAAGTTTCACAAGGTAACAAAATTATATATTTGTATTGTATATAATATATAATGAGACTGTGTTTAGAAAAACATCTACTACAACATATTTATGGAGTTTTGTTTCGGATTATATAGCAGGTTTATGACTTATTTGGTTTTCGGTTTATGTTTCGTAAGCTCACTTTTTCTGGCTTATTTTAAAACTTTTTCTGTAAGCTTATCATGATATGATAAGTGTCATGATAAGCTTATAGAAGCCGAAAACCAAAAGTGAGCTTACGAAACATAAACCGAAAACCAAATAAGTCGTAAGCCCGTTATATAAGCAGGAACAACAACCCCTTATACTCCATAATAATTTGTTTTAATGAAAAATACTCCATAAACAATAGAAAGACTGCTTTTAAAAAAACATGGTATATATATTTTATTGTATATAATACTAAAAGTTTACCGGAAGGTATGATGTAAACAGTCATACCACGATAAAAAAACTGCTTCGACATCCGACAGAAGTAAAAATAAAAAAATGTAAAAACAAATAAAAAGAAATAATAAGAACATGAATTACCAGCAAAAGTAGCAGAAGAATGATGGGAGAAATTTTACACAAACAATAATAAAATTATAGTTATCGCTCTTTTTCCCACTCAGCTTTGAATTGAATAGGAAGAAAATGAAATAAAAATCTGAAATACATTTCAATTTAACCTCTTGTGTTTTGCTTTTAATTTTAGTATCTGAATCAAAATAAAATCAAAACCGAGCTTAAAACCAGGAGAATGTATTTAATGTTGTGTGTGTGTTTTTTTAAGGTGTTTTTGTATGTGTGTGTAAATATAGAGAGAGAAATATATATCATATATATATATATGTCAAATATATATATGTAAATGAAATAAAATATATGAGGGGGGTAAAATGAAAATATGATCAATGATTAGGGGGTATATTCCACTTGGAAAATGGGAATAGAATAAATTCCACGTCATCAATTGGCTGCTGCCAGCAGGATATTATCAACTAAAAGGGCATTTTTGTAATTTTACAGAAATTTATAGAAATTTTCTTGTGATTTCCATATATTGGTTAAGGTTTATCCAATAATGTGGTGACACGTGGAAGCAGCCAACGTGTACATTCAGTTATCCAGCTCAGCATGATAAGTTGACAACCATTTTTTATAATATTTTAGTGAGATATAATGATTTATGGAAATTATTTTATTGTTTTGTGGTAATGAACTAATGATACGTGGGTATTAATTTGATTATTATTTAAGTAATGATTTTAATCTGGTTTAAATAATATTCGATTTGCTTTAGTACGTTTCTATTTTTTATTGCAATTTGAATTTATTTCCGTTTTTTGCTTGTGACTAATTAATAATCAAATCTTGGCTTTTCTTAAAATTGTTTGTAGAGCTTGTTGTGCACGTTTTATCAATTAGTTGAAATATTTATGATATTGGTGTGATTGGGCGGAACATTTAGGAGCGGTGAATGGTGAGCAAAGGCGGACCTTTTAAACGGCAAGGGAGGGTCCCACTCCTCCTCTCCAAAAGTTGCGACCACTAGTGTAAATTTTATAGAGTTTATGGCTAATTTAGTTGATAATACAGACAAATCTATGATTTGGCCTTCCAAAATAAATGTTCAAGTTCCGCCACTGATGGTGAGCGTTAAGCGTTGTAATCTTTAATGCGAAGCATCAACTAGTTTTATTATTTTTTTCGAAATTCTTATTTTTCAACGCACCATGAAGTAGCAATTATAAGCGTTGAATATTTAAGAGTTATTTTACACATTATTATTACACATACAATTACATTACCAAACATTTTTATAGAAAATAATGTTACTGCTCATTTACTGTTTATTGCTATTTTTGTCAAACATACCAATTGTTAATTTATATATATATATTTTTTTTTGCTAATTAACAAATTTTATTTCTTAATTTGACCAATAAATAACGTGTTTCCAAAGTGTCTGCGTGTCATGACACCTCCACTTGCCTTGTAAGAATATTGTTTATTTTAGTAATGATTTGGTTGGGCATTTAATTATCATAACATATGTTCCAAATTTGTTATATTAAATATTTTTAATTTTAATGTAGGTCAGTGTGATCGACGTATATTTTAGAGTCAATGTGCCATATTTAGTTTAACTTCATTGCAATTTGCTATGAATATATATAACCTGTGTATTTGGCGTGTATAAAGTATAAACATCGCCATTTACGTATTTTGGGTTGTAAGGAACGCTCAAAAACAGTCACGGAATACATCAATTAGTCCTTGTACATTTAAATAAAAAACACTAGCTATCTCCCTGGCTAAGTTGAACAGAAAAAACTTTACTGATATAAGTATTTCGCGTGTACAAAAAATACATAATTTATTTATTGCAGTAACGAATACTCCGTAATAGTTCATTGACACAAAATCATTTTATTTGATTTTTGAAAGGGACTTACACCTCAAAGATTTTTTTTCCTTCTTATTTTCAACATTTTATTGGCCCATTGAAATTAATTAATTGTAAACATCACTATAGCCTTCATGTCATTTAATTATGAAATGCATACAAGAAATTAAACCATTAATTAAATATTGAAAGACATCATTTGATGATGACAATTGTGGGAACCCCAAAAGTAATGGTATCAATAATTTTAGCCGTAAGCAATAATTAAACGGTAATTTACATATCATTTACCGATGTATTGGAAAATATCTTTTATAACAAACTTATTAAACTTGAGGGTCTAATGTGAAAGTTTTTTAGCCTTGTTTACTAATACTTAATTTTGGTGTTACTTTTGTTAGTTTTGTATGTGCAGGAGTTAATGTGTAACATTGGGCTATATAAGGATTGAGATGGAGCTAGGGTTTCATATCTTTTGCTCATTTATTTCTCTGGTTTCTCACGTAGTCTTTCTCTCTCAAGTATTGGTTGTCATCTGGGTTTATTAGTAGTTTGGACTAGTAGTTTTACATCAAGATCTTCTTGATTGTAGTTTTGTGTTTCTGATATAGTTTGGTTTACTGGGTTTGGGTTAGTGTGTGAGTATTGTAAGTAGCACCTGATAGAGGGACTACTATATTTTCAGTTGTATTGTACTTGGCTTGAATCCGTGTTGGGGACAAGTCTACTGTGTATATTGTTATAATAAAGATAAGTCACCAAAGGGTGGTTGGTTGGGTGATTACCCCTTGTGTTTAGTAGTTTTGATACCATTTTTACATGGTATCAGAGCCCTAGGTTCTGATCAGTTAGTTACATTGGTTTCTTGGTGTTCTTGATCGACTCTTGGTTTGGTGGTGGTTGATTCAACGAGTTGGTGGTTGAATCTTATTCAGTTAAGGTTTTTAGTGAAGTTTTAGGGTTTGATCTGGAATTAGGGTTTTTTCTTGAAACCCTAATTTTGGGGTTTTTAGTTCCTGGTTCAATTAAGAGCAATTGGTGGTGGGTTCTTGAAGAATTGACAACTAATTGTTGATTCTTGGGTTGATTCTTAGAAAGCCCTAATTTGACTTTTTGTGGAATCTTGTGGATCTGTGATTTTTGGGCTGAATCTTGATTCAGTTACTCTAGACTAAGTGAATCTAGAGTAGCTGTTGTTGTCTTTCCGCTGCACTTGGTATAAAGCACTGTAAGTCTTTCCTCTTCTCTTAAGAAACCATTATCTCAGTAAGAGTGGGTGCAAACAGGCAGATTAACATCTTGACCTGCCAACTCTGATTGGTACGGAAACCTGCTCTGCTCTGTCCCAGCCTGCTCTGCTGGATTCTTGGTCTTCTTGGGTGTGAGTTTATATTTGTTTAATTGGTTTAGGTGTTTGTTGCTGTTCTCGTTGGTTTATTTGTTTCTTGTTTGGTTTCTGGTCGTTTCTTGATGTTTTTTCTATGGCTATCATGATTAGTAATTTAGATTAGAGTAATCCTCTGCATCTTCATCCTAATGATTCTAATTGTGCTTCTATAGTGACAGTTAAATTGACTAGGGTTGAGAATTATAGGATTTGGGCTAGTGCTATTAAGTTGGCCATACAAATTAAGAATAAAATGGGGTTTCTTGTGACAACCGACAGTTTAGGGAGTTATTTTAAAAACCCGCATTACGTTAAAGTTCGTTTATAATTTTTATTTAAAATTTTATTTCACAACGAACTTGTAAGACCTATTTTATGAATAATTATGTGTTTATGATGTTATGGAATTCGAAAATTATTTTCATAATTCATTTTGATATTATGCTCGGTGATGTATTCTTAAATTCTCACTGGTACTACGTTGACTCTGGCACTAGGTTTACCTAACGAAAATTTTATGATTCGTTTTACGAGTCCGACTATATTTTATTTATTTACGAGATGTTTCGTGAGATATTAAACGTTTGAAATGAGTTCGGGTTTCGGGCCACATGTTTTACATTTACCCACCTTACCCACTCTTACTATTAGTAATATTATTATTATTACTATTATTATTATTATAAAAGAAAGTTTTTTTTTTAAGAGAAAAATTACAAAAACCGTCCTTGTGGTATTATCACCACACACACAAACACAACACCTTCACCCTCACCAACACTCTCTCTCTTCCCCTTTTCTTACCCTAGCCGCCGAACCACAAATCCGGCCACCACCACCATCTCGCCGCCCTCACAACAAAACAAACACCACCACCTTGTTCCTTTTTCCTTCCTCTTTCTTTTGGTGTACTATACGCGCCGTATAACACACCTTAACACCTCGCGATTCAATCAAATCCGACCCAACTTTATTGTTTTTACTAGATCTATACTTTTGGAGGTTCAAGAAGGTGATCATGTTCGATTTTGGCTTTTGGGTGCCTTGACTTGGTGACTAATCCGTGGCTACACGGATGACTTTTGTGGGAATCGAATTATTATGTTATGAAATAAGGTTTTTGATGTTAAAATAAAGGTTTGGTATCCGGGTTGTGGATGATTGGTTGTTGTCGACTTGTTGACCACGAGCCGTGGCTCACGGCTCATCATGGTTCGAGCCCTATGGCTTGATATTCTTGATTGGGTTTTGACCTAGTATATTTTCGTGAGAGCTTGTTATGTTGGTTTTGATTGGTGGCTCATTTTGATCGAGCCTAGCTCTTGTTGTTGTTGGTTAGGTGCCACGACCCAAAGGGTCCTCATTTGGCAGCTTTGTGGTGCTCGATTGAGCTTTTGCCGAGACCAAGATGGTCCTTGGTCGAGTCCTCCTTGACTCATAATTGTAGCCGAGACCCAAGTGGGTCACTTGTCTCGGGTTTGGCTTGGTAAACCGACCCAAATTATATGTAATATGATGAACTTCTTGTTGTTATTTTTCATGTTGTTGTTGTTGTTGTTGTTGTTGTTGTTGTATTTGGATTTTGGCCGAACGCTTTGGTTGGGTCGAGACCTTTGTAGTCTCGACAATGGAATTATGGTATTGATTGTGGAGTTGTTGTCGAATGGTAAAGTGTGATTGGGGACCGATTGTGAGACGGTCACTTAGAATGACGGAGATAGGTTAGTCGGGTGCCGTAGTCGGACCCTATTGTTGTAGCACGTGGATTGGGATTGTTTTGGACGGAGATGTATTGATTATTATGACTTTTATATTACTTTGGACTTGGACAATGAGCCGAGAGTCATGACTCGGACATGTGACCATTTCGTATGACTCGATAACTATTACAATTAAAACGTAAATAATAAAACTCGTAATAATAATTATTGATAATATAAACGTTTATATGAATATATAGACGTGAATAACGGATATATAATTATATAGGCGCGTATATTAATAATAATAATAATCACGAGTCATATTATAAATAATACGACTAGATATATATTAGGTTACGAAAGTGGCGTAATATTATTGAACGTATTATTATTATAAAAATGTGTTATAAAACGAGAAACTCTCGACAATTATTAAACATTTAACAAAAATGTCATTTTGTATATATATAACGGGTAAACTTATCGAGTTATGCGAAGTTGTTGTCACTCGAGTCCAGGTAAGTTATTATTTGTGACTTTCGTGTTGTCACGGATATATGACGATTAATATAAACGTTTTCTATAACTAAATAACCACTTAACCGTAGGGTTGAACCGGGTTATTTGGCTATATGAAATGAATATATTAATGGGCATCGTATCCTACGACGCCCATAGGTTGTGGTATATGTAAAGTGTAATAAATTGCGAATGTATATATCGGGAAATCTGACCAATTTGACGATGTATATGAGGAGTTTATTAAACTACGATATATACCATATAGTATTTATGTGCTATGTGCTTTAGGATTGGGTGTAATCTTGGAACGGTATGTTACGTAAATAAATATGAGGATTATCAAATCGACGGATTCGATAAACTTCGGCGATTTATTTAAATGATATATTGGGCTAATATTAGATCCATAGTTTATTTTATTATTCTTTGTGTGACCTTGGTTTGTTTTGAGTCGACCCACCACCTGTATGGATACCAAACGTAAATACACCAAACTAATACGAAATGGATTTTCGGAAATAAAACGGATTCTCGTCCGGGTTTGGGAATATTTTGAATTTGAGGAAATGATTTCTGAACGAGTTAATATTGTTAGGTCGTGCCGAGTCCGTAGTTGCTGTTTCGTGAGTTACTATACATCTTATTTCTACCGATTTCTTCTTGCTATTTTCTGGACTTGAGGTGAGTCATAGCCCCATTTTTACTCTTGAACTATGTTTTCAATACTTGGGGTGAGAAACGTGCAAATTATTTTATGTGGACTATTATCGCTTTTATATTCTTTCTAAACTTGCTATGCGTATGGACTAGGATATATTGTCAGCTTTAGTCACATATGTTTTGTGTGTACTATTCAAGGTTGGCTTATTTGGATTTGTCAGCTTTAGTCACACGGTTTCGTGTGTACTATTCAAGGTTGGCTTATTTAGATACTGTAGTGTGCACCTATAGGTTGTTAATACTTCGGAGGTTATCCGAGTATTTATTGGTATTGCGGGGGTTACCCGAATATCTATGTTAGAACGGAGGGTATCCGTGTGTTAGGTTGGAGCGGAGGGTATCCGCAGGCTTTTAGCGAGTCCTTAGTCTAGCTAGCAAGCGTTTTGCGTATATGTCCACTATATTGTTAGACGAATTTAAACCTATGATCTCACCAGCGAAAGCTGACTTTTAGCACGTTTTCTCAGGTAATTAAGTGATGATATGTATGCTTGGAATGGAAGGCTCGGCCAAGGCTCATGGTTTATGGATCTATTTTTCTAAGCTCTGATAATTAATTTTGGACCTTTTGATATGTTATTTTGGGCCTGACTCTGAATGATGTTGGGATAAATGTAAACCTTAAAACCCCGTTTTGGTTGCGTTTTTATTATGTTTACTTTATCTCGTTCTATATTGTCTTGTGTTGGATACCAATCCCCGTAGCACCCCGAAAGCTTGTTGAGTCTTCCGCTGTATCAAATTTTGGGGGTGTTACAGATTGGTATCAGAGCCAAGGTTATAGAGAACTAGGTAAATAAACGCCTAAACTATAACCGTATTTTTATAGAAAATGATCCTTGACCACCGCCCGCCAAGCCGAAGCATCTTCTATTATTTGAGGTATTATGAGATATTTGAGATGATTGTTAGATTTGGGATTTATTGAGATGATTTGAGGTTTATGGATTTTAGTAATAAGATGGCGTTTCGAGGAATTATATGGTCTATATGTTTTATAAACATTTTAGTAATGCGGTGTTTGAAATTCTTTTTTTATTGAGATTATATAATTGAATTATTTGATGAGGATTTTTGGTATGGTATTTTGAGTTGTGATTTAGTTGTTTTGAAACACTTACACCTACCCTACGCCGTTGTCACAGACCATGGCCTCCCATATGCCCGATGTCGTCGAGGATATTCTTACTGCACCGGTTTTACCTGCACAATTCATTATGGCATCTGATGATCCTTACCAGATGGCCATGCTTTCAGCTACTGTATTGCAGGCAGCTTCTACTTCAGCACCACCTGCTGCATCTACGCAGGGACCCTCATCTTCTCTAGGGCTCCCTGGTACATCGAGGCAGCTTACTCTTCATCAGGCTTTGGCTCGCGTGGCCCCACGCTTTGCCCACCGAGCTACGGCACGCATGTCGGTACGCCCTACTCCATCACCTTTACAGATTGATGCTCATTCTCTTCTGTCTGAGGCGCCACCCACATCATTGCATTGTCGTCCTAGATCACCTACCACATCTCCACATGGTTCACCTAGTAGGAGACGACGATTGATGAGGTACTCTTCCGATGAGGAGGAGGAGGAGGAGTACGAGGGTGAGGATGAGGCTGATGACCCTGAGCAGGAGGATGACCCTCAGGAGGATGACCAGGGTGATGATGATGACCCTGAGGAGGAGGATGACCCTCAGGAGGATGAGATGCCTGATGATGATGATGTGTTAGTACCACCAGCTCAGGCTGAGGAGCCTGATTCACCTGTACATCCGATTGAGCCTGATTCACCTGATCATCCGTTCTTGTTTGAGTTGCCACCTGGTAGTCCCGTTGAGTCGGATGCATCTTCTGAGGTTTCTGCTGAGCATGCAGAATTAGGTGAGATTGGCAGGTTATGGGCTCGGATTACTGAGCTTAGTGAGAGAGTTGCACATGTATCTGATCAACTTGAGAGAGTTATTGGAGAGTTTTTAGCGGATTTGAGAGTTGACATGACTGTCGTTGTGGGCAGGACTACTGAGCTGAGGAGAGTTTTGATGGAGGTCCACAAGCATATCGATAGTTTGCAGCGAGGATTTGTTACTGCTCGAGAGGCCGACCGCAAGCTATGGCAAAGGAATGCCGAGCTAGAGAAGGAGGTGGCTGACCTCAAGAGAGACCGAGACACCCATAGCGTGGAGCTAGGATCGTTATGGAGGGATCTTGATGGCTTGAGGCAGGAGTTGAGGAGCCTCCGCCAGCAGCGTGGCTAGTTGCTTGGGTTATGTTGTATGGTTGCTTTCTTAACCGAGGAGTGTTCGGTTAGAAAAGCTAGTTATCATATTTTGATGTATTTTGTTCAGTATTCGTCTCTTTTGGAACGATTAGTACGTTATTGTGTTTTCTAGTAGTTGGAACGATGTTAGATCGCTATTGTATGGTTGATGGTTATTAGTATATGGTACTATGTGATTTTGAGTGTTATGGAAATTGAGTTCTTATTCGCTTTATTGATGTTACGTGGTGTATTGTGCTATCCTTTCCATGACTTGGCTCCGTTGAATTGCTTTTGTTGAGCATATTGATAAGTTCTATTGGAGACTCATGAACTTGTGTGATGTTTGAGATCAATGGCCACACGATGAAACCCTGTTAGAGCTACCAAAACTGGTCCTGCAGTGACTACTCCTGGTCGCCGAGGACGCCGACCTACTCGAAATGTTGAAACCCCTACTCCTGACAACCTGGACACTACTAACCGCAACAACAGGAATCAAAATGTTGATGTTCAGGGAGACAATGATCATGTTCCACTTAATGCACCTACTGTGGATCAAGCAATGATCAATCAACTTGTGGAGCAAAGAGTTGCTGAGCTACTAGCTGAGTCAAATCATTCCAACAATTCTGCTGGAACATTTCCACCTGTTCGTGCTAACGGATGTCACTATAAGGAGTTTAAGATTTGTGGACCTATTGAGTTTGGTGGAACTGAAGGAGTGGTTTACTTGGTTAGGTGGATTGAGAAGACTGAGTCAGTGTTTAATGTCAGTGGTTGTGCGGAGAATGCGAAGGTAAAGTTTGCTTCTTTTACTTTCAAGGATGAAGCTTTAACTTGGTGGAACAATTACCGAAATGCAGTTGGGAGTGATGTAGCTTATGCCATGACTTGGGAACAATTTAAGGCTCTGCTGATTCAGACTTATTGCCCAAGGAATGAGGTCAAGAAGCTAGAGATTGAGTTTTGGAACCACAAAGTGAAAGGTAATGATATGACAACTTACAATCGTCGTTACCAGGAATTAGCCTTGCTTTGCCCAGATATGGTAAAAACCGAGACTCAAAAGATCGAGAGGTATACTGATGGGTTGCCTGTAGCTACGAGAAATGATGCGATTTCTGCTAGGCCTGCAAACATCCATGAGGCAATCACAATTGCTCAACAACTTATGGATTCGTTGGAATTAGAAGAAGCTGATAAGGAGAAGAATGGAAAGAGAAAGAGAGACCGTCACACTAAGGGTAATGATCACCGAAGCAAGAGACAAGCTAAGGCTTATGCTATTGGGAATGGAGATAAGAAGAATCAGAAGGTGATGCACCCAAGTGTGATCGTTGCCACCAGCATCATACTGGATGGTGTAGTGTGAAATGCCAGAACTGCTCAAAGAAAGGACACATAGCTAGGGATTGTAGAGCCCGACCTCTTGCTATGGTTCAGGCTGCTCCTGAGATGAGAAACAAGGCAGATGTTACTTGTTATGGGTGTGGAAAGAAGGGACACTATAGGAATGAGTGTAGAGAATCATGGAACCGTGGAGCTGGAGGAAACCGTGGACGACAAGATAATGGGGACCAGCGTGTGGAAGCTGGAGTTGCTCAGGGAAGAGTGTATGCACTCGGGAATGAGAGAGGAGAAGATCTGAACGTCGTTACTGGTACGTTCCTTCTCAATAATCGTTATGCTTCCATACTATTTGATACTGGTGCCGATAGGAGTTTTGTGTCCACTACATTTGCACCCTTACTAGAGAAACCTCCGATGGCCTTAGGAATTGGATATGATATCGAGTTAGCAAATGGAAATATAGAAAGGATTAATACTATCATTCGCGGTTGCACGTTAAATTTCTTGAACCACCCTTTCAATATAGATCTTCTACCCGTCACGTTAGGAAGTTTTGATGTCATCATTGGTATGGATTGGTTGTCGAAGTATCGTGCTCACATACTTTGCGACGAGAAGATCGTGCGTGTACCATACGGAAAGGAAATCCTAAATATATTAGGAGATCGAAAGGACTCTAGGAGCCCATCCCGATTAGCAGTCGTTTCTTGCACTAAGTTGCCAAAACTAATGGAGAAGGGATGTTACCTTTTCTTAGCTCAAGTTTTTGAGAAAGGAGGGACGAAGAAGAAGGAAAGGTGCATTGGAGATGTGCCTATAGTTCGTGATTTTCCTGATGTGTTTCCCGATGAATTACCGAGAATCCCGCCGACTAGACAAGTGGAGTTTCAGATTGATTTGATACCTGGTGCTGCACCTGTAGCACGAGCGCCTTATCGTCTTGCACCTACCGAGCTAGAAGAGTTGTCGAAACAATTGGCGGAGTTAGCCGAAAAAGGATTCATAAGACCAAGTTCTTCACCTTGGGGAGCCCCAGTCTTATTTGTGAAGAAGAAGGATGGATCGTTCCGTATGTGCATTGATTACCGAGAGTTGAATAAGTTAACGGTGAAGAATAGATACCCGTTACCTAGGATCGACGACTTGTTCGATCAACTCCAAGGATCGAGTGTTTACTCGAAGATCGATTTGAGATCGGGATATCATCAACTTCGAGTTCGCGAGGAAGATATTCCGAAAACGGCTTTCAGGACCCGTTACGGGCATTACGAGTTTCAGGTGATGCCGTTTGGGTTGACTAACGCACCGGCGGTATTCATGGATCTCATGAATCGGGTGTGTAAGCCTTACTTAGATAAGTTCGTGATTGTGTTCATCGATGACATTCTGATTTATTCAAAGAGTGAGAAGGAGAATGAGGAGCATCTAAGACTCATCTTAGAATTGCTCAGGAAGGAGAAACTCTATGCCAAGTTTTCGAAATGCGAATTCTGGATTCCGACGGTACAATTTTTGGGTCATGTGATTGATAGACAAGGAGTCCATGTGGATCCTGCTAAGATTGAGGCGATAAAAGATTGGGCTGCACCTACGACCCCAACCGAAGTTCATCAATTTTTGGGTTTAGCTGGTTATTACCGAAGATTCATTGAGGGATTTTTGAAGATAGCTAAACCATTGACCAAATTGACTCAAAAGAGTGTTACGTATGAATGGGGAGATAAAGAAGAGGAAGCATTTCAATTGCTTAAGAAGATGTTGTATAGTGCTCCTATCTTAGCGTTACCAGAAGGTAACGAGGATTTCGTCGTCTATTGTGACGCCTCACATAAAGGATTGGGAGCCGTATTAATGCAATGAGAGAAGGTGATAGCTTATGCTTCCCGACAGCTCAAGAAGCATGAGAAAAACTACACTACCCATGATTTGGAATTAGGTGCTGTGGTTTTCGCCTTAAGAATATGGAGACATTACTTGTACGGAACCAAGTGTGTTGTATTTACTGACCATAAAAGTCTACAACACATTTTGAATCAAAAAGAGCTCAATATGAGACAGCGACGTTGGATTGAATTGCTAAGCGATTATGATTGTGAAATTCGCTACCATCCTGGTAAAGCAAACGTTGTCGCTGATGCACTTAGTCGAAAGGAAAGAATACCACCGTTACGAGTTCAGTCATTGGGAATGACAATTGTATCGCCATTACCGTCTCAAATATTTGAAGTCCAAACGGAAGCGTTGAAAGCAGAAAACGGATCTGCCGAGAATATATTTGGGATGGCTGAGAATGAGAAAGGATTTGTTAAGCGATCTGATGGATTGTTATGTTTTGGAGATCGGATTTGGGTACCTTTGTATGGAGGAATTCGGGAGTTGATTATGCATGAGTCGCATAAGTCAAGGTACTCTATTCATCCTGGGTCTGACAAGATATACCAGGATCTTAAGAAGTTCTATTGGTGGCCAAATATGAAGGCAGATATAGCATCATACGTTAGTAAGTGCTTGACATGTGCTAAGGTTAAAGCCGAACACCAGAGACCGTCAGGATTACTAACACAACCAGAACTTCCAGTCTGGAAATGGGAGCGGATTACTATGGACTTCATTACCAAATTACCGAAGACAGCTAGCTGTTGTGACGCTATCTGGGTAATTGTGGATCGTCTGACAAAGTCTGCTCATTTCCTAGCAATAAGTGAAGATGATAGTGTGGATAAGCTTGCGAGGTTATATGTGAAGGAAATTATTTCACGTCATGGAGTCCCGATATCTATTATTTCGGATCGCGATAGCCGTTTTACGTCAGCTTTGTGGCGATCACTTCAAACGGCTTTGGGGACGAGACTTGATATGAGTACTGCATATCATCCCCAAACCGATGGTCAAAGTGAGAGGACCATTCAGACGTTAGAGGATATGCTTCGTGCATGCATCATAGACTTTGGTAAGGGCTGGGAGAAGTATTTACCCCTTGCGGAATTTTCCTATAATAATAGTTACCACACAAGTCTTAAGGCTGCACCATTCGAAGCATTATATGGCAGGAAGTGTCGTTCGCCTATTCGTTGGGCAGAAGTTGGAGATCGCCAACTCACAGGCCCTGAGCTTATTTTGGAAACTACAGAGAAAGTAGCTCAGATTCGTGATCGGTTGCAAGCAGCCAGAGATAGGCAGAAAAGTTACGCCGATCAGAGACGTAAACCCTTAGAGTTCTAGGTTGGAGACAAAGTAATGCTGAAAGTCTCGCCTTGGAAGGGTGTAATACGTTTCGGGAAACGTGGTAAACTCAACCCACGCTACATTGGACCATTTCTGATCTTAGAAAGAATTGGGCCCGTGGCTTATAGGTTGGAATTACCACATGAACTGAGTAAAGTTCACGACGTGTTCCACGTTAGTAATTTGAAGAAATGTCTTTCCGATGAGATGCCTGTCATTCCAATGAAGGATATTCGTGTTGATGAGAAATTGAACTTCGTGGAAGAGCCAATTGAGATTTTAGACCGTGAAGTTAAACGACTCAAGCGAAGTCGCATTCCGCTCGTCAAGGTTCGTTGGAATTCCCGACATGGACCAGAATTTACGTGGGAACGTGAGGACGAGTTCCGGAAGAGATATCCGAAGCTTTTCACTTCGTTGATGAATTTTTCCGAGTGAAACCCGGGACGGGTTTCTTCTGAGACTGGGAGGATGTGACAACCGGCAGTTTAGGGAGTTATTTTAAAAACCCGCATTACGTTAAAGTTCGTTTATAATTTTTATTTAGAATTTTATTTCACAACGAACTTGTAAGACCTATTTTATGAATAATTATGTGTTTATGATGTTATGGAATTCGTGAATTATTTTCATAATTCATTTTGATATTATGCTCGGTGATGTATTCTTAAATTCTCACTGGTACTACGTTGACTCTGGCACTAGGTTTACCTAACGAAAATCTTATGATTCGTTTTACGAGTCCGACTATATTTTATTTGTTTACGAGATGTTTCGTGAGATATTAAACGTTTGAAATGAGTTCGGGTTTCGGGCCACATATTTTACATTTACCCACCTTACCCACTCTTACTATTAGTAATATTATTATTATTACTATTATTATTATTATAAAAGAAAGTTTTTTTTAAGAGAAAAATTACAAAAACCGTCCTTGTGGTATTATCACCACACACACAAACACAACACCTTCACCCTCACCAACACTCTCTCTCTCTTCCCCTTTTCTTACCCTAGCCGCCGAACCACAAATCCGGCCACCACCACCATCTCGCCGCCCTCACAACAAAACAAACACCACCACCTTGTTCCTTTTTCCTTCCTCTTTCTTTTGGTGTACTATACGCGCCGTATAACACACATTAACACCTCGCGATTCAATCAAATCCGACCCAACTTTATTGTTTTTACTAGATCTATACTTTTGGAGGTTCAAGAAGGTGAGCATGTTCGATTTTGGCTTTTGGGTGCCTCGACTTGGTGACTAATCCGTGGCTACACGGATGACTTTTGTGGGAATCGAATTATTATGTTATGAAATAAGGTTTTTGATGTTAAAATAAAGGTTTGGTATCCGGGTTGTGGATGATTGGTTGTTGTCGACTTGTTGACCACGAGCCGTGGCTCACGGCTCATCATGGTTCGAGCCCTATGGCTTGATATTCTTGATTGGGTTTTGACCTAGTATATTTTCGTGAGAGCTTGTTATGTTGGTTTTGATTGGTGGCTCATTTTGATCGAGCCTAGCTCTCGTTGTTGTTGGTTAGGTGCCGCGACCCAAAGGGTCCTCATTTGGCAGCTTTGTGGTGCTCGATTGAGCTTTTGCCGAGACCAAGATGGTCCTTGGTCGAGTCCTCCTTGACTCATAATTGTAGCCGAGACCCAAGTGGGTCACTTGGCTCGGGTTTGGCTTGGTAAACCGACCCAAATTATATGTAATATGATGAACTTCTTGTTGTTATTTTTCATGTTGTTGTTGTTGTATTTGGATTTTGGCCGAACGCTTTGGTTGGGTCGAGACCTTTGTAGTCTTGACAATGGAATTATGGTATTGATTGTGGAGTTGTTGTCGAATGGTAAAGTGTGATTGGGGACCGATTGTGAGACGGTCACTTAGAATGACGGAGATAGGTTAGTCGGGTGCCGTAGTCGGACCCTATTGTTGTAGCACGTGGATTGGGATTGTTTTGGACGGAGATGTATTGATTATTATGACATTTATATTACTTTGGACTTGGACAATGAGCCGAGAGTCATGACTCGGACATGTGACCATTTCGTAGGACTCGATAACTATTACAATTAAAACGTGAATAATAAAACTCGTAATAATAATTATTGATAATATAAACGTTTATATGAATATATAGACGTGAATAACGGATATATAATTATATAGGCGCGTATATTAATAATAATAATAATCACGAGTCATATTATAAATAATACGACTAGATATATATTAGGCTACGAAAGTGGCGTAATATTATTGAACGTATTATTATTATAAAAATGTGTTATAAAACGAGAAACTCTCGACAATTATTAAACATTTAATAAAAATGTCATTTTGTATATATATAACGGGTAAACTTATCGAGTTATGCGAAGTTGTTGTCACTCGAGTCCAGGTAAGTTATTATTTGTGACTTTCGTGTTGTCACGGATATATGACGATTAATATAAACGTTTTCTATAACTAAATAACCACTTAACCGTAGGGTTGAACCGGGTTATTTGGCTATATGAAATGAATATATTAATGGGCATCGTATCCTACGACGCCCATAGGTTGTGGTATATGTAAAGTGTAATAAATTGCAAATGTATATATCGGGAAATCTGGCCAATTTGACGATGTATATGAGGAGTTTATTAAACTACGATATATACCATATAGTATTTATGTGCTATGTGCTTTAGGATTGGGTGTAATCTTGGAACGGTATGTTACGTAAATAAATATGAGGATTATCAAATCGACGGATTCGATAAACTTCGGCGATTTATTTAAATGATATATTGGGCTAATATTAGATCCATAGTTTATTTTATTTTTCTTTGTGTGACCTTGGTTTGTTTTGAGTCGACCCACCACCCGTATGGATACCAAACGTAAATACACCAAACTAATACGAAATGGATTTTCGGAAATAAAACGGATTCTCGTCCGGGTTTGGGAATATTTTGAATTTGAGGAAATGATTTCTGAACGAGTTAATATTGTTAGGTCGTGCCGAGTCCGTAGTTGCTGTTTCGTGAGTTACTATACATCTTATTTCTACCGATTTCTTCTTGCTATTTTCTGGACTTGAGGTGAGTCATAGCCTCATTTTTACTCTTGAACTATGTTTTCAATACTTGGGGTGAGAAACGTGCAAATTATTTTATGTGGACTATTATCGCTTTTATATTCTTTCTAAACTTGCTATGCGTATGGACTAGGATATATTGTCAGCTTTAGTCACATATGTTTTGTGTGTACTATTCAAGGTTGGCTTATTTGGAATTGTCAGCTTTAGTCACACGGTTTCGTGTGTACTATTCAAGGTTGGCTTATTTAGATACTGTAGTGTGCACCTATAGGTTGTTAATACTTCGGAGGTTATCCGAGTATTTATTGGTATTGCGGGGGTTACCCGAATATCTGTGTTAGAACGGAGGGTATCCGTGTGTTAGGTTGGAGCGGAGGGTATCCGCAGGCTTTTAGCGAGTCCTTAGTCTAGCTAGCAAGCGTTTTGCGTATATGTCCACTATATTGTTAGACGAATTTAAACCTATGATCTCACCAGCGAAAGCTGACTTTTAGCACGTTTTCTCAGGTAATTAAGTGATGATATGCATGCTTGGAATGGAAGGCTCGGCCAAGGCTCATGGTTTATGGATCTATTTTTCTAAGCTCTGATAATTAATTTTGGACCTTTTGATATGTTATTTTGGGCCTGACTCTGAATGATGTTGGGATAAATGTAAACCTTAAAACCCCGTTTTGGTTGCGTTTTTATTATGTTTACTTTATCTCGTTCTATATTGTCTTGTGTTGGATACCATTCCCCGTAGCACCCCGAAAGCTTGTTGAGTCTTCCGCTGTATCAAATTTTGGGGGTGTTACAGATTGGTATCAGAGCCAAGGTTATAGAGAACTAGGTAAATAAACGCCTAAACTATAACCGTATTTTTATAGAAAATGATCCTTGACCACCGCCCGCCAAGCCGAAGCATCTTCTATTATTTGAGGTATTATGAGATATTTGAGATGATTGTTAGATTTGGGATTTATTGAGATGATTTGAGGTTTATGGATTTTAGTAATAAGATGGCGTTTCGAGGAATTATATGGTCTATATGTTTTATATACATTTTAGTAATGCGGTGTTTGAAATTCTTTTTATATTGAGATTATATAATTGAATTATTTGATGAAGATTTTTGGTATGGTATTTTGAGTTGTGATTTAGTTGTTTTGAAACACTTACACCTACCCTACGCCGTTGTCACAGACCATGGCCTCCCATATGCCCGATGTCGTCGAGGATATTCTTACTGCACCGGTTTTACCTGCACAGTTCATTATGGCATCTGATGATCCTTACCAGATGGCCATGCTTTCAGCTATTGTATTGCAGGCAGCTTCTACTTCAGCACCACCTGCTGCATCTACGCAGGGACCCTCATCTTCTCTAGGGCTCCCTGGTACATCGAGGCAGCTTACTCTTCATCAGGCTTTGGCTCGCGTGGCCCCACGCTTTGCCCACCGAGCTACGGCACGCATGTCGGTACGCCCTACTCCATCACCTTTACAGATTGATGCTCATTCTCTTCTGTCTGAGGCGCCACCCACATCATTGCATTGTCGTCCTAGATCACCTACCACATCTCCACATGGTTCACCTAGTAGGAGACGACGATTGATGAGGTACTCTTCCGATGAGGAGGAGGAGGAGGAGTACGAGGGTGAGGATGAGGCTGATGACCCTGAGCAGGAGGATGACCCTCAGGAGGATGACCCTCAGGAAGCTGAGCAGGGTGATGATGATGACCCTGAGGAGGAGGATGACCCTCAGGAGGATGAGATGCCTGATGATGATGATGTGTTAGTACCACCAGCTCAGGCTGAGGAGCCTGATTCACCTGTACATCCGATTGAGCCTGATTCACCTGATCATCCGTTCTTGTTTGAGTTGCCACCTGGTAGTCCCGTTGAGTCGGATGCATCTTCTGAGGTTTCTGCTGAGCATGCAGAATTAGGTGAGATTGGCAGGTTATGGGCTCGGATTACTGAGCTTAGTGAAAGAGTTGCACGTGTATCTGATCAACTTGAGAGAGTTATTGGAGAGTTTTTAGCGGATTTGAGAGTTGACATGACTGTCGTTGTGGGCAGGACTACTGAGCTGAGGAGAGTTTTGATGGAGGTCCACAAGCATATCGATAGTTTGCAGCGAGGATTTGTTACTGCTCGAGAGGCCGACCGCAAGCTATGGCAAAGGAATGCCGAGCTAGAGAAGGAGGTGGCTGACCTCAAGAGAGACCGAGACACCCATAGCGTGGAGCTAGGATCGTTATGGAGGGATCTTGATGGCTTGAGGCAGGAGTTGAGGAGCCTCCGCCAGCAGCGTGGCTAGTTGCTTGGGTTATGTTGTATGGTTGCTTTCTTAACCGAGGAGTGTTCGGTTAGAAAAGCTAGTTATCATATTTTGATGTATTTTGTTCAGTATTCGTCTCTTTTGGAACGATTAGTACGTTATTGTGTTTTCTAGTAGTTGGAACGATGTTAGATCGCTATTGTATGGTTGATGGTTATTAGTATATGGTACTATGTGATTTTGAGTGTTATGGAAATTGAGTTCTTATTCGCTTTATTGATGTTACGTGGTGTATTGTGCTATCCTTTCCATGACTTGGCTCCGTTGAATTGCTTTTGTTGAGCATATTGATAAGTTCTATTGGAGACTCATGAACTTGTGTGATGTTTGAGATCAATGGCCACACGATGAAACCCTGTTAGAGCTACCAAAACTGGTCCTGCAGTGACTACTCCTGGTCGCCGAGGACGCCGACCTACTCGAAATGTTGAAACCCCTACTCCTGACAACCTGGACACTACTAACCGCAACAACAGGAATCAAAATGTTGATGTTCAGGGAGACAATGATCATGTTCCACTTAATGCACCTACTGTGGATCAAGCAATGATCAATCAACTTGTGGAGCAAAGAGTTGCTGAGCTACTAGCTGAGTCAAATCATTCCAACAATTCTGCTGGAACATTTCCACCTGTTCGTGCTAACGGATGTCACTATAAGGAGTTTAAGATTTGTGGACCTATTGAGTTTGGTGGAACTGAAGGAGTGGTTTACATGGTTAGGTGGATTGAGAAGACTGAGTCAGTGTTTAATGTCAGTGGTTGTGCGGAGAATGCGAAGGTAAAGTTTGCTTCTTTTACTTTCAAGGATGAAGCTTTAACTTGGTGGAACAATTACCGAAATGCAGTTGGGAGTGATGTAGCTTATGCCATGACTTGGGAACAATTTAAGGCTCTGCTGATTCAGACTTATTGCCCAAGGAATGAGGTCAAGAAGCTAGAGATTGAGTTTTGGAACCACAAAGTGAAAGGTAATGATATGACAACTTACAATCGTCGTTACCAGGAATTAGCCTTGCTTTGCCCAGATATGGTAAAAACCGAGACTCAAAAGATCGAGAGGTATACTGATGGGTTGCCTGTAGCTACGAGAAATGATGCGATTTCTGCTAGGCCTGCAAACATCCATGAGGCAATCACAATTGCTCAACAACTTATGGATTCGTTGGAATTAGAAGAAGCTGATAAGGAGAAGAATGGAAAGAGAAAGAGAGACCGTCACACTAAGGGTAATGATCACCGAAGCAAGAGACAAGCTAAGGCTTATGCTATTGGGAATGGAGATAAGAAGAATCAGAAGGTGATGCACCCAAGTGTGATCGTTGCCACCAGCATCATACTGGATGGTGTAGTGTGAAATGCCAGAACTGCTCAAAGAAAGGACACATAGCTAGGGATTGTAGAGCCCGACCTCTTGCTATGGTTCAGGCTGCTCCTGAGATGAGAAACAAGGCAGATGTTACTTGTTATGGGTGTGGAAAGAAGGGACACTATAGGAATGAGTGTAGAGAATCATGGAACCGTGGAGCTGGAGGAAACCGTGGACGACAAGATAATGGGGACCAGCGTGTGGAAGCTGGAGTTGCTCAGGGAAGAGTGTATGCACTCGGGAACGAGAGAGGAGAAGATCTTAACGTCGTTACTGGTACGTTCCTTCTCAATAATCGTTATGCTTCCATACTATTTGATACTGGTGCCGATAGGAGTTTTGTGTCCACTACGTTTGCACCCTTACTAGAGAAACCTCCGATGGCCTTAGGAATTGGATATGATATCGAGTTAGCAAATGGAAATATAGAAAGGATTAATACTATCATTCGCGGTTGCACGTTAAATTTCTTGAACCACCCTTTCAATATAGATCTTCTACCCGTCACGTTAGGAAGTTTTGATGTCATCATTGGTATGGATTGGTTGTCGAAGTATCGTGCTCACATACTTTGCGACGAGAAGATCGTGCGTGTACCATACGGAAAGGAAATCCTAAATATATTAGGAGATCGAAAGGACTCTAGGAGCCCATCCCGATTAGCAGTCGTTTCTTGCACTAAGTTGCCAAAACTAATGGAGAAGGGATGTTACCTTTTCTTAGCTCAAGTTTTTGAGAAAGGAGGGACGAAGAAGAAGGAAAGGTGCATTGGAGATGTGCCTATAGTTCGTGATTTTCCTGATGTGTTTCCCGATGAATTACCGGGAATCCCGCCGACTAGACAAGTGGAGTTTCAGATTGAGTTGATACCTGGTGCTGCACCTATAGCACGAGTGCCTTATCGTTTTGCACCTACCGAGCTAGAAGAGTTGTTGAAACAATTGGTGGAGTTAGCCGAAAAAGGATTCATAAGACCAAGTTCTTCACCTTGGGGAGCCCCAGTCTTATTTGTGAAGAAGAAGGATGGATCGTTCCGTATGTGCATTGATTACCGAGAGTTGAATAAGTTAACGGTGAAGAATAGATACCCGTTACCTAGGATCGACGACTTGTTCGATCAACTCCAAGGATCGAGTGTTTACTCGAAGATCGATTTGAGATCGGGATATCATCAACTTCGAGTTCGCGAGGAAGATATTCCGAAAACGGCTTTCAGGACCCGTTACGGGCATTACGAGTTTCAGGTGATGCCGTTTGGGTTGACTAACGCACCGGCGGTATTCATGGATCTCATGAATCGGGTGTGTAAGCCTTACTTAGATAAGTTCGTGATTGTGTTCATCGATGACATTCTGATTTATTCAAAGAGTGAGAAGGAGCATGAGGAGCATCTAAGACTCATCTTAGAATTGCTCAGGAAGGAGAAACTCTATGCCAAGTTTTCGAAATGCGAATTCTGGATTCCGACGGTACAATTTTTGGGTCATGTGATTGATAGACAAGGAGTCCATGTGGATCCTGCTAAGATTGAGGCGATAAAAGATTGGGCTGCACCTACGACCCCAACCGAAGTTCATCAATTTTTGGGTTTAGCTGGTTATTACCGAAGATTCATTGAGGGATTTTTGAAGATAGCTAAACCATTGACCAAATTGACTCAAAAGAGTGTTACGTATGAATGGGGAGATAAAGAAGAGGAAGCATTTCAATTGCTTAAGAAGATGTTGTGTAGTGCTCCTATCTTAGCGTTACCAGAAGGTAACGAGGATTTCGTCGTCTATTGTGACGCCTCACATAAAGGATTGGGAGCCGTATTAATGCAACGAGAGAAAGTGATAGCTTATGCTTCCCGACAGCTCAAGAAGCATGAGAAAAACTACACTACCCATGATTTGGAATTAGGTGCTGTGGTTTTCGCCTTAAGAATATGGAGACATTACTTGTACGGAACCAAGTGTGTTGTATTTACTGACCATAAAAGTCTACAACACATTTTGAATCAAAAAGAGCTCAATATGAGACAGCGACGTTGGATTGAATTGCTAAGCGATTATGATTGTGAAATTCGCTACCATCCTGGTAAAGCAAACGTTGTCGCTGATGCACTTAGTCGAAAGGAAAGAATACCACCGTTACGAGTTCGGTCATTGGGAATGACAATTGTATCGCCATTACCATCTCAAATATTTGAAGTCCAAAAGGAAGCGTTGAAAGCAGAAAACAGATCTGCCGAGAATATATTTGGGATGGCTGAGAATGAGAAAGGATTTGTTAAGCGATCTGATGGATTGTTATGTTTTGGAGATCGGATTTGGGTACCTTTGTATGGAGGAATTCGGGAGTTGATTATGCATGAGTCGCATAAGTCAAGGTACTCTATTCATCCTGGGTCTGACAAGATGTACCAGGATCTTAAGAAGTTCTATTGGTGGCCAAATATGAAGGCAGATATAGCATCATACGTTAGTAAGTGCTTGACATGTGCTAAGGTTAAAGCCGAACACCAGAGACCGTCAGGATTACTAACGCAACCAGAACTTCCAGTCTGGAAATGGGAGCGGATTACTATGGACTTCATTACCAAATTACCGAAGACAACTAGCGGTTGTGACGCTATCTGGGTAATTGTGGATCGTCTGACAAAGTCTGCTCATTTCCTAGCAATAAGTGAAGATGATAGTGTGGATAAGCTTGCGAGGTTATATGTGAAGGAAATTATTTCACGTCATGGAGTCCCGATATCTATTATTTCGGATCGCGATAGCCGTTTTACGTCAGCTTTGTGGCGATAACTTCAAACGGCTTTGGGGACGAGACTTGATATGAGTACTGCATATCATCCCCAAACCGATGGTCAAAGTGAGAGGACCATTCAGACGTTAGAGGATATGCTTCGTGCATGCATCATAGACTTTGGTAAGGGCTGGGAGAAGTATTTACCCCTTGCGGAATTTTCCTATAATAATAGTTACCACACAAGTCTTAAGGCTACACCATTCGAAGCATTATATGGCAGGAAGTGTCGTTCGCCTATTGGTTGGGCAGAAGTTGGAGATCGCCAACTCACAGGCCCTGAGCTTATTTCGGAAACTACAGAGAAAGTAGCTCAGATTCGTGATCGGTTGCAAGCAGCCAGAGATAGGCAGAAAAGTTACGCCGATCAGAGACGTAAACCCTTAGAGTTCCAGGTTGGAGACAAAGTAATGCTGAAAGTCTCGCCTTGGAAGGGTGTAATACGTTTCGGGAAACGTGGTAAACTCAACCCACGCTACATTGGACCATTTCTGATCTTAGAAAGAATTGGGCCCGTGGCTTATAGGTTGGAATTACCACATGAACTGAGTAAAGTTCACGACGTGTTCCACGTTAGTAATTTGAAGAAATGTCTTTCCGATTAGATGCCTGTCATTCCAATGAAGGATATTCGTGTTGATGAGAAATTGAACTTCGTGGAAGAGCCAATTGAGATTTTAGACCGTGAAGTTAAACGACTCAAGCGAAGTCGCATTCCGCTCGTCAAGGTTCGTTGGAATTCCCGACATGGACCAGAATTTACGTGGGAACGTGAGGACGAGTTCCGGAAGAGATATCCGAAGCTTTTCACTTCGTTGATGAATTTTTCCGAGTGAAACCCGGGACGGGTTTCTTCTGAGACTGGGAGGATGTGACAACCGGCAGTTTAGGGAGTTATTTTAAAAACCCGCATTACGTTAAAGTTCGTTTATAATTTTTATTTAGAATTTTATTTCACAACGAACTTGTAAGACCTATTTTATGAATAATTATGTGTTTATGATGTTATGGAATTCGTGAATTATTTTCATAATTCATTTTGATATTATGCTCGGTGATGTATTCTTAAATTCTCACTGGTACTACGTTGACTCTGGCACTAGGTTTACCTAACGAAAATTTTATGATTCGTTTTACGAGTCCGACTATATTTTATTTATTTACGAGATGTTTCGTGAGATATTAAACGTTTGAAATGAGTTCGGGTTTCGGGCCACATGTTTTACATTTACCCACCTTACCCACTCTTACTATTAGTAATATTATTATTATTACTATTATTATTATTATAAAAGAAAGTTTTTTTTTTAAGAGAAAAATTACAAAAACCGTCCTTGTGGTATTATCACCACACACACAAACACAACACCTTCACCCTCACCAACACTCTCTCTCTTCCCCTTTTCTTACCCTAGCCGCCGAACCACAAATCCGGCCACCACCACCATCTCGCCGCCCTCACAACAAAATAAACACCACCACCTTGTTCCTTTTTCCTTCCTCTTTCTTTTGGTGTACTATACGCGCCGTATAACACACCTTAACACCTCGCGATTCAATCAAATCCGACCCAACTTTATTGTTTTTACTAGATCTATACTTTTGGAGGTTCAAGAAGGTGAGCATGTTCGATTTTGGCATTTGGGTGCCTCGACTTGGTGACTAATCCGTGGCTACACGGATGACTTTTGTGGGAATCGAATTATTATGTTATGAAATAAGGTTTTTGATGTTAAAATAAAGGTTTGGTATCCGGGTTGTGGATGATTGGTTGTTGTCGACTTGTTGACCACGAGCCGTGGCTCACGGCTCATCATGGTTCGAGCCCTATGGCTTGATATTCTTGATTGGGTTTTGACCTAGTATATTTTCATGAGAGCTTGTTATGTTGGTTTTGATTGGTGGCTCATTTTGATCGAGCCTAGCTCTCGTTGTTGTTGGTTAGGTGCCGCGACCCAAAGGGTCCTCATTTGGCAGCTTTGTGGGGCTCGATTGAGCTTTTGCCGAGACCAAGATGGTCCTTGGTCGAGTCCTCCTTGACTCATAATTGTAGCCGAGACCCAAGTGGGTCACTTGGCTCGGGTTTGGCTTGGTAAACCGACCCAAATTATATGTAATATGATGAACTTCTTGTTGTTATTTTTCATGTTGTTGTTGTTGTATTTGGATTTTGGCCGAACGCTTTGGTTGGGTCGAGACCTTTGTAGTCTCGACAATGGAATTATGGTATTGATTGTGGAGTTGTTGTCGAATGGTAAAGTGTGATTGGGGACCGATTGTGAGACGGTCACTTAGAATGACGGAGATAGGTTAGTCGGGTGTCGTAGTCGGACCCTATTGTTGTAGCACGTGGATTGGGATTGTTTTGGACGGAGATGTATTGATTATTATGACTTTTATATTACTTTGGACTTGGACAATGAGCCGAGAGTCATGACTCGGACATGTGACCATTTCGTATGACTCGATAACTATTACAATTAAAACGTAAATAATAAAACTCGTAATAATAATTATTGATAATATAAACGTTTATATGAATATATAGACGTGAATAACATATATATAATTATATAGGCGCGTATATTAATAATAATAATAATCACGAGTCATATTATAAATAATACGACTAGATATATATTAGGCTACGAAAGTGGCGTAATATTATTGAACGTATTATTATTATAAAAATGTGTTATAAAACGAGAAACTCTCGACAATTATTAAACATTTAATAAAAATGTCATTTTGTATATATATATAACGGGTAAACTTATCGAGTTATGCGAAGTCGTTGTCACTCGAGTCCAGGTAAGTTATTATTTGTGACTTTCGTGTTGTCACGGATATATGACGATTAATATAAACGTTTTCTATAACTAAATAACCACTTAACCGTAAGGTTGAACCGGGTTATTTGGCTATATGAAATGAATATATTAATGGGCATCGTATCCTACGACGCCCATAGGTTGTGGTATATGTAAAGTGTAATAAATTGCGAATGTATATATCGGGAAATCTGGCCAATTTGACGATGTATATGAGGAGTTTATTAAACTACGATATATACCATATAGTATTTATGTGCCATGTGCTTTAGGATTGGGTGTAATCTTGGAACGGTATGTTACGTAAATAAATATGAGGATTATCAAATCGACGGATTCGATAAACATCGGCGATTTATTTAAATGATATATTGGGCTAATATTAGATCCATAGTTTATTTTATTATTCTTTGTGTAACCTTGGTTTGTTTTTTAGTCGACCCACCACCTGTATGGATACCAAACGTAAATACACCAAACTAATACGAAATGGATTTTCGGAAATAAAACGGATTCTCGTCCGGGTTTGGGAATATTTTGAATTTGAGGAAATGATTTATGAACGAGTTAATATTGTTAGGTCGTGCCGAGTCCGTAGTTGCTGTTTGTAGCCTCTCCTAATTTTCCCAACGGTTAGTAAATACTTACAAGTTATTACGTTATTTAAATACCCACTTTTACGTATGACAATTTTTTTTTTTTTAAGATTTGATATATAAATCACAACAGTAAATTGTGATTTATCTTTTGCTTAGAAACGTTGCTTGCACACAAACCTAGATAGTCTAAATTATCGCGAATATATATTTTAAACGTTTATATTTTTATAATATACGTTTCGTATATTTAAGGTACAATATTTATATATTCCCGGAACCTACGAAAATTCCCGAAATCACTCATTAATATTATTTGATCGTAACCCGACTCTCAAAACACACCAGGTAGGCCCCGTTGACCCATTGGACCACTTAAACCCACTTAACAAACCAAACGGACCCTTTTATATATTTTGTTTTTCTTTTCTGCTGGGCCAGACGAAGCCCCAAGCCCAACAGGCTTATAAGCCTAAACGAACCCTTACTATTTTTTTTTCTTTTTCCTTGTTTCCAGTCGCGAACGAGCCAAGGAACACCCCTATTTTCTTCGAATTTTGACACACAACATGACCATATTTTTGCATAACTTATTTTCCCACCTAGCTAACATTCATAAATAACAAGTCTCGTTAAATCCCACACTTGTTTGCTACCTGAGAATTGACCAAAGTGAATGACAAAAACCATGTACAATGTAAAACCAAATTATGTCACAAGCCTTCCTTAGCACCACCCAATGTATCCAATGCCTCTTAAGCTGACTCAAGTGAACAGGAATGTCAGGAATGAGCAGTATATCTCTCTTACACATGCTCATTGTTGCTCTAGATAGATTGGACAAGAATTGAGGTGCTACTCCACGTTTACAAGCCAACAACACACTTCCATGTTACCTTACACTTATCACAACCTTAGAACTTCCTATATAAGGACCTCATGCAACCTCAATTGATCACACACTCACCAACGATCCAAATAACACAAGTATAAGTCGAGGCATACTAGAATTGGGACAGGAAGTTTGGAACGAGTACGAGGCATAGAAGTGATCCAAGGAGTACCACCATTGCTTGTCTTGAACCTTGCTAAGTCGTGAAGTGAACCACGATCATCCTTTGATCCAACTCGAACCATACGTACCATTGTCACCACCTATCTGTGGTGAGGTGAGCAAACTCGAAACACTATAAACATTTTCTATTTCTAGTAATATTAGTTTTACACGTTTACTTTTATCTTTTATTTCGTAAATATTAAACGTAACATATGTATGTTTTTCCTTCTTTTCATTTTTGACCACGCTAAAAATCGAATATGATAATAATTTTGAACTAATAATAATGTATACGTAAATTATATCGCACGTTTAATAGTCACCTTGACCCTTTCACATAAAATCACAACACTTAGAATAATTCTAAGTGTTGGAAAACAGTTTCAATATTGATTTTCGTACAAACACTTTGCCTCGTTATTTCTTAATATACGAACGTAACATATTATTATTTTTGGAGACACTAATTATTTGGAACGTTGTCAAACGAGATGTAAAGAGTTTCGAGTCTAAAATTAACGGATACTCAAAGTATTCGACCCCTTTTGAGACCCATTGAACTTTTCGAATAAAGTCTCAACACTTAGAATATTTCTAAGTGTTGAGCAGTTTTTCATAATGAGTTTCATACATGAACTTGGCCTCGTTAATTCAAAATGTAAACACACGACCCACACTTTTTATAACTCGACCCCATTATCACCTTGGTAAACAATTGGGAAACACTTTTTATTCGAACCTATAAGCTAATATAAGCTGTTTTCTAAAGCCAAAGCAAATCGACCTGTAAGCTGTTTTTCAGAAACATTAAATAACGTTTTGGGCTTGTTAGCCCGTTAAGCTAATTTTGAGCTTATGTGATAAGCTGGTCACACAAGCTTGTTTGCAACATTTTTGTACTATAAAAATGAGTCCAAGGTCAGGCCCAAAGGTCTCGTAAGCCCAATGGATCTCAAATTATTAACGGGCCTTGTAATAGTCTCGTTAAGGCCCATTTATCAAAAATAAGCACTTTATAAGCTAATAAGCAGTTGAATTAAGTTACTTTGAGTATTCTGAGCTTATTGAAAAAGGTATAAAAGATAAATTCCAAGTTTGGCGAAATTTGGATTAGATTTGCAAAATTTCTTAAACCGGGGACTAAAAATGCAAAAGTTGTAAACTTTGGGTCAAAACTGTAAATCTGAATTTTCTGGGTTAGAAACTGTAAATAATAAAACTTGGAGTTGAGAAATGTAAATATTGATACTTTTTGACCTAAAATGTAAATTATATATATTTGGACTAACAGTGTAAAATATATATCGTTAGGGTTAAAAATGTAAATTTTGGAAACTTAAAGGAATTTTCAGTAAATATTATTTTATAAAAATAATATTAACCTTTTACATATATAAACATATAATTAATATAAGACTTATATAAACATAAACTTATATATATATACGATATATATTTGCAATTATAATTAAACGATATAACGATACATTATTTATTTCTTGTAAAACGATACGTTTATTTTATTTCCGTTATAAAAACTAACTTTATATCAATCATCAATCATTTTTACTTACAAGTTATATGTATATATAACTTTGTTTTTGAACTTTAAGCACTTAAACAAACACGAGATTCGTTCGTAACTAAATAACAAGTATTCGCGATAAAACCAGATTTAGACTATCAACTGAAACTTGCATTATCTTTTAGGTTGTGTTGTGTGAAGCCGTTTCCTTGCTTTATTGAGACTACGATACCACTGTACTACTAAGGTGAGTTCATAGCCCACTCTTTAACTATTTTCCCGTGGGGGGGATACATGCTTAAAACTCGAACACAAGTCTTTTATACCGGGTATTGAAATACCGTCAGACCAATGTTATTTGCTTAAGTTACTATTGTCAGAAGTCCCTCGATCATGAACCTTAATCACTTGAAGGGTGAACGTAAATAATTGTGGATAGTACTATTAGTGATTGACAATCCTCGTTTGGTTGTTGGAGAAAACACCAGGCGCACTTTATTGTTCTTATAAATAGGTTATTGACAAATACCTATCTTTGGGGGCCTATTACTTACCATCATAATTTACATTTATGATTGGCTGTTAATCGTTGAGTACCATGAGCTTAAGGCAATAACAGAAACATTGATTTTTTTTATTGTATGTGATTACAATACATTCTTAACTTGTGATTCAAACTCTTAAACTCAAACCTATGAATATCACTCAACTTTATGTTGACTTTAGCATGTTTATCTCAGGTAACTAAACAAGACGGATCTGGACGGCACGGAGTGGGCAAAAGCATGACAAGAACCATAAATAAACTACTTATTTTCCTTCAGAATAAAACACGTTCTTAACTTAATAATGTCTTGTATCCCAGATATTTGGTATTTTGAAATAAATTAAACTTAAATATTTCACTTTGTGTTGTCTACTATAATTGTGACAAAGATCCTTGAAGTAATACCCCGAAAGTCTTCCGCTGACATGTTAAGTCTTCCGCTGTTATTAACGACTTTTGGGGGTGTTACAGATTGGTATTCAGAGCCACGGTTATAGAGAACCAGATGTTTTTAAACATTGGACTATAACGACACTTTAACTGGACCATTTTTACAAAATACCACTTCATGCCCTCCGTGCCTACGTTCCAACATCCGGTAGAAAAGTTATTTCTCATTATTTCTTACTTATATAACCTGATATATGCTTACATGTTATGATTATGCTAATAACTATGTTTACTAATCGGGATTATTACAGTACCATGTCTTCCAAACCCAACTTCATTGTTTTGTTATCGGATTCGAAAACTGAGAGCTCTACACCTATTGTATCAACTCTTGCTCCAATGACTGTGTCACCTACAACAGACAAGAATAAGGAAAGTCAGCAATCCTTTACTTCACCCCAAGCATCATCTGGTCCAATCAGACGCAGTAAGCAAACTTCTCCATTCCAGCCTTATGAACCAGCCACTGCTGGAAAAGCTCTTTCATATGCTGAAGAAAAAGACATCTAGGATGATACTGAATGGAAAAAGGAAATTGCTCCAACTGCAGAACCAGTGATACTACCTAGTATATTTTATCAGCAGACTACTACTGTACCAGTGACAATCAACAGTCCACAACCTGTAAAAACTCACAGTGCTCCTCTGCCTTATCAACCAAGGAATTACCAGATTCGTCCTACCTCCTCAGATCCTTACTATTATGCAAGAACCAACCATAAGGCTCGTAAGCGGGTCAATGCTCGCAAATGGTCATTTCTACTACCAATCCTTAAGTATTGGAGATCTCAAGAAGGTACTCCCACCAACAGAGAACTTGGTGAAAGATCATCATTTGCTGCATCCAAGATCCTTCCAGTCACTGGAGAACCCATTCACCATACCATACCACTCTTGGCAGCTAGGTTAGTAAGACATGAAGACAGGTTAGACGCCATAGCCACCTTGGTGAACAACATCCCTAATGAACTGATAGAAGTCATGTCAGCTGAGATAGAACAACTTGTGATGGGACACCTAGAGATGGGAACCATGATGGAACAACTAAATACCCAATTCGGTGAAGCTATGGAATTCATCGGATTACTTTGTTCTGCTAACACCGTAAACAAGGACATCATGTGTGACATCGATCAAGCTCTCGACACCACAAGAGCCCAAGTCATGTCTCTGCGACGTGCACAACAAGAAACACAAGCTAGGGAGAGAGACCGAGACCAAATCATAGAAACCATGGCCGCCAAAATTCAGGAACTAGAACGTCGTCTTGATGATAACCAAGGAAAACCCTAGAATGCCATAGATTGTCGACGTAGCCTCACCCACATCACAGTAATAACTTGTATTTGAATGTCCTAGGGATATGTCAACAAGAATAAATAAGTGATGTAAACTCAAAACGACAATCTAATCAATGATGTTATGTTTGCTTTATTTTCATAAGTGTTATGATATCGTATATTACATCGTGATATATGTGACACTATTATAACTTTGAACCTATTGATGTTACTAAATAGTCTAACACAAGATGGTTATTATGAAAATTCTGAACATATACTCTCATTTTTAGGATCATGGCACCTAAGAGAACCGCGACCGCTACCTCAGCAGCAACCATGACCCCGGAAGAAATCCAACAAGCAATCACCAATGGAATCAATGCAGCCTTAGCCGAACAAACAAATGCTAACGCACAACCGGTAAGAAATGTTGCTCCCGCACCTCGCCAATGTACCTATAAAGATTTTATGACTTGTCAGCCAACTTACTTCATGGGTACTTAAGGGATAACTAAACTCGCCCATTGGTTCGAGAGATGCGAAACGGTATTCCAAAGGAGTGGATGCTCAGAAAACAACAGGGTCACATTTGCCACAGGAACCTTAATGGATGATGCTTTGTCATGGTCGACCGCTACAACTCAAACTTTAGGTACAGAAGCAGCGTACCGACTCTCTTGGACGGAATTCAAAGCCAAGATCCTAAAGAAGTACTGTCCTCGATCCGAAATAAGGAAACTGGAAGACGAATTCCATATTCTTGCAGTCAAAGGAATCGATCTTAGGGCTTACAACAGGAGATTCCACGAGCTAATGGCATTATGTCCTTCTATCGTACCAGATTTAGAGAAAACTCTGGAGAAGTATATTGAAGGTCTTCCCCGGAGTATTGAAGGAGACGTCACAGCGTCCAACCCACCATCACTAGAAGTCGCAATGGAGCTAGCACAAAAACTCCTAGACCGCGAAATCAAGTGCAACTGTAACACCTAAAATCCGAGAACATGTGAAAAGACCAAAATGCCCCTACATAATTAAAAATTTAATTATAAGCTTATAAAGTCTCCAAATAAATCCCAAACTTCAAACAATGCACAAGTTATGTATCCAAATAATTTTAACAATTAAATTTAACATTTACACAAGTTGTAAAATTACAAAAAAATACCCCTAGTTGGCCGATTGACATAAAAAGGGTTTTAATATAATTTATTTTGATTTAAAAAGATATGTATTATCTAATTTTGGAAGATAATTATCACAAGATATCTCCCCAACTTAAATTCACGAAATTTCTGGACTTATACCTCCCCTCACACGGCATTCTTCATTTAAAAGTCAAACCATACATGTTGTTATTCCAAAACCCTAGCCGAACCAAAATAAAACACACAAAGAAATTCCATAGCCTCCATTCGACTCCCACAAATCCCTAGAGCATTTTTATGTGATCAAACAACCTCCAAGGAGTTCTGGAAAATTTTCCTTTTTAATTATGAAAGCTTGGTTCGTGCGTGGTGAAGATTTCCCTTTGTCGAGTACAATAAAAAGGTAATTTTGTTTACACCTCATTCGACCTCTATAAAAATGATTTCTTATTTTTCTGATATTCCTTACATCATATAAGACCCACGAAAATTGGTTTCAAGGTTGGAAGATCATTGGTGAAGTCGTGGTGATTTTTGGATCGTTTGGCTCTACGCGTGTGCTATAATTCGTCCAGCCTATTCTATTTGTTCCAGACCTGGTCTGGTATTTTTCTCACGTCTCTTACATCATATAAGTCTCAAATAAAATGCTAAAGTCGAACCATGCATGTTCTATGAATTATTTGTGAATTAAACCCTAAAAACGTGCATAAAACCTAAATAATTGAATCCGAATTTTTAAGGCTTGAAATATATTTTATTTAGACTCTACATGATCATGTTAACCTGGGAAAAATGTTATTTCGAATTGTTAAGGCTTGGAACAATTACTTTGGATCATATGTTAAATCGGCAAAATGAAATAAAAGGAAAAGAGTAAAATCGTGTGAGCTAGGGTTTATGGCTAGGGCTTGTAATTGTGATTATAAATGATGTTTAATGATCACTTAATGATTGGAAATGGATTTGTTATGATTAGGGTTTTTAATCTTATGATTTTATCTTATACGATTTGGGTAAAAAGTTTTGGGTGAGTTTTGTAACTTTTAAAACTTAAAGGTTATTTTTGAAACTTAATTTGGATCAGGTACTATTCGAATAAAATGATAGGTGAGGGTGCTAAGTGTAATTTTTGTAATTTAATGGATTAAAATGTATTTTTAACCTAATTAGGGTTTGTTTTGAAAATAATTAAAAGAGAAGGACTAAATATGTAAATTCTGGAAACTTAAGGTTGTTTTGAGTAATTTAAGATATTCAGGGGGTTTTGTGCTATTTTGATGGTTTAAGGGCATGATATGTAATTATAGATAATTAAAAGTTGAAATTGTAAATTAAAGGGTTAAATATGTAACTTTTATAACTTGAGGGACTTAAAGTGTAAATTATGAAAAATTGAAGATTCATTCGAATGACTTGATAAAATAAGTACTCATTATGTAAAATGGATAAGTTAAGGGTTTAAAGTGTAACTTTGAATATTAAAAGGTTTAAAGTGTAATTTTGGAAATATAAGGGTGTAAAAGGTAAAGTCATGAAACCCTAAGGACCAAATGTGTAATATGCTAAAAGATACTTTATTTCCATAAATAATGATGATTAATCAAACCTACTAAATATGGAAACTTACTATTTATGGAAACCTGCTAAAATGGAAAGTTACTTAAAAATGGAAAGTTACTTAAAATGGAAAGTTACTTAAAATGGAAAGTTACTAAAAATGGAAAGTTACTTAAAATGGAGAGTTACTTAAAATGGAAAGATATGCATGTAAAGAATGAATTATGATTCCCCCTCTTCTCCTCTAGGTGTGAAGAAGGAGAGTCCTTGAACTTTTCCATTCCTGTGTTTGTTTCATTTGTGCTTTGCAATAAGGTACGGATACTCTGCCTTTTCAGTAAAGGCTCCTATATTCTTCTTATGACTTTGAGCTACGATTCAGTTAAGATTCCCCAAGCCATTGCTATGCTCCCTTCTATTGTGAACTTCCTCTGATTCCTGTTAAGCTTTGATATGTTAGCTTCTGATTTGATTTCGTTGCTATGACTTCTGACCTTTGTATACCCGATATCTCTGGTTCATCTTTTATGATAATCTGATATGAAAACCTTTTTGAAAATATAACTTGATGTTATGGAAGGAAACTGTTTTGAAATAACACTCTATGATTTTGATACGAAACCATTTTAAAATGAAGGATTAATTGGCTTTTATGAAGAATGTTTGAAAAGGGAGATCTTTGAGATGAAATGAGCAAATGACTATTAAGGTTTTTAAATCTGTTTTATCTTAACCCTTTTCACATTTTATGAACTTATGAAACTTAATAATGAACCTTTTGTAATGAACCTTGGATATTCTGAACCATTGATATGACTTCTGATATTATGACTTTGAGATGACCTTGAGACATGACTTTGAGATGAACTTTTGCTGTATGACCTTTTGCATGACTTTGAGACCTGACTCTTAGTTTGATACCCGAGCCATTTATGTTTCTTCTACCTATGGAGGTACCATAGGCATGTCTGTGATGCACCACTGGCATGACTCATGCGTGGGTGAGTGATTTCTCACGTCGTCCCTTTTTATGATTATCTGCCGGCTATGACTTTGAGTATATGACTTTGAGATTGACTTTGAGTAAGGGGCGTATGGATTGCAATCCTAGACATGTATGCTTAGTGGATTTAACTATGACTTTGAGTTGACTTTGAGGTGACTGGTGCTGTGTGCAATACACGCCTTTCACAACCCCTGGGAGCTGATCACTCCACCCTTATGATACATGAGGACACCCCTCATATTATCTGGTTGCCTGAGAGGTATCCCCTCTGATTGTGAGATTTTGAATTGACGGCTTATGACTTTGAGATTATGATGTTGAGTTATGACTTTGAGTATGGGCTCGTGGTGGATGACTATCCTTTCTTTCCTTTCTATTATTCATTTGTTCATTCTTTATGATATTCCCCAATGCACTATACTTCTGTCTGTTTCATTATCATTGCTTTGTATATGTATCTGTTCACTGGGCTTTTTAAGCTCAGCCGCATTTCCTTTTCCTGCGGCAGGTTGTAGTAGGAAGCTGGGTTATGGGAAGAGAGTGTGACTGGACTTAGAAGACTATGCTTTGGACTAGTGACGATTAGATGAAGTTTCATTTTATTAGACATAGTATTTATTTCTTTTGTAACCTTGTAGTATCAGATTTTCCATTTGTAAACCCTGAATTTCTTTTGTATTTATAAATCATATGCTTGTGTTTGTTCTGATATGTCACTGTAATGTAATACTTCTACCCTTATCGGGTTGGGGTGTTACAATTATGGTATCAGAGCCCAGGCTGCGATTCGTAATACATTTACCCTTGACCTGTGAAGTTTGGACCCCTAAGTTTCCACTGTAGGCGCTCATAAGACAACCTTTGAAACTTTACATTAGGATTCCCCATAGGAACCCAAGTTATTACCAGTGAGGAATGGGTAGACTAAGACATTTATGTAAGTATCATTTGCTTCCGCATCACTCTGATCGTGCCTTTGCTCTTAGATAAGCTTTATAAGGACCTTTGTTTCAGAAGTTAGAAGTTTTGCAACTTAAGCTTAGTAACCGAGTAAGTTTGGAATACCTCGGAAAGCTACCTGGATACCTTACACATTTAAGTTTCATCTTCAGATTTTGATCTCCGCCTCCGATTTGTTTGATAAGCTGTTTGACACCTTTTCGACCATATCGTAGGTCATTCAACCATAATGTGTTCGACACATTCTGTGAATTCATTACTTATGTTAGGTATGAATGTATCATCCGATACTACTTAACTCTGTATGATCCATTGCTACTCCTATGAGAATTTTGGTAATTATGAACCACGAATATAAGAAGTTTTGTTTCCTCTCTTTGAATGATGAACCTTGTTCTGCCAACCGTTTCCTTTGGAAGGGTATGATGTAAATACTATCTCTATATGGATTTGTTAACTAAGCATGATGATGCTGATAACTGAGATTCTGTACATCTCACAATTGACGATTATACGATGTTCGTATTTCCAATGATACACATCCTACCTGCTACTTATGCTAAGAAGCTAAACGAAATTCCCACACATTGAACTGTTCGTTTATCCATCCCAACATTTTTGTTGAACCATGTACTTGACTCTGATATATGAACTATCTGTATGATTTGACGACTGTATTCACTCTATGAATCCTTTGACTTTGAGATGTCTGATTGTACGGTCTTTTGGACTGAATGGCTATTCGTGAAGATACCATAGACTACCATATCTGAAATGTGACCTTAAAAATCTGCTTCACCCTATTCCATTATGATGACTCTCTATCATCTGCTAAAATTTCTGTCACTATGGAAACACCTACCCCAAACTCATGTGATTACCAAGTTGTCCTGAAAACCATTATTATCAACCCTTAGAAAGTTCTGCTATTGGAAAATTTTGTTGTACGAAGATTTTCCGGTATTCTCTGATGAACCTTTTGGTACTCCTTCCTGCTTAGGAAGTAGAGTGGACATTGAACTGATATCAGTGAAGAAACCATGGTGCCATAGAAGTTGAGAGATTGAAGGAGCTGATGGAATATGATTTTTAACCTTGGTGATTCTCTTTAGATGCTCTTGTTTGTTTATGAAGAAGAACAAGAGAAGTATGCGATGACGTATCGACTATCGTGAACTTAAACGTACCACTATCAGCAATCATTATCCGTTTCCGCGTATCAATGATTAATTTGTTTTTCCTTTGAACCCCGCACCTGATTGCATCACTTTAGATTTGAAGGACTGAAGAAGCAACCACAAGAACTTCTAAGAAGGAGGTTAAATAACCAAGGGTAACCTTTGTGAAGTATTTCAGTTTTTGAAGAAGAAAGAAGGCGATGTGAAAATTTCCTGAGATGATTTCTGAAGCTGCCTTTGCACTCGTTATAACATTTATGAGCTTGAATGATGCCAATGGTGTTGGCTAGAATAATCATGTTTTTCGCATGTTTTGGACAAATTGTCATAGTATGACATTGTGTTGTGTTCTAAAACGAAAGAAGAACATAGAGATTATTGGTGAGATGACCCTTTGTTCTGGAAGAGAAATTTGATTGACGCTCAGAAAGCATAGTAGACACACTACCCCGTATAATGTGAAGACAGAGCTTTCACAAGAGGGACCAAGATCGAAGACCGTTATCGGAGTTTGAAACCTGGTGGAAGAGTAGTAGAAGATGGTTGCGACACGCATTACCATGGAAGAAGCATACAAGAAGAAGTGAGGAACTAGGATAGTGCTCAATCATGCATCATGCAACACGTGAAGATTTCAGTTTAGGCATCAAGACAACCAGACCAAAGAAGACGAACCATTCGACACACAACCTAGAGTCAACAACAACATCATGTACCCTAAAACCTGGAGCCATAACAGAAGACCTGTCGAAGACACGCAGTCTTGTTTCTCTATTCATTTTAGTTGTACTAAGATGAATTGAGAGCAGAAGCAGACCTACAGATGGAGGGATGCACAGTAATCGCGTCAGAGACTGCCGTTACGATACCACACTACCAAGAGGAGCTGCTGAAGACCGGAGGAACCAGACTCGAGTTTAAATTCTTTTAATCATGAGGTAAGATGGACGAGAGTAAACAGACTACCCCAACTTGGAAGAAATTTTGAAATCTGTATTTAAGTGGACGGATTCTGAAGTGGACATTGTGGTTAAACGAGATGATGCTGTAAAGGATTGACGCTATTGATGACGTACCTTAATTTTGAATGACATTCTAGGATCTCCGTTACTCTTTGAGAAATTTCGTTCTCTTAGTTATGTTGTTTGATTTTGGTGACCTCTGAGACTGTAGGTGGACTAGGTGGATTTAGATAAGTTTGTGTTGTTCACGACTTGAGATAAAGTATGACCAGCATGAGGGCATATGTATATGATGCCAGTATTATGACGCCTGGCCAACGTGATAATACTTACATCATATAACGTGCACTTATGGTGGGCATGTGATATTTCGAGGAGTGCCTTAGAAGCTTTAGAATTCTGGTATCTGATCAAGATCATCTGAGTTTAGTGAGACTTTAGGTTCATTCTACCTATACGTTTGATATGCTGTCCTTGCTATACGATTCGATACGTTTGGACTCTCGACACGTGTTTTGCTGATCTTTGCAACTTCTGATAAGAATCTTAGGTTCCATTATGAAATTTCTGCCGTTGACGATATCTAACGACATGTTTTCTATCCGTATACATTTCACATTCGTTGAAGTTGTTCATTATGATCTGCTATGATTAAAACATCTGATTGTGGACTTTGAGGAAATGAGACCTGTTGGTTTATGAGAATACCTTTGGAAGGTTATCTAAAAGCCGAGACTATCTGAGAAGCTGAAGAGTTAAACCTTATATCACCCCATGTTTGCTACAATTTAATGTACTCTCATCTGATTCGCCTAATCAATTCGATGGAAATCCTATGTATTTCTATACCTCTTCCTGGAGAATTCGATTATCATCCGTTATATTCGGTACATTATCTTTTCGATTCAAATTCAGTATAATATGTCTTTCTGAGAAATCTGAAACTGTTTTGACAATAGTTACGAGTCATGAGAAACTATTTGTCTAAAGATCTTTTTGGAAGAACCTCCCCGAGCGTGAGAATGTCGTAATGACTTTTTGCGGTTTGCTACGACTTCGTCTAACTTTGCGACTTCAAATTTCGAGGACGAAATTTTTCTTTTTAGAGGGGAAGAAGTTGTAACACCTAAAATCCGAGAACATGTGAAAAGACCAAAATGCCCCTACATAATTAAAAATTTAATTATAAGCTTATAAAGTCTCCAAATAAATCCCAAACTTCAAACAATGCACAAGTTATGTATCCAAATAATTTTAACAATTAAATTTAACATTTACACAAGTTGTAAAATTACAAAAAAATACCCCTAGTTGGCCGATTGACATAAAAAGGGTTTTAATATAATTTATTTTGATTTAAAAAGATATGTATTATCTAATTTTGGAAGATAATTATCACAAGATATCTCCCCAACTTAAATTCACGAAATTTCTGGACTTATACCTCCCCTCACACGGCATTCTTCATTTAAAAGTCAAACCATACATGTTGTTATTCCAAAACCCTAGCCGAACCAAAATAAAACACACAAAGAAATTCCATAGCCTCCATTCGACTCCCACAAATCCCTAGAGCATTTTTATGTGATCAAACAACCTCCAAGGAGTTCTGGAAAATTTTCCTTTTTAATTATGAAAGCTTGGTTCGTGCGTGGTGAAGATTTCCCTTTGTCGAGTACAATAAAAAGGTAATTTTGTTTACACCTCATTCGACCTCTATAAAAATGATTTCTTATTTTTCTGATATTCCTTACATCATATAAGACCCACGAAAATTGGTTTCAAGGTTGGAAGATCATTGGTGAAGTCGTGGTGATTTTTGGATCGTTTGGCTCTACGCGTGTGCTATAATTCGTCCAGCCTATTCTATTTGTTCCAGACCTGGTCTGGTATTTTTCTCACGTCTCTTACATCATATAAGTCTCAAATAAAATGCTAAAGTCGAACCATGCATGTTCTATGAATTATTTGTGAATTAAACCCTAAAAACGTGCATAAAACCTAAATAATTGAATCCGAATTTTTAAGGCTTGAAATATATTTTATTTAGACTCTACATGATCATGTTAACCTGGGAAAAATGTTATTTCGAATTGTTAAGGCTTGGAACAATTACTTTGGATCATATGTTAAATCGGCAAAATGAAATAAAAGGAAAAGAGTAAAATCGTGTGAGCTAGGGTTTATGGCTAGGGCTTGTAATTGTGATTATAAATGATGTTTAATGATCACTTAATGATTGGAAATGGATTTGTTATGATTAGGGTTTTTAATCTTATGATTTTATCTTATACGATTTGGGTAAAAAGTTTTGGGTGAGTTTTGTAACTTTTAAAACTTAAAGGTTATTTTTGAAACTTAATTTGGATCAGGTACTATTCGAATAAAATGATAGGTGAGGGTGCTAAGTGTAATTTTTGTAATTTAATGGATTAAAATGTATTTTTAACCTAATTAGGGTTTGTTTTGAAAATAATTAAAAGAGAAGGACTAAATATGTAAATTCTGGAAACTTAAGGTTGTTTTGAGTAATTTAAGATATTCAGGGGGTTTTGTGCTATTTTGATGGTTTAAGGGCATGATATGTAATTATAGATAATTAAAAGTTGAAATTGTAAATTAAAGGGTTAAATATGTAACTTTTATAACTTGAGGGACTTAAAGTGTAAATTATGAAAAATTGAAGATTCATTCGAATGACTTGATAAAATAAGTACTCATTATGTAAAATGGATAAGTTAAGGGTTTAAAGTGTAACTTTGAATATTAAAAGGTTTAAAGTGTAATTTTGGAAATATAAGGGTGTAAAAGGTAAAGTCATGAAACCCTAAGGACCAAATGTGTAATATGCTAAAAGATACTTTATTTCCATAAATAATGATGATTAATCAAACCTACTAAATATGGAAACTTACTATTTATGGAAACCTGCTAAAATGGAAAGTTACTTAAAAATGGAAAGTTACTTAAAATGGAAAGTTACTTAAAATGGAAAGTTACTAAAAATGGAAAGTTACTTAAAATGGAGAGTTACTTAAAATGGAAAGATATGCATGTAAAGAATGAATTATGATTCCCCCTCTTCTCCTCTAGGTGTGAAGAAGGAGAGTCCTTGAACTTTTCCATTCCTGTGTTTGTTTCATTTGTGCTTTGCAATAAGGTACGGATACTCTGCCTTTTCAGTAAAGGCTCCTATATTCTTCTTATGACTTTGAGCTACGATTCAGTTAAGATTCCCCAAGCCATTGCTATGCTCCCTTCTATTGTGAACTTCCTCTGATTCCTGTTAAGCTTTGATATGTTAGCTTCTGATTTGATTTCGTTGCTATGACTTCTGACCTTTGTATACCCGATATCTCTGGTTCATCTTTTATGATAATCTGATATGAAAACCTTTTTGAAAATATAACTTGATGTTATGGAAGGAAACTGTTTTGAAATAACACTCTATGATTTTGATACGAAACCATTTTAAAATGAAGGATTAATTGGCTTTTATGAAGAATGTTTGAAAAGGGAGATCTTTGAGATGAAATGAGCAAATGACTATTAAGGTTTTTAAATCTGTTTTATCTTAACCCTTTTCACATTTTATGAACTTATGAAACTTAATAATGAACCTTTTGTAATGAACCTTGGATATTCTGAACCATTGATATGACTTCTGATATTATGACTTTGAGATGACCTTGAGACATGACTTTGAGATGAACTTTTGCTGTATGACCTTTTGCATGACTTTGAGACCTGACTCTTAGTTTGATACCCGAGCCATTTATGTTTCTTCTACCTATGGAGGTACCATAGGCATGTCTGTGATGCACCACTGGCATGACTCATGCGTGGGTGAGTGATTTCTCACGTCGTCCCTTTTTATGATTATCTGCCGGCTATGACTTTGAGTATATGACTTTGAGATTGACTTTGAGTAAGGGGCGTATGGATTGCAATCCTAGACATGTATGCTTAGTGGATTTAACTATGACTTTGAGTTGACTTTGAGGTGACTGGTGCTGTGTGCAATACACGCCTTTCACAACCCCTGGGAGCTGATCACTCCACCCTTATGATACATGAGGACACCCCTCATATTATCTGGTTGCCTGAGAGGTATCCCCTCTGATTGTGAGATTTTGAATTGACGGCTTATGACTTTGAGATTATGATGTTGAGTTATGACTTTGAGTATGGGCTCGTGGTGGATGACTATCCTTTCTTTCCTTTCTATTATTCATTTGTTCATTCTTTATGATATTCCCCAATGCACTATACTTCTGTCTGTTTCATTATCATTGCTTTGTATATGTATCTGTTCACTGGGCTTTTTAAGCTCAGCCGCATTTCCTTTTCCTGCGGCAGGTTGTAGTAGGAAGCTGGGTTATGGGAAGAGAGTGTGACTGGACTTAGAAGACTATGCTTTGGACTAGTGACGATTAGATGAAGTTTCATTTTATTAGACATAGTATTTATTTCTTTTGTAACCTTGTAGTATCAGATTTTCCATTTGTAAACCCTGAATTTCTTTTGTATTTATAAATCATATGCTTGTGTTTGTTCTGATATGTCACTGTAATGTAATACTTCTACCCTTATCGGGTTGGGGTGTTACAGCAACGAACTCAAAAGAAAGCTCGATGACAGGAGAACCACCCACCATCAAAACCACAATCTCTACCACAACGGCCATCGCAACAACAACCATCACCACAACAACAACAACAACAACAACAGGATCAACCAACAACAACACCAGAACAAGAACCCGCATCGTCAACAGCAGAACCAACGACAAGAACCTCCTAAGATATTTACGGCAACCAATGGCAGTTAAAGAGTGGTCATCACCTACAACTCCCACAGAAGTACGTCAATTTTTTGGTCTTGCAGGTTACTACCGGAGATTTATTGAAGGTTTCTCAAAAATCTCAAAACCATTGACCAAGTTGACCCAAAAGAACGAAAAGTACGTCTGGGGACAAGAAGCAGAATCAGCCTTCCAACTATTAAAACAAAAGCTTTGTGAAGCTCCAATACTAGCGTTACCCGAAGGAAGCAAAGATTTCGTACTATATTGTGACGCTTCGTACCATGGTTTAGGTGCAGTTTTGATACAACGGGATAAGGTAATAGCTTATGCCTCACGTCAACTGAAGAAACATGAGGAAAATTACACAACCCATGATCTAGAACTAGGAGCAATAGTATTCGCTCTTAAGTTATGGAGACACTATCTATACGGCACCAAGTGTATCGTGTTTACAGATCACAAAAGTCTCCAACACATCCTAGATCAAAAGGATTTAAACACGAGACAACGCCGTTGGTTAGAATTGCTTAGCGATTATGATTGTGAAATCCGTTATCACCCAGGAAAGGCTAATTTAGTAGCAGATGCATTAAGCCGGAAAGAAAGACTAAAACCCCTCAGGGTTAGATCGTTAGGCATGACTATTTGTTCACCCCTCCCAACACAAATCATTATCGCCCAGAGCGAAGCTCTCAAGAAAGAAAATCGACCAATTGAAAAGATTTTCGGTATGCCAGAAAACGAAAACGGATTTGTGAAAAGATCAAATGGAATGCTTTGTTTCAAGGAAAGAAGCTGGATTCCTCTCTTCGGAGGTATTCGTGACCTCATCATGCATGAGTCTCACAAATCAAAATACTCCATTCACCCAGGTTCCGACAAGATGTACCAGGATCTTAAGAAACTATATTGGTGGCCGAACATGAAAGCCGACATCGCTGAGTACGCCAGTAAATGTCTAACATGTTCAAGAGTAAAAGCAGAATACCAGAAACCCTCCGGATTACTCACCCAACCCGAACTCCCCATGTGGAAATGGGAACGTATTACAATGGACTTCATCACCAAACTTCCCAAAACCTCTACTGGCTACGATACGATATGGGTTATCATTGATCGTCTCACCAAGTCAGCTCATTTCTTACCAATCAAAGAAACTGATGAAATGAATACACTTGCTCAGATATATCTGAAAGAAATTGTGTCACGACATGGAGTGCCGATTTCTATTATATCAGATCGTGACAGTCGTTTCACGTCTCATTTTTGGAAATCATTGCAAAAAGCTTTAGGAACAAAGCTGGATATGAGCACAGCTTATCACCCACAAACCGATGGTCAAAGTGAGAGAACTATAAAAACCTTAGAAGATATGCTACGCACTTGTGTCATAGACTTCGGAAAAGGTTGGGACAAACACTTACCATTGGCAGAATTCTCATACAACAACAGTTATCATACCAGTATCAAGGCAGCACCATTCGAAGCACTTTACGGTAGAAAGTGTAGATCACCCGTTTGCTGGGCAGAAGTCGGAGAAGTACAACTTACGGGACCGGATCTAGTTCATGAGACAACCGAGAAGATCATCAAAATCAAACAACGTTTACAAACCGCTAGAGACCGACAGAAAAGTTACGCCGACCTAAAAAGAAAACCCATGGACTTTCAGATCGGAGATAAAGTTATGTTAAAAGTATCACCATGGAAAGGAATGATACGATTTGGAAAGAGGGGAAAGTTAAACCCAAGATACATCGGTCCATTCAAGATCCTAGAAAGAATTGGACCCATGGCATATAAACTTGAACTACCCGAGGAACTTAGCCGAATTCACAACACTTTTCATGTGTCAAACCTCAAGAAGTGTTTATCCGATGAATCTTTGGTCATTCCATTGAAAGAGTTACAACTTGATGACAAACTCGTTTTTACCGAGGAACCAGTAGAAATCATGGATAGAGAAGTCAAACAACTGAAACAAAACCGTATCCCTATCATAAAAGTTCGTTGGGACTCTAAACGAGGACCAGAGTATACTTGGGAACGCGAGGACCAGATTCGCACCAAGTACCCACACCTCTTCTCTTAGACACCCTTGGCAACCCTCCTAAACTCGAATTCCGGGACGGAATTCACTGTAAGGTGTATGTACTGTAGCCTCTCGTAATTTTCCCAACGGTTAGTAAATACTTACAAGTTATTACGTTATTTAAATACCCACTTTTACGTATGGCAAATTTTTTTTTAAGATTTGATATATAAATCACAACAGTAAATTGTGATTTATCTTTTGCTTAGAAACGTTGCTTGCACACAAACCTAGATAGTCTAAATTATCGCGAATATATATTTTAAACGTTTATATTTTTATAATATACGTTTCGTATATTTAAGGTACAATATTTATATATTCCCGGAACCTACGAAAATTCCCGAAATCACTCATTAATATTATTTGATCGTAACCCGACTCTCAAAACACACCAGGTGGGCCCCGTTGACCCATTGGACCACTTAAACCCACTTAACAAACCAAACGGACCCTTTTATATATTTTGTTTTTCTTTTCTGCTGGGCCAGACGAAGCCCCAAGCCCAACAGGCTTATAAGCCCAAACGAACCCTTATTATTTTTTTTTTCTTTTTCCTTGTTTCCAGTCGCGAACGAGCCAAGGAACACCCCTATTTTCTTCGAATTTTGACACACAACATGACCATATTTTTGCATAACTTATTTTCCCACCTAGCTAACATTCATAAATAACAAGTCTCGTTAAATCCCACACTTGTTTGCTACCTGAGAATTGACCAAAGTGAATGACAAAAACCATGTACAATGTAAAACCAAATTATGTCACAAGCCTTCCTTAGCACCACCCAATGTATCCAATGCCTCTTAAGCTGACTCAAATGAACAGGAATGTCAGGAATGAGCAGTATATCTCTCTTACACATGCTCATTGTTGCTCTAGATAGATTGGACAAGAATTGAGGTGCTACTCCACGTTTACAAGCCAACAACACACTTCCATGTTACCTTACACTTATCACAACCTTAGAACTTCCTATATAAGGACCTCATGCAACCACAATTGATCACACACTCACCAACGATCCAAATAACACAAGTATAAGTCGAGGCATACTAGAATTGGGACAGGAAGTTTGGAACGAGTACGAGGCATAGAAGTGATCCAAGGAGTACCACCATTGCTTGTCTTGAACCTTGCTAAGTCGTGAAGTGAACCACGATCATCCTTTGATCCAACTCGAACCATACGTACCATTGTCACCACCTATCTGTGGTGAGGTGAGCAAACTCGAAACACTATAAACATTTTCTATTTCTAGTAATATTAGTTTTACACGTTTACTTTTATCTTTTATTTCGTAAATATTAAACGTAACATATGTATGTTTTTCCTTCTTTTCATTTTTGACCACGCTAAAAATCGAATATGATAATAATTTTGAACTAATAATAATGTATACGTAAATTATATCGCACGTTTAATAGTCACCTTGACCCTTTCACATAAAATCACAACACTTAGAATAATTCTAAGTGTTGGAAAACAGTTTCAATATTGATTTTCGTACAAACACTTTGCCTCGTTATTTCTTAATATACGAACGTAACATATTATTATTTTTGGAGACACTAATTATTTGGAACGTTGTCAAACGAGATGTAAAGAGTTTCGAGTCTAAAATTAACGGATACTCAAAGTATTCGACCCCTTTTGAGACCCATTGAACTTTTCGAATAAAGTCTCAACACTTAGAATATTTCTAAGTGTTGAGCAGTTTTTCATAATGAGTTTCATACATGAACTTGGCCTCGTTAATTCAAAATGTAAACACACGACCCACACTTTTTATAACTCGACCCCATTTTCACCTTGGTAAACAATTGGGAAACACTTTTTATTCGAACCTATAAGCTAATATAAGCTGTTTTCTAAAGCCAAAGCAAATCGACCTGTAAGCTGTTTTTCAGAAACATTAAATAACGTTTTGGGCTTGTTAGCCCGTTAAGCTAATTTTGAGCTTATGTGATAAGCTGGTCACACAAGCTTGTTTGCAACATTTTTGTACTATAAAAATGAGTCCAAGGTCAGGCCCAAAGGTCTCGTAAGCCCAATGGATCTCAAATTATTAACAGGCCTTGTAATAGTCTCGTTAAGGCCCATTTATCAAAAATAAGCACTTTATAAGCTAATAAGCAGTTGAATTAAGTTACTTTGAGTATTCTGAGCTTATTGAAAAAGGTATAAAAGATAAATTCCAAGTTTGGCGAAATTTGGATTAGATTTGCAAAATTTCTTAAACCGGGGACTAAAAATGCAAAAGTTGTAAACTCTGGGTCAAAACTGTAAATCTGAATTTTCTGGGTTAGAAACTGTAAATAATAAAACTTGGAGTTGAGAAATGTAAATATTGATACTTTTTGACCTAAAATGTAAATTATATATATTTTGGACTAACAGTGTAAAATATATATCGTTAGGGTTAAAAATGTAAATTTTGGAAACTTAAAGGAATTTTCAGTAAATATTATTTTATAAAAATAATATTAACCTTTTACATATATAAACATATAATTAATATAAGACTTATATAAACATAAACTTATATATATATACGATATATATTTGCAATTATAATTAAACGATATAACGATACATTATTTATTTCTTGTAAAATGATACGTTTATTTTATTTCCGTTATAAAAACTAACTTTATATCAATCATCAATCATTTTTACTTACAAGTTATATGTATATATAACTTTGTTTTTGAACTTTAAGCACTTAAACAAACACGAGATTCGTTCGTAACTAAATAACAAGTATTCGCGATAAAACCAGATTTAGACTATCAACTGAAACTTGCATTATCTTTTAGGTTGTGTTGTGTGAAGCCGTTTCCTTGCTTTATTGAGACTACGATACCACTGTACTACTAAGGTGAGTTCATAGCCCACTCTTTAACTATTTTCCCGTGGGGGGGATACATGCTTAAAACTCGAACACAAGTCTTTTATACCGGGTATTGAAATACCGTCAGGCCAATGTTATTTGCTTAAGTTACTATTGTCAGAAGTCCCTCGATCATGAACCTTAATCACTTGAAGGGTGAACGTAAATAATTGTGGATAGTACTATTAGTGATTGACAATCCTCGTTTGGTTGTTGGAGAAAACACCAGGCGCACTTTATTGTTCTTATAAATAGGTTATTGACAAATACCTATCTTTGGGGGCCTATTACTTACCATCATAATTTACATTTATGATTGGCTGTTAATCGTTGAGTATCATGAGCTTAAGGCAATAACAGAAACATTGATTTTTTTTATTGTATGTGATTACAATACATTCTTAACTTGTGATTCAAACTCTTAAACTCAAACCTATGAATATCACTCAACTTTATATTGACTTTAGCATGTTTATCTCAGGTAACTAAACAAGACGGATCTGGATGGCACGGAGCGGGCAAAAGCATGACAAGAACCATAAATAAACTACTTATTTTCCTTCAGAATAAAACACGTTCTTAACTTAATAATGTCTTGTATCCCAGATATTTGGTATTTTGAAATAAATTAAACTTAAATATTTCACTTTGTGTTGTCTACTATAATTGTGACAAAGATCCTTGAAGTAATACCCCGAAAGTCTTCCGCTGACATGTTAAGTCTTCCGCTGTTATTAACGACTTTTGGGGGTGTTACACTGTTTCGTGAGTTACTATACATCTTATTTCTACCGATTTCTTCTTGCTATTTTCTGGACTTGAGGTGAGTCATAGCCCCATTTTTACTCTTGAACTATGTTTTCAATACTTGGGGTGAGAAACGTGCAAATTATTTTATGTGGACTATTATCGCTTTTATATTCTTTCTAAACTTGCTATGCGTATGGACTAGGATATATTGTCAGCTTTAGTCACATATGTTTTGTGTGTACTATTCAAGGTTGGCTTATTTGGAATTGTCAGCTTTAGTCACACGGTTTCGTGTGTACTATTCAAGGTTGGCTTATTTAGATATTGTAGTGTGCACCTATAGGTTGTTAATACTTCGGAGGTTATCCGAGTATTTATTGGTATTGCGGGGGTTACCCGAATATCTATGCTAGAACGGAGGGTATCCGTGTGTTAGGTTGGAGCGGAGGGTATCCGCAGGCTTTTAGCGAGTCCTTAGTCTAGCTAGCAAGCGTTTTGCGTATATGTCCACTATATTGTTAGACGAATTTAAACCTATGATCTCACCAGCGAAAGCTGACTTTCAGCACGTTTTCTCAGGTAATTAAGTGATGATATGCATGCTTGGAATGGAAGGCTCGGCCAAGGCTCATGGTTTATGGATCTATTTTTCTAAACTTTGATAATTAATTTTGGACCTTTTGATATGTTATTTTGGGCCTGACTCTGAATGATGTTGGGATAAATGTAAACCTTAAAACCCCGTTTTGGTTGCGTTTTTATTATGTTTACTTTATCTCGTTCTATATTGTCTTGTGTTGGATACCAATCCCCGTAGCACCCCGAAAGCTTGTTGAGTCTTCCGCTGTATCAAATTTTATGGGTGTTACATTTCTTTATGGTACTTGTCTTAAATCTGCTTATGTTGCTAGTCCTTTGCTAGAAGCTCAATGGGATAGGTGTAATGCTGTTGTGTTAAATTGGATATTAACTTCTTTGTCTCAAGATGTGTATCTTGGTCATGTGTTTTCTGATAATGCTTCTGTTGTGTGGAAAGATTTAAAAGATACTTTGATGCGTGGGAATCGCACCTTGCTTTACCTCTCGAGGGATCTCGCGAGGCTTACAACCCCCACCAGGCAGTGTACCTGATCGTTGTAGTATAGTATAGTGACAAGTACCGGGGGATTGATCGTTCAGCTTGGGAATAGTGTCGCTAGGATTAGAAAACCTAATTAATAGTTCTAGAGATGAAAGATGATTCTTTTTGTATTTTTATATTTTTATGAAAGCAAGAAAAATCTCGGGTTTTGAAGGAGTGGGCAGAATTAGTTGCTATTCAACTAACCCAAAACTAAGATGCAATCAAAATAAAATACTAAAAATGAAATTAAACTAAATTATACTAAGGTTGTGAGCAGTATGTGGAGAAATTGTGTTTACTTAGACTTCATTACTCCCTAGATATCTTTTACATGTCAATTACTTGTTATACTTGTATGGATGACGGATTGTATTCCTTAATACCATTCGTGGGGTGGCATACATAACTCCCCAACTCTATGAGCTCTTATCTCCTCCTACACCATGACCCAGCACAACTATAGGGATTGTAAACAGTGGCTCATGCATTAAATACAACCAATAAAGACCTAGTACGCCTCGGTTCATGTTTCTTAAGACGTTCAAGCATGTTACCATTGGAGATCTGCCAGTTTTCTTAAGCCTAACATATAATATCATTCATCCAAGAACAAGAATAGACAAGTAATCAACACATAATCAACATCTAGGTTTCATTAGATCTAAGCAAACACAAAGAAAATCTAGCCTAGCATAGTAGAATTAAGATAAGAACAAAAGATAAACAACCAACACATAGACATATTGATTGAATTAAGAGTATACTTATCTCAATTACAATGCAAGGTCTCAAGGGTTTGGAACCCTTGAAAAACCTGTAAAAGAGGCACCAAAATCGTCTTTAGGGTTTCACCAAAACTTCTCCTTTTTTTTATGAAAAAACTAGAAAACTATATATAGGAAAATCGTCCTGACGGCGTCAAGAGTTAAATCTGACGCCGTCAACTCGCCGCCATAAACTTCCTCGGACGCCCTAGATCCACTTGTGACGGCCTATGTGACGCCGTCACCACCTTCGGTAAATTAATCTTGGCCACTTTGACGCCGTCATCTACTCATCTGACGCCGTCACCAGCTACGGTAAAATATTCATCATGTCTGACGCCGTCAAGACTCAAGTCGTGACGCCGTCACCTTGTATTTCCAGCTTGGATTTTTGGTACTTTGTCGTTTTCTTCACTTTATGCTCCAAAAACGTCCAAAATAGCCTCTTTTCCAGAATTCACTCTCCAAACACCTAAAATCACAAAAGGAACGATTTAGGGCAATATTTGATCAAATAAAGTCGGATTCGGGCTTAAATGACCCCCTAAAAACGGATCATTTTTCGCCTCATCATATACCCTTACACTTGAGATTTGCTTGTCCTCAAGCAAATGAGCTTTTATTCTACTCAAAAGACAAGTTAGGGGTCATTTAACACTAATATAAAAGTAATTACAACAAATAATCGTTCCACTAAAGACCAATAGACAAGCACGGAAGTCATATACAAGCACCTCACAAATAGTGTTTAGATACTCACATCTCTCGGGTGTAATAAAGTAATATAACATTATGGAAATGGAAGATATCTCTCACTACCTGTCATAGCAAAATAGATTACCATAGGCTTGGGAAAGGATCAAACCTCCACCACATGGCGTAAGCACCTAGGATAAACTATCAAAGAGGTCTTTTTAAAGGGTTATAACGTTAGGTGTAGGGATATGAATTACACGGTTTTGTTGGATAAAGGGAATTTTACTGGTGGCGAGTTAACAATCTTGGTTAATTACATGTACAAGATGGCGTTGCTAAGCCAAGACTAGACTCGACTTAAGCTAATAAATGAAAAATAACAAAAACATAAAATGAACATAGAATGAAAACGGGATGGTAGTCCGTATGTTTTTTTCTTTCTTTTATTTTTTTATTTTTTCTATTTTTTTTTTTTTTTTTTTTTTTTTATATTTTTTTTTTTGCATACACTCTTACCCTACCATCCAAAATAATACATCATAGGGGTTTGAGCAATCCCCTTACACTTGAATTTTTATATACTTTACATTTAACTATTCTAATGACTCGAATTAAGAAAATCAAAACACTTGGAGTACTTTTAAGATTAACGTACATATGGGGGTAATAAATGATGTTCTTCCCCATTACTCCATAAATTAAGTACTTACCCATGAGTCCCAATCGTCCCAAAACAATATGTACAAGGATATGACTCGACTTAGCAACCATGTAATCAATTAGAAAGTTAACTTAGGGTTTAACAAATAACAATAATGCACTAAAAATGAGCGCATACACGGAAGGTTAAGGCGATTTGGGTGTACATTTAAGTGGGGTGTAACAAATTCTTCCTTTAAGTAAAATGCTTAAAGTTAGAAACGAAAAGATAGGCTCGGAGGGGTGTACTAGGGGTATCGTGTACTAAAAATGAGTACAACGCTAAGGGTGTGGGAAAAATTAGTTGACTTAACTAGCCAAGTAATATGACTTAAATGGTCAAGTAATCATGATACGGGTTTAACACAAGGGTGATCCTAATGCCTCTTATCATGTAGTAAATCCTCCACACGAATGTAGTCTCACTAGCGGTCTCGGGATGCATCACTAACGCAAGTTCTAGAATCTAAATGCTACCGGTACACTCATAAGCACTAATAGTAAATGCTTTTCCTATCAAATCTAAAGGCGAACCTCACATTTTTGGGTGGAAAATTTTTCTGAATATACGGTTATGTGCTAGTCATACAACCTCCTATCCATGAGACGCTTGCTATGGCTAAAGTTTCACTCCTAAATGTTGTAAAAAAAAAATTTTAATTTGGCGCTAAAATTACACTAACAAGTATTTCTCATAGTTTTATTACTCATCTACTATCAAACAAAACAAACTCAAGCGAAAGTGCATATGTAAGGTATCATCTTTTTACCCTCCCCTTACACTTAGGATGAACATTGTCCCCAATGTTCAAATAAAGAATGTAAAAGTTAAAAGTAAAAAGAATGAAATCAAATACTCCCCTGATTCGCTCGGTATGGATTATAGGTTGGCCAAGTTAAATCTTCCTCCAAGAAAATGAACAATCAAAGCTTCCCATCCAGAATATAAATCATCTTCTTGTCTTAAATAACCTGTAGATCCTAACAAAAGTAGACAAGGCAACCTTGCGTAAAATCGGTGGCATCCTATATAAGTTTCTAAATCCTAGAAAACAAAGTAAGATATAATGCTTGTGGAATGAAGTTTGCAGATTTCCTGGAGATTATAAAACTTAATAAATCACAAAAACCGTAAGACTCCGTTAGAAAAACAAAACTGGTAAAATTTCCAGATTTTTGACTCCTGACGCCGTCAAGAGCAATTGCCTGACGCCGTCAGAGTGGACCTGCAGAAATCTTTATGTTAAGTTTCCGGAAAATTTCTGGAAAAATCTTGTCCTACTTCCTGGAAAATCCTGCAAAACTTCATTATGACTCAATACAAGCATTTGACTCTAACAATTACGAATATACATGTTCATTAAATATTGTGGAGAATCATGATCGGTTTGTTTCTTAAAAACATATTTGGGGTTTCCCCTTACACTTATCTTTTGCAAAAATACCTTTAGGTTGAAGTTAAGATTAGGCCAAACAACATAATAAAGTATCTCCACATTCTAATTGAGAAACATGATCAACCAACAATAAAAATAAAACATGCATACGGAAGCAAATAACAATCAAACAAATAAAATCACACAAAACATGGGTTGCCTCCCAAGAAGCGCTTTTCTTTATTTACGAGTCTTGTAGCTAGACTCAAAGTCGTGGGTTACTACGTGATTTCATCATTTGAAATGATATACCCCATATAATTTCGATCATTACTGTTATGGTGGTAGTGCCTCAATCTATCAATACTCGCAATCACCTTCCCACCTAATTTGCTCCTCAAGTTAGCTACCCCATCTTGGCTCAATCCTTCGATGGTGAATGGCCCATACCACCAAGGACTTGGTTTATCGGGTGGTATTGTTGTTTCTAAGTGTCTCAAGAGTACTAAGTTCCCTTCCTCAAACGGTGTATGATTGCTTTCGTGTTGAGTGTGTTTGAGTTCTATCGGATCCTTATGGCTTTTTCTCCTTTCATCTTTAGCTTTCTTATAGCTTTTGATTCTTGCCTCCCATGCAAGAATTTTGTTCTGAACACGAATGGGTGTTGTGCCAATGTTGTTTTTAATCATTCCCCAACTCATATTCTCATGTCCACTTCGCGGAGTCGTTTGGAAGCTAATCTTTCTCTTTCCAGATTTAAGTTCAATCTTCCTATCTTCATATTTAATGACAGCCCTAGCGGTGGTGAGGAAGGGTGCCCCAAGGATTATCGGCATGCATCCATCCCCTTTATCATCAATGATCATAAAATCAACGGGGTACATGAACCATGCCACATTAACTAATACATCTTCTGCGATTCCTAGGGGGTATACGTACGAGTGTCCAACAAGAGATAACCTAACACGAGTAGGTGCTGGCATTTTCGACGTTAGTTGGATGTAAATAGTTAGGGGCATAAGATTTACTTCCGATCCTTGGTCGGCGAAAGCACTAAGATGTTTCAAGTCCCCGATGCTTGTTGGTATTTCAAAGTTTCCACATGCTACCTGCTTAGTAGCCACTTTCTGCACCAATAACCTTTCGACCACTGATCCTCCAATAAGCGTATCATACTCATCCTCCTCTTCTTTCTCTTTCTCGGGAGCCTGTTCGGAGGATTGGTTACGCCTGTCACCCTTAATCCAATTTGTTATGGTGCTTTTGTTTATGTCATGTTTCAGGTAGTAGCTCAAAGGTTGGGATTCAGGCGATTTTTCTAAGGTCTGTTTAGCAGGAGTTTTTTCTTTCTCATTATCTTTATGGACAATGGTGATGGAGTTAACAAATTGGGTGGTGGGAGTGGCACTTTCTTTCCTTAGCAGTATTCGTTCGGGGGTTTTCTGACTGGCATACTCCTCCAGTAGACTCAACATCTCATTCATTTTCTCCTGCATCTCCTCCTTTTGCTTATATACTGCTTCTTCGAATCTAGCAAGCCGATCAGAGTGGGTCGCCATATATTCTCTCATCCTAGCCTCAAATTCCGAGCTAAGTTCCTTGGGAGGGGAGCAAGGTGGAGTGCACCTCTGAAAAGTCTCGACATGTTCTCTAGAGGGTGATTCAGATAATGGTACCGAGGTTGATCTTGAGACAGAATTGACCGTGGCTTGTCTAGGACTTAAGGGTCTCCTTTGCCTTTCCTCAAAATAGTCAACTTTTGCCTCAATTTTGCATAAGAGTTCCTCGGGGATTTCGGTGGTCCCTCCAGATGTCGAGACTGCATTGATGGCTGCTTCCACCGTATGTTTAAACTCCCAAATCTCATTGTTATCTACAGCGAGTTCTTCTATAACTGCCCATGACTCCTCAGCATCCTTGTCACGCAATTTCCCTCCCGCGGCCCTGTCGATAGTGCGCTTAGTGTGATAATCAACATGGTCGTAGAAAATCTGAACTAATAACCAAAGGTTTATGCCATGATGAGGGATCTTGTGGAGGAGATCCTTAAAACGGGCCCAAGCCTCGTAAAAAGGTTCACCCCGCTGTTGCTCAAACATCAAAATGTCCCTTCTAAGCATTGCAGTCTTTTCAGGCGGAAAGAATTGGGTAAGGAAACGATTGGCGAGATTGTCCCATGTGGTGATGGATCCCGCGGGGAAACGTTCAAGCCATTGGCTAGCTTGATCTCGCAGAGAGAATGGGAATAGGCGTAATCGGGTTGTCTCTCTAGTTTCAACACCTAGGTCTATGGAATCTACGATTTTGAGGAAGTCCTTAAGGTGTTGGTTTGGATCTTCGGAACGAAGTCCATGGAATGCACATCCGCTTTGCACCAACCGGATGGTGTCGGATCGCAAGGGGGTCACATTGGCTCCGGTGAGCTCAATGGTGTTTCGGTAGCCTTGGTGGCTAGGTTGGGAATATTCTCCTAAGGTTCGGGGCCTAAGGGGTTCTAGTGGTGGGTTTTGTTGTGGTGGGATGATGGGTTCAAAGATGTTACCACCTTCCATGATGTCGGATGGTAAAGAGTTACGAACAAAGGCACGAAGAAATAAGATAGACTAAAGAAGACCTAAAAATAAAAATAAAAATCTTACTAGAAAGGAATCTAGCAAGTAGACCTAATAAAAAGAAATCCTAACCTAGACAATAACTATTCCCCAGGCTGCGGCGCCAAAAACTTGATGCGTGGGAATCGCACCTTGCTTTACCTCTCGAGGGATCTCGCGAGGCTTACAACCCCCACCAGGCAGTGTACCTGATCGTTGTAGTATAGTATAGTGACAAGTACCGGGGGATTGATCGTTCAGCTTGGGAATAGTGTCGCTAGGATTAGAAAACCTAATTAATAGTTCTAGAGATGAAAGATGATTCTTTTTGTATTTTTATATTTTTATGAAAGCAAGTAAAATCTCGGGTTTTGAAGGAGTGGGCGGAATTAGTTGCTATTCAACTAACCCAAAACTAAGATGCAATCAAAATAAAATACTAAAAATGAAATTAAACTAAATTATACTAAGGTTGTGAGCAGTATGTGGAGAAATTGTGTTTACTTAGACTTCATTACTCCCTAGATATCTTTTACATGTCAATTACTTGTTATACTTGTATGGATGACGGATTGTATTCCTTAATACCATTCGTGGGGTGGCATACATAACTCCCCAACTCTATGAGCTCTTATCTCCTCCTACACCATGACCCAGCACAACTATAGGGATTGTAAACAGTGGCTCATGCATTAAATACAACCAATAAAGACCTAGTACGCCTCGGTTCATGTTTCTTAAGACGTTCAAGCATGTTACCATTGGAGATCTGCCAGTTTTCTTAAGCCTAACATATAATATCATTCATCCAAGAACAAGAATAGACAAGTAATCAACACATAATCAACATCTAGGTTTCATTAGATCTAAGCAAACACAAAGAAAATCTAGCCTAGCATAGTAGAATTAAGATAAGAACAAAAGATAAACAACCAACACATAGACATATTGATTGAATTAAGAGTATACTTATCTCAATTACAATGCAAGGTCTCAAGGGTTTGGAACCCTTGAAAAACCTGTAAAAGAGGCACCAAAATCGTCTTTAGGGTTTCACCAAAACTTCTCCTTTTTTTTATGAAAAAAACTAGAAAACTATATATAGGAAAATCGTCCTGACGGCGTCAAGAGTTAAATCTGACGCCGTCAACTCGCCGCCATAAACTTCCTCGGACGCCCTAGATCCACTTGTGACGGCCTATGTGACGCCGTCACCACCTTCGGTAAATTAATCTTGGCCACTTTGACGCCGTCATCTACTCATCTGACGCCGTCACCAGCTACGGTAAAATATTCATCATGTCTGACGCCGTCAAGACTCAAGTCGTGACGCCATCACCTTGTATTTCCAGCTTGGATTTTTGGTACTTTGTCGTTTTCTTCACTTTATGCTCCAAAAACGTCCAAAATAGCCTCTTTTCCAGAATTCACTCTCCAAACACCTAAAATCACAAAAGGAACGATTTAGGGCAATATTTGATCAAATAAAGTCGGATTCGGGCTTAAATGACCCCCTAAAAACGGATCATTTTTCGCCTCATCATACTTATGATAGAATTGATAGTTCTGTAGTGTTTAATTTGCTTCAAAAGATTAACAACTTTAAACAAGGTGGTTTACCTGTTTCTGAGTATTATCACAAGTGAAATTCTCTATGGAGAGAGTTTGATATTCTAACCAAGTTACCTGATTGTGTTTGTGAGGCTAGAATTGAATTAATTGATCATGCTAAACTGTTAAAACTTATGCAATTTCTTATGGGCATTGATGACATTTATCAACCTATAAGGAGCAGTCTTTCAACTAGGGAAGTCCTTCCTGAAGTTAAAGATGCTTTTGTCATTATTTCTAGGGAAGAATCTCATAGAGGGATTCCTAGTACCTCTATGAAATCTGAGAAGGCTCAGGTTTCTGCCTTTGTGTCTAGAACAAATGGGAATAATAAGAAGAATTTTAGTAACAATTGGCCTAGTAACAATGTGAATGGTAATAGAGGGAATTATGATAATTTGATTTGTAAGCATTGTGGTTTAAAAGGTCACACTATTGACAGATGTTTTGAACTAATAGGTTATCCACCTGGGTTCAAAAAGAACCCTAACTTGAAACTTGTTAATGGGTTTAATAAAAGAAATAATGTTGATGTCAATAGTGATGGTACAAGTGTTATTACTCTGTCTTTCACTAATGAACAGGTGTTAAAGTTGATGAGTCTTTTGAATGACAAAACCAGTACCTCTACACATGCCAATATGGCAAGTAGTGCTTCTTGTTCCTTTTTTAATTGCAATGTGTTTTTTAATCAAAATTTCTATAGGTTCTTTTGTGCCAATTTAAAGGTTAATGGTGTGAGTTATCACTTGGGTTGGATTATTGATTCAGGTGCTAACCAGCACATGACTAATAATATTGATAAAATGTTTGGGGTTATAGATATATCTGATTTAAAAATGACTGTCGGACACCCTAATGGTACTTTGGCCAAAATTACCCATGTGGGAAATTTGAGATTAAATAATAATGTGGTGTTGTTTGATGTTTTGGTTGTTCCTGAATATTCTGTTAGTCTTCTATCTGTTCATAAAATGATTAAAGATAGTAAACTGTGTGTTGGTTTTGATGAAACTAAATGTTACATTCAGGATTTGAAAAAGGAGAAAGTTCTGGGGACTGGTAGTGAATTTGGTGGTCTTTACATGTTTGACAATGAATGTGTTAGTTCTGCTGTTTTGAATAAGAGTGAGTTTTTTATATGCTATGTGTTTAAGGAAGTTTGGCATAATAGACTTGGGCATCCTGCTAATCAGGTTTTGAAACTGTTAAAAACTTCTTTAAACTTGACTAATGTGAATCATGAAGGTCCTTGTGAGGTTTACCATAAGGCAAAACAGAGCAGGGATCCTTTTCCTTTAAGTGAAACTAAGTCTACTGTTTTTGGACAACTAATACATCTTGATGTATGGGGTCCTTACAAAGTGATTAGCAGGGAGGGTTTTAAGTATTTTCTTACTATAGCTGATGACTATAGCAGGTCTGTTTGGGTGTATATGCTTAAAACTAAAGATGAGGTGTTTGGAATGTTTGTAAATTTTTATAACCTGGTTTTAACACAGTTTGATAAGAAAATCAAGATGATCAGATCTGATAATGGAACAGAGTTTATAAATCATAAAATGACTGATTTTGTTAATACTATGGGTATTGTTTATCAAACTTCTTGTGCATACACACCACAACAGAATGGTATAGCTGAAAGGAAACATAGACATCTATTAAATGTTGCTAGAAGTCTTATGTTTCAGGGAGGGATTCCTCTTGTGTTTTGGCCTGAGTGTATTCTAACTGCTACCTATTTGATTAACAGGCTTCCTTCCTCTGTTTTAAATGGCAAATCTCCCTTCTATATGGTTTATAAAAGAGAACCTAATCTGTCCCATCTTAGAAGTTTTGGGTGTTTGTGTTTTGTTACCATTTTAAAAACCTCTGATAAGTTTTCTTCAAGGTCTGAAAAATGTGTTTTAATTGGATATGCTAGTGGTAAAAAGGCATATAAACTTTTGAGTCTTGAAAACAGGAATGTTTTATATTCTAGGGATGTTAAGTTTTATGAGACTGTGTTTCCTTATAAAGTAAGTAAAAATATTGTTTCTTAGTGTGAATCTGAGATTTCAAGTTTAAACTTTTTTGATAATGTTGAGTCTGAAACTACACCTAAAACTTCTACTCCTGATCCTCCCAATGATGATATAAATAGAGAAGGAAATACATCTGTTGGTAGAGAAGGTGGGGATCATCAACCAGAGGAGGCTGTGATTACTCAGTTACATGGAATGGTTGAACAGATACATTGTCCAGGTTCTGGGAGTGACTCACAGTCATCTGGATATGATGAGACACACCCTGCAACTCCCTTAGATGATAATATAAGGTCTGAGGGAAATGTTGGTTCTAAAAATGTTTTTGGAAATAATGAGGAAGTTAGCCAAAGAAGGTCTAAAAGGACTTCAAATTTGCCTACTATATTGAATGATTATGTGCTTGATATTAAGATTAGATATGGTTTAAATAAGTATGCTAATCATACTTTATTGAGTGCTGAGAACTGTTGTTTTGTGTCTAGTCTAAATAAATCTGTTGAACTAAGTAGTTATAATGAGGCTAGCAAAAATCCTAGGTGGATTAATGCAATGAATGAGGAAGTTCATGCTTTACTTGAAAATGATACTTGGGAAGAAACAGAGTTACCAGCTGGTAGAAAACCAATTGGTAGCAAGTGGGTTTGGAAAATCAAGTTAAAACCTAATGGTGAAATTGAAAGGTATAAAGCTAGAGTTGTAGCTAAAGGGTTTGGGCAAAAAGAAGGAATAGATTATGAGGAAACCTTTAGTCCTGTGGTTAAAATGGGAACAGTTAGAAGTTTGATTAGCTTAGCTGTTCAAAAGTCTTGGAAACTTTTTCAAATGGATGTGAATAATGCTTTTTTATATGGTGATCTAAAAGAGGAAGTATATATGCTTCCTCCACCAGGATATTTTAAAGAAGAAAGTAATAAGGTTCTTAGGTTGAAAAAGTCTTTATATGGGCTTAAACAAGCTTCTAGACAATGGAACCAAAAGTTGTCTAAAGCTTTTTTTGAAGCTGGGTTTGTACAGTCTAAGAATGATCATTCCTTGTTTATTAAAAGGAATGACAAGACTGTTGTTTTCTTGCTTGTTTATGTGGATGATTTGGTTATCACTGGTGATTGTGATATTGAAATTGAAAATGTCAAACAGTTTTTAAAAACCAAGTTCAAAATTAAAGATTTGGGAGAGCTTAAATATTTTCTTGGAATTGAAGTGTTAAGAACTAAAACTGGATTGTGCTTAAACCAAAGAAAATATTGTCTTGAGTTGTTGAATGAGTTTGGATTGTTAGCTTGCAGACCTGTTTTGACTCCTTTACCTGAAAATATTGTTTTAGAGCATAAAGAGTCTAGTGATGATAAGTTTTTAAAAAATATTACTAGTTATCAAAAGCTGGTAGGAAAACTTATTTATCTCACTTTAACCAGACCTGATATATCTTATGTTGTTCACTGTTTGAGTCAACATATGCATGCTCCTTTACAGTCTCATCTTAATCTTGGTTTAAGAGTTCTTAAATACTTGAAACTTGCTCCTGGAAGTGGAATTGGTTTTGATAAATGTAGTCATGGATTCAAAGTTGTTGCTTATTCTGATTTAGATTGGGCTAAGTGTCCTATAACAAGGAAATCTGTTTCAGGATATTGTGTGTTTGTTAATGATAACTTGGTTTCTTGGAAAAGCAAGAAGCAAGCCACACTTTCTAAATCTTCTGCTGAAGCAGAATATAGAAGTATGGCTTCTGTTACTTGTGAGGTTATGTGGGTGTTGAAGATTTTAGAAGATCTGGGTGTAACTGAGTTACTTCCAGTTGAGTTGTTGTGTGATAATAAATCTGCTATTCAAATTGCTGCTAATCCTGTGATGCATGAAAAAACTAAACATTTTGATATTGATGCTCACTTGGTTAGAGAAAAGGTTGCTTCTGGTCTTATTAAAAATGTGCATGTTGACTCTAAAAGTCAAATTGCTGACATTTTTACTAAGGCTCTTGGTTCTACACAGCATTCTTTTTTGGTTAAAAAACTTGGCATGTTAAACTTATTTGTTTAATAAGTTTGAGGGAGGGTATTGGAAAATATCTTTTATAACAAACTTATTAAACTTGAGGGTCTAATGTGAAAGTTTTTTAGCCTTGTTTACTAATACTTAACTTTGGTGTTAGTTTTGTTAGTTTTGTATGTGCAGGGGTTAATGTGTAACATTGGGCTATTTAAGGATTGAGATGGAGCTAGGGTTTCATATCTTTTGCTCATTTGTTTCTCTGGTTTCTCACGCAGTCTTTCTCTATCAAGTATTGGTTGTCATCTGGGTTTATTAGTAGTTTGGTCTAGTAGTTTTACATCAAGATCTTCTTGATTGTAGTTTTGTGTTTCTGATATAGTTTGGTTTACTGGGTTTGGGTTAGTGTGTGAGTATTGTAAGTAGCACCTGATAGAGGGACTACTATATTTTCAGTTGTATTGTACTTGGCTTGAATCCGTGTTGGGGACAAGTCTACTGTGTATATTGTTATAATAAAGATAAGTCACCAAGGGGTGGTTGGTTGGGTGATTACACCTTATGTTTAGTAGTTTTGATACCATTTTTACACGATGAACTCACGATCTTTAGATTGGTGGGCAACTCACATATTACTAGACGAAAAACAAACATTTGTAGGAACTTTTATTAGAGGATTATATTATGGTTTAGGATAGTCGGCCCAAGCCCAGTCTGTGGGCTTAGGGTCCATTAGAGTTTACTCATATAATCTATATATAATGTGCATTAATAATAACTAGACGGCTCCGGTCCGCCGCGTTGCGGCAGAGCATTGTAGTTAGCGTTTTTATATTGACTATATGAATACGACAAAGGAAAAAGGAAAAAAAGGAACTTGTTTTTATAATTTGTTGCTTTTAATTTGAACAGATTCTATGTCGTTTCATGTCGTCGTTCATTAAGCGGGATTTTTTTAGCACTCACTGTCTAAACATTATGCATTCATACTACATTTTAGGCGAGCACAAATCCTAATCAATAACAGTAATATCCACATCGAGTTAAGATGGGAACTTGATTTTCTTTTTGGTCTTTTCTAGCATGGTTCAGATATGCATTGTAAATTTTCATGAAAGTTAGTGACTTTGTATCTCTATTGTAAATTTTCATGAAATTGCAAAAAAATATGGTTGCATATTTGGTAATTTTTGTATCTAAGAAAATAATGATTTGTATTGTCTGAGGTAAACTATCTTGTTTTAGGATGTATGCACACCTGTGAATAGTATAAAGGGTTAACTGAGATATATATTACATTTTCTATTAATAAAGTGAAACACTCTGTACAAGTATGCATGACGGTTGTAAACTTGTAATGTCAATAACAGAGAAAAACATCTATATCATCTCCAATAGTACATAGATGTACTTTGGTCAAATTTTATGCAGTTACAACATGAAATCTCTATCTCTAGAAAGATGATCTAACTGTTAGCCATACCTATCTTTATATTGCTGTATTGGAACTTTTTAGTCATAAATTTACTCATGGAAAAAACATGGTGGAATGGGTTTGTTGGATTGTATTTTTGTGATCAACTAACCACGCCTCTACCATTCTGCCTCAGTTTTAACTTCTAAACCTTCCAATACGTTACACGAACTTTTTCTCATAATAAAAGGTTCTGTCATATGCATCAGTCAGTCTATCCACAATAAGAAAAGAGGTCCTTCTATTCATCTCAATTTCCTCACTATATATCAGAAAAAACACTGCTCATCACATTAAAAAAAAATCTGAAATGTGAATGCATCTTAAGCATGCTACCAAGGGTAGGAAAGAAGAGAAATAATATTTCTTATCTAACATAAAAAACTTACGTCAAGTTATGGGAAGAAGCACTTGCTTACAATATTTGGGTAGAGGCGAGACACATCAGGAATAGGTCTCCATGGGCCCACGTGAGAGGTTTACAAATGCGTCCAAATCATTCGCTCTTTATTCCTCAGCGTGATGCCAAGACAGCTGCACGCAAAAAAATATAAACAGCCAAGCTTGTATGCCGAGTCTTGTGTCGAGTGAGGAGCATTGAAGATCTAGCTATTGCCCCTGCTAATAAAGCCCTCCATCTTGCTGTTCTGTAGTATCATTGCACATAGTCAAATAAAAGAAAACAACATGAAACTAAGTACTTCAGAAAGATTTATTATGATGTAACTGGTTTATCGAGTGAGGCGGTGAGATTGTACCTTCTTCTTCTGCATCATATAACATCATAAGTTGGATATGGACCTGGACGCAAGGAGATGGATCAGTGGTAGCCCAGGTAGCCGAAAAAAATACTGTAGAAAGGAAGCGACACGGTGTCGTTTATAGTGTTAGTTTTGTTAGCGGTTTGTTTACTGTGTAAACATGTTAGTTGTAACCATTTAGTTCCTAATCCATGTGAACAAACTTCAATTGTAACAGCTAAAGTCATAAAAAAATTACCTGTTGTTGCAGTTCTAAATTGTTCGCTAGCATTAGTCCTGTAAAACCTAAAATTTGTCAAATGTGTTAAATTACCAAATTGCCCTTATAACATAAAAACTAAATAAAAATTTAAATAAAATACCAAATAAATCCCAAACACTTGAAAATAAGTTACATATACTTAATATTATTTTTGTTGGAGCATTTGAGATATTTAGACCCTAAATAAATTATGCCACGCCTAAACATAGTCCAAAATGAATTAATATGTAGTGCAAATTATTTAAAAATAAGGATATGCATAATTTAATCATGGAAAGTGATAAATTCTGATTTTCTCTCAACCACTACACCCTAAAATCCGGCCCTCAATCCCCATTTACCCTCTATATAATTTTGTTACTTATTTTCATTTAAAACAAACTTTAAAAACCCTAAAAACCACCAAAACTCCATCTGGCGGCATCGTATTTTTCTGGGTCAATTGGGTATTTTTCCTGGACGTTTTTGAAGGCTATTAAGGTGGGAAAAATAGTGGTGAGGTCTGTGGGTGATCGGATCAAAGCTTGGGAATTTTGTTTGCTCGTTAATTTGGCCAAGAAGGAGGAAATTCATTCTTGTTCATTCTTTTCGATCCAACCACTTTATTTTTTTATCATCCCTCTTATCATATATTATCTGTATAAAATCAGAAATTCGATCCATGCATCATATATAAGGCTAAACGAATTATTGATTTTGAAAACCCTAAAATAATGGAAATTACATAATCGGCTTATATGATTTTTCTATGGCAAGGTCTGATTTTTTTAGCATGTTAAAATACATATATGATCTGAATAAAATGGATATATATTTATTTGAAGCTTAAAACAATTGTTCTGAATTATTTTGTAAACCGGATTAAAGAATAAAGGGAAAAAGAGATCGAATTGGCTAGGGTTAGGGTTTCTTTTGATTTTGTGGGATAATAAATGCTGTAATTATTGAGTAATAATGAATAGATGAGGTGGGAAAAAATTAGTGTTCATACTTTGGGATTTTTTTTTTAAACCGATTATAGTTTTAAAATAGTAGGGGGTGTTTTGTAATTTTCTAAACTTATTGGACATTTTTGTAATTCATGTTAGACCAGAGGTGACATATATAAAATATAATATGGGGGTGTAGAGTGTTAATTTCGTAAATAAAAGGTTTAATTGTTAAATATATAAAATTAGTAATCCGAATTGAAAATAAATAAAATAGAGGGGTGTATTTTGTAAATTTTGATATTTAAGGGTGTTTCGTACATAAATTAAAGTGAAGGGTAAAATGTTTAAATTCTGATAATAAATGGTTAAATACGCTAATATGGAATTATCATGGATGTAATTGTAATTTAAATATTAATAAGGGCTAAAACTATAAATAATAGAACTAAAGGGTTTAAAGTGTAATATTTATAAACTTGAGGGTTTGATATTATTAACTTCTTTATAAATAATGTAATATATGAAAACTTGTGATATTTACACAATAGACCCTTAACTATGGCATATTTACATTTGAAATCCCGAAATATGGAAAGTTAGTTATTTAAACCCTAAACTTAATATGACTTGCTAAAGTGAACCCTAGACTCCATAATAATGTTTAACAAATGATTTAACTTGTGTTTTGATATTTAATCTTTCTAATTCTGGAAACATGCTATTTATGAAAACTTACTAAATAAAGAAACTTTCTAAAAATGGAAACTTGCTAATTTTGGAAACCGCTAAAAATGAAAAGTTACTTAAAATGGAAAGATAGCCTAAAAAGGATTAATCTGAATTTAAAATGAACTATTGAATAATTCTCGACTTCTAATTCTTCTAGGTTTGGTGAAGGAGGAGTGATTTCTATTTCCGTTTTGTCCTTTCCCTCATTTTGCTTTGTCATCAGTTGAGGTACAGATATTCCGTACTCTTTCAGTAAGAGTGCACACTTCTTCTCTCTCGACTTTGTCTTCGATTTGCTATCATATTTTTATTCCGTTTGAACTCTTATGATCCGTTCGATAACCTTTTGTGACCTTAACCTTTGAACCTTTGTGAGACTTTGGGTACTTTTTGGGATATTGTAACGGAAGGTGAGACCCTTGTGACACTTGGAATGTTCTTTTGGGATAATATAACGGGAGGTAAAAGTTCTTTTCTTGAATGTGATATAGAACCTTTTAAAGGACAAATTATTTATAAAGACACTTTAATATGACTTAAGGCCATTTCTATATGGGACTTCCTATAAATTCATAAAAACCACTTTTAAAGAACACCTCATGACAACCTTTATTAAAGATCACTTTTATAAATTTTATCTTTTGGAAGATCCTTGTCAAATAAACCTTTGTTATAAACCTTTTTGAATGGGGTTGTACTACAATTTTTTTTTAACAAGTGATGGGAACCTGCTAAAATGAACGTTTGTTTTAAACTCTCATTATGACCCTTTAATCATTAACTATGGGACCTTGGAGCTTGGAACATTGACCTTTGATACTGAACCTTTGATTTAAGCTCTGAATATGAACCTTGTCATTTGTAAACCTTGACATGAACCTTTGCTATCTGAACCTTCTGATTTGAACCTTCTGATTTAGACCTTTTGGTATGACCTATGATATGGATTTCTGATATGATCTGATTATGATGACTTATGATCTTTGTCATTTATGACATACTGTTGACCTATTCTGTTGACCTATTCTGTTTGACCTATTCTAGTTTGACACCCGAGCCAAATTTATTTCACTAGGCATGGGGGTTCCATGTCCGTGTCAGAGATGCACCTCTGGCATGACTCCAGGGCAGTGGAGTGATGTTCTGCCACGTCCCCTTTTCTGTTATATGATATGCGCATTTTATGATATGATTTACTATGGCCAATCTGATTTCTGTGGGGGCGTATGGATGCATCCTAGATCTGTTTCTGTTATCTGTTATCTGTTATCTGGTGAATGTGGCTGTGTGTGCAATACACGTCCTTCACAACCCATTGAGGTCACCCCTCTGTTTACATCTGATATTTTGAGGTCTCCCCTCATTATGACTATGATTATGATTATGATGAAGGCATTTATGAAGGCATTATTATATCTGTTTCTGGGCTCATGGTTGATGACAAACCCTTACCTTATCTCTTATTACTATTTCATACTTGCCTTTAATTACATTATGTTATTTCCTTTATACCTTATTCAGTATTCATCTCTGTTTCATATTACTTTGTTGTTATATTTGTTCACTGGGCTTTTTAAGCTCAGCCGCGTTTTCTTTCTCCCGCGGCAGGTTTTAGAAGGAAGCTGGGTTATGGGTGAAGAGTGCAAATAGGAGCTTTTAGAGAGGAATTGCTTGATGAGTTAATAGTGATTCTGAAGATGCTTTAGATTAGTCATTTTGTACTTAGTTGATATTGTATTCCGTTATCATGGAACCTTTTGTAACCCTTGTATCCATTTGTATTATTAAAGTTTATGCTTGTGTTTGTTCTGATTGACACCATGAATGTGACATTTTAGCCCTTGTCGGGTTGGGGTGTTACAATTATGGTATCAGATACCAGGCTGCGACTTGTAGTACATTAAACCTTGACCTGTGAAGTTTGGACCCCTAAGTTTCCACTATAGGCGCTCACTAGACGACCATTGAGAATTTTCTTTAGGACCACCCCAGTATGAACCTAAGTTATTACCGGTGAGGAATGGGTAGACTAGGATATTGTGTAAGTAGCACTGCTTCCGCATTACTCTGATTCGTGCTTCTGCCTTTAGTTATGCCTTAAGAGAATTTCTATTTCTGTGGTTAAAAAGTTTTGCAACCTAAGTTCAGTAACCAAGTAAGTTTGAAATCCCTCAAGAATGACATTGATGCCTTATACCATCCAAATTCCCTTGATTCTGATCCTCAGATTCCATTTTGCCTGACAAGTATTCTGATATCTTACCGACCATTCCGAAGGTCATTCAAACGTGACGTGTTTGACACATTCTGTGAATTCATTATTTATACTGGGCATAAAATGTATCATCTGATACAATTTGACTTTGCATAATCCTTTACTATTAGAACCCTGGTGACCGTTAATTACGGATATAGGAAAATTTGTTTTCCTCCCTCTGAATGATGAACTTTGTTTGCCAATCAGTTTCCTTTGGAAGGATATGATGTTAATATGATCTTAATATGGATTCGTTAACTTAGCAGGATGATGCTGACAACTGATATCCTATACATCTTACTTTTGAAGATCATTTGATGTTGTAGTACCATTGATTTATAATCCACATATCACTTTTGTTTAAAACAAACGAGATTCCAATACCTTGAACTGTTCTCTCATCGATTTCAACATTTTGATGTATCATGTACTGGACTCTGAGATATATAAACCATCCGTCTGGTTTGATGACTGTATTCGTTCTATGAATCCGTTTAATCTTGATATATCTGATTTTGAGGTCTCTTGATTTCGAGTTGGCTTGTGACCTTTAGTAACTTGTTTCATTCTACTCCTAGTATGATGTTTCTGAAACACATGAATCTGTTAAGATTGATGCTGCTATGAAAGTACAAAACTCTGATCTCTTCTGATTTTCAAGTTTCTACTAGCACCTAATATTGTCCATTCTTGAAAAGCTCTAGCACTGGAAGTATTTTGTAGTACAAAAGTTTTCAATGTTCTCTGATAAACCTTTTGGTATTCCCTCCTGCTTGAACAATAGAATATGAACTGATCTCAGTCGAAGAAGCCATGGAAGTTGAGAGATTGAATATGATGTTAATCACCCTGATATTTTATTCTGGGATGATCCGATCGATTTATGAAGAAGAGAAAGAGAAATATATGACGGTGGATCGACTATCGTGAACCTAACTAAATCACTATCCAAAATCATTAATCCTTCCCGCGTATTAATAAATGATTTAGTCTACCTTTGAAACTCAGTGATCTGATTACATTTGATGGACTGAAGAAGCAACCTCAAGAACTTCTAAGAAATGGGTTAAATAATCAAGAATAACCTCCGTAAAGTATTGCAGTTGTTATGAAGAAGGAAGGTAATGAGAAGTGATTCTGAAGCTACCTTTGTACTCATTATTGCGAACCCTGATGATGCCAATTGTATTGGCAAAATTGTCAACTATTCTTACGCATCAAATAGAATTTATGTTTCTCGAATGTTTAGAGAAATGGTCATCGTATGATTCATTAGTACGTTTAGAAACAAGGAAGAACATGAGAATCAATTGCGCAAGTTGTTAGAAATCTGACAATCAGTTGTGTATTCTGGAAGTTTGATGTATGTTGAGGCAATGGTGTTCTTAATTGAGAAAATTACTATAAACTCCGAAATCAGATTAAAAGAAGCTAGAATCTTCTGAATCATGTAGAAAATTTTGGAGGATGCTTACAAGTTGTGTTACTGTTAATAAATTTCGTGAACAGAGAGAAACAAGTCAGTTTGATTGAGAACGGAGTTCTAGAAAAAGCTAAAATAGAGATATGCTTCCGCACTCGCAAGTGGTACCTGACTTGGAATGCTTCTAAGAGAGACTCAGACATGAACGTGTACATCACAGAAAGATGATTGTTTATGCATCACTTCAACTATAAACATATTAGAAGATTGTTCACTGCATGATCTGGAATTTACAACAGCAGTGGTTACCCCGAAGAGTGGAAAACGATCCCTACATGACAGAAGTGTTGGCGAGCAGAGGACAAGATCTAGTCAAGACGGCGGACCTAGAGCTGATGAAGACATACAGTCCCACTTCCCTATTCATCTTGGTTGTACTAAGATGAATTGAGAGCGGAAGCAGACTGGATGATGAAGGAATTCAAAGATCGTGCCAGAAGTTCACATCACTCCATCACATTCCAAGAGGAACTGCAGAAGGATTGACGAACCAGACTCAAGCTCATGACTTCGTTCACCCCCAAGTTGATGGACAAATAAAGATAAATGACCGGACTTGAAGAGATGGGAGATAGTAAATTTCTGAATGAACTGATATTGAAGTAAACCCCTATGTTTGGATGGACTGATTCTGTGAAGGAAAAAGTTGACGATGAATTCTCATTTCCGTTGACCCACTTAAGTTTTGTTATCTGGTTATAAATCTTGTAAAGATTTCAAATTCTCTAGAAACATCTCAGTTCCGTGTTCACTCTGCGTTTTCTTGATAATGGCCTCGTTTTGAGAATTTTGGCGAATTGTGAAGACCTATGTTCTTGAACGCAGTACGTTACTTCTGTTAGGAATTTTGGAATTTCCATTACTCTTTTGAGCAGTCTGTTTTCCTCTAAGCTATGATATCTGATTCTGTTAATCTCTGGACTGTAGAAGTACTAGTGGACTAAGAATAGGTTGTTTGTTCACGACTCGAGATAAAGTATGATCATCACGAGGGCATAATTATGTGGTGCTCGTATTATGATGCCTGATCAACGTGATAATACTTACACCATATAATGTGCACTCATTGTGATCATAGGATATCCGAGGAGTGCCTTTAAAACCTTAGAAGTTCTGACATCCTATCTGAATTATCTGCGATTAATGGGATTTTAGGTTCATTCTACCTATGCGTATGCTTTGCCTTCGTTCGTTCGATGTCTATATAAGTTTGAATTTCTTGACATGTAATTCGGTTTGACCTCTGTATATCTGTTACAAATCTTAAGCTTCATGGTAGAGCCCTCTACAGTCTAATGTCGTCGTTTGATCTGATTTCTGTATGTATTCCATATGTTATTACTGAAAAGATTCACTTACCATCCGTTATATGTTGCATTGGCCTTTTGACCAGATTCAACCTGATTTATCTCATTCTGAGGAATCCGAAACCACCTTGTCTAGATTGAGTTATGAGAAACTATTTTGTTTTGGGAATTCTTTTGGGGAAGTACCTTCCCGAGCGCGAGGATAATTGTGAGGATCCTTGCGATTTGCTACGACTCCGTTTAACTTTGCGACTTCAAATTTCGAGGACGAAAATTTTCTTTTAGAGGGGAAGAAGTTGTAAAACCTGAAATTTGTCAAATGTGTAAAATTACCAAATTGCCCTTATAACATAAAAACTAAATAAAAATTTAAATAAAATACCAAATAAATCCCAAACACTTGAAAATAAGTTACATATACTTAATATTATTTTTGTTGGAGCATTTGAGATATTTAGACCCTAAATAAATTATGCCACGCCTAAACATAGTCCAAAATGAATTAATATGTAGTGCAAATTATTTAAAAATAAGGATATGCATAATTTAATCATGGAAAGTGATAAATTCTGATTTTCTCTCAACCACTACACCCTAAAATCCGGCCCTCAATCCCCATTTACCCTCTATATAGTTTTGTTACATATTTTCATTTAAAACAAACTTTAAAAACCCTAAAAACCACCAAAACTCCATCTGGCGGCATCGTATTTTTCTGGGTCAATTGGGTATTTTTCCTGGACATTTTTGAAGGCTATTATGGTGGGAAAAATAGTGGTGAGGTCTGTGGGTGATCGGATCAAAGCTTGGGAATTTTGTTTGCTCGTTAATTTGGCCAAGAAGGAGGAAATTCATTCTTGTTCATTCTTTTCGATCCAACCACTTTGGGTATTTTTTTATCATCCCTCTTATCATATATTATCTGTATAAAATCAGAAATTCGATCCATGCATCATATATAAGGCTATACGAATTATTGATTTTGAAAACCCTAAAATAATGGAAATTACATAATCGGCTTATATGATTTTTCTATGGCAAGGTCTAATTTTTTTAGCATGTTAAAATACATATATGATCTGAATAAAATGGATATATATTTATTTTGAAGCTTAAAACAATTGTTCTGAATTATTTTGTAAACCGGATTAAAGAATAAAGGGAAAAAGAGATCGAATTGGCTAGGGTTAGGTTTTCTTTTGATTTTGTGGGATAATAAATGCTGTAATTATTGAGTAATAATGAATAGATGATGTGGGAAAAAATTAGTGTTCATACTTTGGGATTTTTGTTTAAACCGATTATAGTTTTAAAATAGTAGGGGGTGTTTTGTAATTTTCTAAACTTATTGGACATTTTTGTAATTCATGTTAGACCAGAGGTGACATATATAAAATATAATATGGGGGTGTAGAGTGTCAATTTCGTAAATAAAAGGTTTAATTGTTAAATATATATATAATTAGTAATCCGAATTGAAAATAAATAAAATAGAGGGGTGTATTTTGTAAATTCTGATATTTAAGGGTGTTTCGTACATAAATTAAAGTGAAGGGTAAAATGTGTAAATTCTGATAATAAATGGTTAAATACGCTAATATGGAATTATCATGGATGTAATTGTAATTTAAATATTAATAAGGCCTAAAACTATAAATAATAGAACTAAAGGGTTTAAAGTGTAATATTTATAAACTTGAGGGTTTGATATTATTAACTTCTTTATAAATAATGTAATATATGAAAACTTGTGATATTTACACAATAGACCCTTAACTATGGCATATTTACATTTGAAACCCCGAAATATGGAAAGTTAGTTATTTAAACCCTAAACTTAATATGACTTTCTAAAGTGAACCCTAGACTCCATAATAATGTTTAACAAATGATTTAACTTGTGTTTTGATATTAATTCTTTCTAATTTTGGAAACATGCTATTTATGAAAACTTACTAAATAAAGAAACTTTCTAAAAATGGAAACTTGCTAATTTTGGAAACCGCTAAAAATGAAAAGTTACTTAAAATGGAAAGATAGCCTAAAAAGGATTAATCTGAATTTAAAATGAACTATTGAATAATTCTCGACTTCTAATTCTTCTAGGTTTGGTGAAGGAGGAGTGATTTCTATTTCCATTTTGTCATTTCCCTCATTTTGCTTTGTCATCAGTTGAGGTACAGATATTCCGTACTCTTTCAGTAAGAGTGCACACCTCTTCTCTCTCGACTTTGTCTTCGATTTGCTATCATATTTTTATTCAGTTTGAACTCTTATGATCCGTTCGATAACCTTTTGTGACCTTAACCTTTGAACCTTTGTGAGACTTTGGGTACTCTTTGGGATATTGTAACGGAAGGTGAGACCCTTGTGACACTTGGAATGTTCTTTTGGGATAATATAACGGGAGGTAAAAGTTCTTTTCTTAAATGTGATATAGAACCTTTTAAAGGACAAATTATTTATAAAGACACTTTAATATGACTTAAGGCCATTTCTATATGGGACTTCCTATAAATTCATAAAAACCACTTTTAAAGAACACCTCATGACAACCTTTATTAAAGATCACTTTTATAAATTTTATCTTTTAGAAGATCCTTGTCAAATAAACCTTTGTTATAAACCTTTTTGAATGGGGTTGTACTACGATTTTTTTTAACAAGTGATGGGAACCTGCTAAAATGAACGTTTGTTTTAAACTCTCATTATGACCCTTTAATCATTAACTATGGGACTTTGGAGCTTGGAACATTGACCTTTGATACTGAACCTTTGATTTGAGCTTTGAATATGAACCTTGTCATTTGTAAACCTTGACATGAACCTTTGCTATCTGAACCTTCTGATTTGAACCTTCTGATTTGGACCTTTTGATATGACCTATGATATGGATTTCTGATATGATCTGATTATGATGACTTATGATCTTTGTCATTTATGACATACTGTTGACCTATTATGTTGACCTATTCTGTTTGACCTATTCTAGTTTGACACCCGAGCCAAATTTATTTCACTAGGCATGGGGGTTCCATGTCCGTGTCAGAGATGCACCTCTGGCATGACTCCAGGGCAGTGGAGTGATGTTCTGCCACGTCCCCTTTTCTGTTATATGATATGCGCACTTTATGATATGATTTACTATGGCCAATTTGACTTCTGTGGGGGCGTGTGGATGCATCCTAGATCTGTTTCTGTTATCTGTTATCTGTTATCTGGTGAATGTGGCTGTGTGTGCAATACACGTCCTTCACAACCCATTGAGGTCACCCCTCTGTTTACATCTGATATTTTGAGGTCTCCCCTCATTATGACTATGATTATGATTATGATGAAGGCATTTATGAAGGCATTATTATATCTGTTTCTGGGCTCGTGGTTGATGACTAACCCTTACCTTATCTCTTATTACTATTTCATACTTGCCTTTGATTACATTCTGTTATTTCCTTTATACCTTATTCAGTATTCATCTCTGTTTCATGTTACTTTGTTGTTATATCTGTTCACTGGGCTTTTTAAGCTCAGCCGCGTTTTCTTTCTCCCACGGCAGGTTTTAGAAGGAAGCTGGGTTATGGGTGAAGAGTGCAAATAGGAGCTTTTAGAGAGGAATTGCTTGATGAGTTAATAGTGATTCTGAAGATGCTTTAGATTAGTCATTTTGTACTTAGTTGATATTGTATTCCGTTATCATGGAACCTTTTGTAACCCTTGTATCCATTTGTATTATTAAAGTTTATGCTTGTATTTGTTCTGATTGACACCATGAATGTGACATTTTAGCCCTTGTCGGGTTGGGGTGTTACAAGTCCTTACGGTATTAGATACCTCTTTATAGCCGTCTTTCCTTGTCAGTAGAAAATGGCGAAGTAGTTTCCCGAGCAGCAGGGTTCTAACTGATAATATTTACATGTAAATGACTCTTAAATTATGAAATAATCCATAAACAACCATATTTATGATAAAATATTTACCTGCTGTATAAAAGCAACAACCATCATGTTGAAGATATGGTCTTTGCATAGCTGAAAATAGAAGAACGTAGAAGTCACTGCTCCTAGCTAACGAAATGGCACACATAAAAGATAAATTGCATTACAACAAACGTTTGATCAATAGTACTATTTATTAATCGCTTATTGAACCTTACCTAGCACAACAACGTCGTTGCCTTTGTGTCATTGGTTGGCGATGCTCAGTGGTAGCTGAAGAGTGTTGACCTGCAATGACATTAAACACCATTAGAACCATGTGTAAGGTATAAGTTGGAGAATAAAATTGGGTAAAAAAACAATAGCTGCAAGGTATTATAACAATGGTGGTGTAACTCACCTCTGATATGTGAAACCGGATCGCTGCGAGAAACATGGACGTACAAATAACCCCAAGATTAAATTACAACATTAATCATATCATTCATCTTTTCATTAGTACGAAAATGATGTTGGGATGCAAAATCAGACAAAAGTGTTTATGAGGCTCAGACAAGGTGCGAAACGAAAAAAGCGTAAACATTTGTGATGGCTGCAAATCAAGTGGTTTGCCCCGCCAAGGTGTGGACGATCACACCTTTAGTCAAATCTGCTGAGATTCATCACAGCAGTGGAGCGAAACGATGAAGTTGAAAGAATACATCTGCCATGGTTGCAACTTTAGTAAGTTGCCACGGCAAGATGCAAACGACCTCATCATTAGTGCTCTCCACCCGTAGACTCATCATTGCCTCGTGTATCCCAGTATCAAATCGACAAAAAAATCTCGTTGTTCATAATATAAGACAACACATACATTAGTGAAAGCTACCATAGTTTATATATACACACGGTCATCAAATACAGTTAAACCCCAAACAAAACCACCAAGGTATAAGGAAATCAAATAAGCTAATAAGCCGGGATAATAAGTTCATCCAAAGACGCCCGTAACAAAACAATAAAACCGCCCTAAGCCATAAGCAAAATCAAAAAAACCCAACAACTCCTAATAACAGGTTACCATTAACTGAAACAAACACCTACCCAACCTAAGATATAGATTTTTTTGCACACTCTTTAACAACAAAATCCTAAATAATAAAAGAAATATAACCAATAGCATTACTCTTTAACAACAAAACCCTAAACAGTAAAACTCGATTTGAGTTTAAAGAAGAAAAAAAAAGCTGAACACTTTCGACAAACCAAATTACCACATATAAATATTTAATAACCAAGGAAAGCAACAATAAATTTACATACCGTTTCATTCTCATTCCACCAACGGAGCAACCCAACTTCACCACCAAGATCAGTAGCCTTTACCATTACTGATTCTTCCCTCTTAGCTCCTATCACACCGCATCTTTGAATCGAATGTTTACCATGAATCTAATTTTTTTTATCAAAGATAGAGAGAGATAGAGAGAGAGAGAGAGAGAGCGAGAGAGAGAGAGAGAGAGAGGCGGTGAAGAGGTCTGGTGGATTCTAGAGGCAACGAAGACTATAGAAACCAAAGTTTGGATCCTGCTAGTTTTTTGGGCCTGGATTAATAGAAAGCGCGGGAAAAGGCAAAAGAAAAAAGGAGGAGCCCAATACATCGACACGACGTCGTTTAAAATGGTGTATTATATATATATATTAATTATAACCTACGGGGTTTACAATATTCTAACAACTTTAACTTCATAACATGTCGAAGCTAACAGAGGTAAAACTAGTAGGGTGACTAGTAGGTACTGAGCCACCCTGAATCAACTCATTTCATTCGTTAGTTATTTAGACTATAAACCGCTATTTACTAGTTTTTTGCATTCCGCCCATCTTATTCTATAGACATATCTACAAAATTTATAAATAAATAACTTAAAAAATAAAAGACAACAGTACAGATTAATTTTTGACATGATATCCATCACTATGACTTACGTAAAAAATGATCGGCCCCCTTAACTAAAAATCCTGGTTCCGCCTCTGAAAGCTAACATTTGACTTTGTCTCTAACATTAGTTAAAATTTTCTAGGAATACCATGTTAAATTGCGTATATAATAATAAGAGTTAATTGCAATTTTGGTCCTTGTGGTTAGGCTAAATTGCAGGTTTGGTGTCTAAAACTCTGAAAGTGCAGCGATAGTCCTTATTTTGAAGTTTGGGTTGCACTTTTGGTCTTTATCGGTGTGAAATGATCAAATCACCCTTGTCTTTTTCTAAAGAATACAAAGGGTATTTTAGTTATTTAACTTCATTTAATGATAAAAAATGCAATCTAAACTTTAAAATGAAAACTATCGCTGCACTTTTAAAAGTTTTGGAGACAAAATATGCAATTTGGCCAAACCACAGAGACAAAAATGCAATTAACTCTAATAATAAAAAGTAAATGTGCATACACTACACGTTTCACTAAAATAAAAAAATAAGTGTTACGTACTATTATAATTATACAAATGAATTATGGAAGTGTTTGTGTGGAAGCATTAGTCACCTTCACATGACAATTTGCGTGCGACTTTTTGATTGATATTGGCTTTTGATATCCACATATATTTTATTCATTGATGATGTTGTCCATTAATGCATGTTTCACACACTCCTAATTTCTCATTTCGCTTTCTAGTATATATACCCGCATTACCTTTAGTGATGTTTTTCATCACATTGTTAAAATTTATAAATGAAAACACGGAGTTTTATGCCAGTATGTTTGACGAAGATAACAGTAGCAAGACGAAGTATCAAAGGAAGCAGTAACTGTTTGTTTTGATAAATTATTTGGTAATATAGCTGTATAGCCATAATTAATAAGTGGAAACGTTAGTCGCTCGTAAATGCTACTAGAAGTAGCATTTTGATTTGGAGCGTTCAAAAAAAAAAAAAAAAAAAAAAAAAAAAAAAAAAAAGAAAAAGTTAGTTGCTTATTTCCAAACAAATATTTTGTGTAAAACGTTAATCACAAGTTGCTAGTTGCTTTAAAACGCTTCTAAACACTTGCTATCAAACATACCCTAAGTCTAAAAAGAGTTTGAAAGTATTTAGATCGGTTATCGTTTAAGGCTTTCGACGTCTACTCGACCCTATTTGACATTGTGTTTATTTTTTCCGTGAGTTAATCGTTTACGAAGAGTAACACAACCATTTGCGAGTTAGTTTTTCTTGAAGAGTAACAAGTTACTGCAATTAGAAGAAAATGAAAGAAACATCCATTAATGTAAGTTATTAGTTGTTTCTTTTAGTTAAAAAATGTTGCATAACAAAAAAAATTGTGCCATATGTTTATGATTTCAAAAAAAATAGGTGTAGATTGACGAGGACATCCTGACATTGTGTGCCTTTTGTTTGGTGAGTTTCCTTTGTTAGAGAATAATTTACAATAGTATCAAAGAATACAACAACGTAACTAAGACATGCGAATGCAGTGTCATTAAACATAATTTCGTCCTAACTAATATGACTGTTTAGATGATACAACAACTAATTCAAGTATAAAAACTTGAATCTAGTAAATCTGATATGGCTTCATGATGGAAATTGATTGGCTTTCTTCGTGTTTCTTATGTCTTCCTCCATAGATCAAGACAGCAAGGTTATAAATAGCGTAAGGCGTGGCTTGGCGGCGAAGCCAAGCCTCAAGCCTTACGAGCCATAGCGAGGCTATGGCGTTTTATAAGGCGTGACTCAAGGCGGCATAATTTTTTTTATAAATTTATATAGTAATTAGAAAATTCATGATTTTAGTAATTATAAAATTTAGTCCAAAGAGTCAAATACTACTAAATCCTTTAAAAAATAAAAAGTCCAAATTTTACCCTAAATACTGTATTAAATTCTTTAAAAGCTTCTAAATAAGGCGTCACGCCTCGCGCTAAGGCGCGCCTTACCACGCCTTTTCGCGCCTAATCAGGTGCCACGCCTCATAACGACGCCTTGATCTATTTCGTAGCGCCGAAGTCACGCATCGCGCCTTAGCGACGCCTTAACGGCGCTAAAGTGCGCCTTTTAGAACCCGTGCCATTTATATACTTATAGAAAAGTCACCAACAAACCATTGCAACTCTTAAATTATCATTATCTTGTATACATGGTCAAGAAGTCATGAGATAAAACATTAAAGAATGAAACATGTAGTGGATTAATCGGCTACTTTTATTAACGAAAAGGTTAATGGCTCGATGGCTATCAATTTTGTCTTGTCCTAGTCCTACTACTAGTCACTTTTTTACTTCTCCCACTAGACTTCATTTCGTTCATTCGTCCATTTAGCGAAACTGAAAAGTAATCAAATTTGTCTAAACTTGAAATAACCCATTACTCAAGACAAATATAGACCAAGTTGTTTGACTTTACCCATTTGACCCACTAGATATAATATCCCAAATCGACCCGTTTATCAGTAGAGTGGTTGAGATTAGTAACCAATACACTAATGTAGACTGCACTTACTCGGACCAGATAGATTAAGTCCTCTTCTTGGAGAGTGGATGTAACAAAGGCCATATGACCATCTCAGTTACACAATTTTGGCATTAGGCAGCCCGGCTGGCAGCTGACAACATATTACATTCGTATATTCGTATTGAGGTTAACTAAAAGTTGAGAAAGACATGCAATTGTAATCGAAAACAAGGTAATTCACCATATCAATAATTTTGCCTCAATCGTTTAAAGAAACTCGGAACCTAAAATTTCAATCATCATGAATATGCCATCAAAACAATCAAACTATTAAGCAAGTGTCCAAGTTATTATAACCATCAAAACGAAGATCAAACTAGACGTAGCAATTGAAACTAATCAGAACTCCTTCAAATACTAAACCATTCAAAGATTAGTAGAGCTAAAATTCACTAACTTTCATCAGAATCATCATACTTTTGAATTCACCTTAACATGTAAACCAAAGTAAGAAGCACCAAGCAGCCAACTGACGTCTTCTTAGAAAACAAAACTGTAAACAAAGTAAGAAGCGTGTTACCTAAAAGGCGAAACAGGACAAAAAGTTCCCAGAACAACATTATATCTTATAAGAGTAACACCATAAACAAGTTCACATTTGACAAATGCGATATACATGAAATTAAAAAAAAAAAAAAAAAAAAAAAAAAGGTAAAGATTAGAAGCAGGTTTCAATAATACCCGTAGAAGACTAGAAACATTGTCATATGCCTTCTAACAAGCATTACGAGGACAAATCTTCAAATTCACAAAATATCAATAGAACTTCCAAAAAAAAGTGTTAAATTCATATGAATTCCTATTATAGTACGAAAATATCTGTTCACACTTCACACAGGTCATAAGAAAGATGGGGTAAATGAATTTAGTATGCTAGAGCGATCTAATAATGAATTAGAAAACATATTCTCGACCCTAAGGATAACACATCGTTAACGCAACCCTTGTGCACCTTACTAACTGGTCCCACGATTAACATTGGAGAAGTATATCGCAATGTTCCTGAAGAAAAGAATGTGATGCCCAGGCTTGAGCCGACACCACTTGTGGATTCTCTCCTAATCGTAAGGGCAAGAACACATGGACTTGTTACAACATTGATACCATCCACAACCTCTGGTTAAACAAAAAACAATTCCTCATAAATTCTCACCTCCTTACCACTAGGCAATTAAGCAACAAGAACTATCGGCTACATAATCCATCCTAAAAACTATAGACAAACCAAAGACACAAAACCAGTACCACGACACTAATGATCAGGCTACAACAGCTAGATACTAACACATATACACCATCAGTCTCTCCAAACAAAGTTATAAAAAATAAGTCTGATATGATAAAAGCAAACAGAATTTGCACAAGTATTCAGTAAACTTTTAATTATGAGCTTAACAAAAAAAAGTGCATAACCAAAACCTATAAGATTCAAGCTTAACTTGTGTTGCTAGACCTTTTGACAATCGACGATAATCTGAGCTCAATCGCATACTCAGACCAAACCCTTCCACCAACGTACCTCGTTTTGCAGAGCTGCAGCTCAAACTAGCATAAAGTTGATCCTTTTTACAGATCAATGCAAGAAAGGCAAGTAGTATTACTACGCAATGCTAGATGATGGAATTCTACCAGCAAGAATAAGTACATCTCAAATTATTAGAATAGTAACATCAATGTGACAAGAAAATGCAAAAGAAGTGTCTTCAACTCACGGCAATGCGAAATGCATAACAAGCAGAGCCAAAGATGATGTATATTGTAATCATATCTAGCCGAGATTACATACATGAACAAGAACTCACCATCTAGTCATTTACTAATATAGCGACTCGCCGACTCAAGATTCTTGTTTTGTATGCTTCAAGTTGATAACAATCACTCGATGAAGCCGAGAAGGCAGACTTTACTAGTTTGTATATCAAGTGTTTAGCTATGGAATTACAAGTGCAACTAATGTTGTTAACAAGCGATACATGTAAATATGTTTAAACGTTTTGGTAGGTATTTTGGGTACCCGTCACCTTACGTATCTCAGGTGATTAATCCAAACGGTATATACCATAATGTTAAAAGGCCTATGGTAGTGTCACGTAATTTCTTGATATACCATCAAAGAGATAATTATAGTTTGATAACAAAACGTACGTGTATGCATGTTACCACACAAATACAAAAGAGTAAACCTTAGAATGTTTTGGCAAAACATAGACAATCTATCAATAGGTGTTAATTGTAATCGAAACTTATAACTACAGTCACCGTCCTTAAATCCTTTTGTGACCTTGTGTCCTGAATCATGCTGCTGAAATCTAGGCGCACCATTGGCTTCCTTACAATATAATCTTTACCCTTAAAACGGAAAATAGATTTGATGTCCTCGACAGATGTACCTTCAGGGACAATAATTTCGTTTACAAATATTTTCTCCTTCGCTGTTAGCAATTGATCTTGAACCATTCTAGTGAAAGCAAGTACGCATGATGTGTGTGGTTTGAGGATAAATGTATTTGGTGTTATGTAGAGGTCAGGATGTGTTGTTTTGATAATATATGCCATAGGGAAATCACTGTTGTTCTTGAACGTGTCGATCCATGTGTCTACTTTCTTGGGATTGAACTTGAGTTTGGATCGAGTCAAACCATAAGCTTTAGCCTGATCTGTTGATGCCTTGAAGCAAAATCCATTCTTGACAAGTACTGCATGTACGTATTCCACAAGATTTAATAAGTTAAGGCTTTATCAACAAGTCACAATGACGAATAATAGATGTACCACTAGACCTTACTAGATCATACTCTAACTAATCATGCGCGTTTACTAGTACCAAATCCTTCGAATTATGCACTAATATCCATATATCTCCGTTTGATCGTATTAAGTTAATTATGAACTACGAGTCTACGAACAAGCATAGCAAAACTCCCCAATTCTCAGAAATCATGATATGCTCTTTAACTTCTCAAACCATTAACGAAAAGTACTGCATATAAGACCTTGATCCATATTACGTACAAAACATTAATGTGTATATAGATCGATGCTAACCATGATTTACATTATATGTGCTAGTGCTATATGAATGATCTAGTGTACATACCTGATATGCGAGCTCCGATTGAACTTTTCATCATCGAAACGCAGAAGAACTTGTTGCTAACGAAGAACGAGAAAAAGTTATATGATCGATAACTAGGAAGATCGACAATATATTTATAGTTGTTTTGAAGCGGCAAGCGGGTGGTGCATGACTAATTCACCGCCAATTATATGTCACATGCCGGGCTCTAAAGCCCACTAGTCCTTTAATAGAGTCCACTTAAATTTTAAGTACATTTGTTATGATATTTTTTTTTTGGGTTTATAAACAAATAAGTTACTCAATTTTTCAACTTTATTCGCCTAGGTTATCAAACTTTTTTTTTGTGCAGACGAGATATTGGACTACACGAGGTTGACATTCAGGTTACTAAACTTCATAAGAGTATTCAATCAAATTACCGAATGACTAAACTGATGAAAATATCGTCCCTTTCATTTTTGTTAACTACATAAATCGTCTTTGTGGTTTGCCCGGTGTTACGGATGCAGTCAAATTTTTATTTTTGTTATGTTTTCGTAAGTTTTCGTCTGTGTTTATAAATTTTCATCCGTTTTTCCACCTCTCGGTCCGTTTTTATAGGATTTCGTCCGTTTTTCCTTGTCTCGATCTGTTTTCGTCCGTTTCCTTACGTTTGTATCCGTTTTCGTCCATTTTTCCTAACCTCGATCCGTTTACTTACGTTGTTATCCATTCTTATATGTTTTCTTACGTTTTCATCCAATTTTTTCCATTTTATACGTTTTGAACCCTTTCTATAATTTTTCGTCTGTTTTCTTACGTTTTTTTGCATTATCGTCCGTTTTTATACATTTTCATATGTTTTCTTACATTTTATCCAATTTTACACGTTTTTTTTATCCATTTTTATATTTTTTTCGTCCATTTTTATACGTTTTTGACTATTTTTATATGTTTACGTCCATTTTTTCTCGAAAAAAAACCGTAATAAAACGGACGAAAACGTATAAAATGAAACGAAAACAGATAAAAACGTAAGAAAATGGATAAAATCTTCGGAAAACGTATAAAAACATAAGAAACTATAAAAACGAAAAAACATATGAAAACGGATGAAAGCGTATAAAAACGGATAAAAACTTAAGAAACGTATAAAAACAAAAAAAACGTAAGAAAAATGACGAAAATGGATAAAACGTATAAAAACAGACGAAATCGTATAAAAACGGATTGAGATGAGGAAAACGGACTAAAACGTATAAACACGGACGAAAACTTATGAAAACTTACGAAAACCTGACAAAAATGAAAACTGGACTGAATCCGTAACACCGGGCAAATCACAGGGACCATTTATGTAGTTAACAAAAATGAGAATGAGGTTATTTTTGTCAGTTTAGTCATTCAGTAACCTGATTGAACACACTTTTGAAGTTCAGTAACGTGAATGTGAACCCCTTGTAGTCTAATACCCTGTTTGCACAAAAAAATGTTTGGTAACTTAGGCGAGTAAAATTGGAAAGTTGGGTAATATGTCAATAAACCCTATTTTTGGCAACGTAGAACTAAATATCACTTAATATCAATTTACATACAGATTAATATTCATTAACTTTCTATTCCTAATGTTTCCTTATTTTCCTTTCACCCTTTAACATTTTTTTTTCCAGCTAAAGTTTGGAGTATTCTTAACCCTTTTGACCGACTCCAAATAAAACATATACCAAATTGACCCATTCATAGGTACAAGGGTTGAGATTAGTAACAACTAACAAAGGCAGCATGACCATCTCAGTTACACAATTTTGGCACGATGCAACCCTGCTTGCAACTGACACTATATTAGATTTGTGTATTCATGTAATCGTGCTGAAGGTAACTAAAACTTGAAATAACATAAGACGAGACAATTGAAAAAATATGGTAGATCGATACGTAACTTCATATATTGTAAGATAACTTTGTTTAAAACATTGGTTTATAGTGTTTGATCTGGAAATTTTAATAATGAAAACTTTAATGTTTTCAAGTCCAGACGTAGGGGTTTCACAAACACTTATGAACAACAGAATATCAAGATCATAGAAATACTAGAATTATAATCAGATCAATATCATCCTCGCACGAGCCACACCAATATTCTCTGTTCTCCATTGCTTTATCAAGCACAAAACGGCATCCCGCACAGTACGAGGTACATTCATAAATTCTTTGCTGAATGTAATTAAAGAAGCGATATCTTTTCGGCTTTTATTTTGTTCATTTAACCTTGTAAAGGATGCCTCATGATTAAACAACACAACACAAATGGTGAAAATATGAATCTGTTTAAACTAAATGAAAAACAAAATTACAAGTTTCTTCACAGATTAAAACCATATCCACTTTAGTGAATCATACAAGAAAACTATGATGTAAATCAATAAGAATACTTGACCAAAGCATAGCTCAGCTCCATCACTAACACAGCAACAAAATTGAGCGCAAACCCGGACCATAGCAGCCTACTCAGGTAACCCCGTCGCATGTTCCAAAACAAAAAGGCCCCGAGGCCAATCCCAAAACAAGCACCAAATGTGCCGAGCAAATGGGCAACCGAAACCATTATGGGCACGGCCGTTAGAAATCTTGCGTGGGGGTTCCTCCCCCGCACATCATTGGTAAGAACTCTGATTTTGTTTATTTGTGTGGCCAGGCGGCGCAACACAACAGCGACCGTTATAATCACAAACAAAAGCTCAGCCTTTGGAATGGATCTGTAAATATATAAAAACACAAGATTAGAAGGAAACTTTATCTAGATTTATGTTCATTCACTCTTAACACTATTTTGATTACATTGTAGTACATGTATTCAAATTTACTAAACTAAAAAGACATGCATGATAATCAAACACATTCAAATACAGTATCTAGTTTGTGTTTTAAGGGATTTCCATTAATTACCTCAAAAAGACACTGTAACTAGAAAGACATGATAAGCAAATAGAGTATCTAGTTTGTGTTTTAAGGGATTTCCATTAATTACCTTAAAAAAGACATTGTAACTAGAAAGAAATGCTTATCAAACAAACACAAACATTTGAGCTTATTTTTCTTCAAAACCTCCACTAAAACACAAACTCAATCTTTGTTTTCTACCTATTAACATCTTATTATATCCTAGCTAGGAATTATCCAATATGAAAGAAGCAAAGCATAAAAACTACTACAAAAAAAGGATTACCTCCTCCTATGACCAATATTGGACAATGGAATACGACTAGTGGGTAAGTAGCTGTTTCGCCTTGCCATTTTTTGGTTTAGTGTGTGCTGTGTTCTAGCTAGCTTGGTGAGTGTGTGGCTTGTTAAGTTGTTTGACGCTAATTATATAGAGAAAAGTGTTTCAAATAATTTGTCCACACATGAAACTGTTGTATACACTAGTATAATAAGTAAGTCTGATCAGTGTACACCATTTATAGGGGTAGTGAGATACTATTTCCTATCAAGTATCAATGCATGCAACTATAAGCAACAATACTCCAAACATAACTTTCATAAAGATGGTACCCATTTTGGTGACTCACGAAGCTGTCTCGGGTAACTTATTTACAACATTAACACACTGGCTTGGAGCTATTTTTATAGACCTTTTTGCAATTCCTTGGACAGTAGTATCACCTTTCACGGCTTAGACTTGGAGCTATTTGCATACCTAAGAGAGAGTATCTTTTATTTGGGAAATAGTTTGGACATACTTTTACTTTTTGATCTTGTAAACATACTAATTTCATATTCAAAGTGAATTTTGATTCCCCAATAGGGGTATGCACGACTTTTCGGCCCGATGTTATTAATGTTGATTTGGCTTGTGAAGTTTGGTCTATGAAAGATAGAATTGGCAGTAGGCTTCAAGTATCCAATTAAAATGGATTTGGTATTTCGTGATTACGTATAACCATTATTTTTAAGTTCTAATCACTTCAATCAATTCAAAGACAAATAATCATAAACAACTATCAATATGAAAAAACTAAAGTGCGGCCTTTAGGCTTCTCACAGTGGGTCTCAGGATTTCGGTCGTGCAAATGGGTCGACCGATTTGGATATCGGTCGTGGCCTCTGTGATGGTTGTTTTTGAAATCGGTCGCTGGCAAGGAAAAGGCACAATCGATTGCTTCTACGGCCCATATTCACAAACCAATTTACAAGTAAAAATGGACCGTCTGTAACTTTAATTAATGCTTTCAAACCACTGTGGCAATATGGGTTGTGTTGTTGCTCGAAAGAGAAAGCTGACGTGACAGCCGGAAAGATGATGCAATATGGGTCACCACTGTGCTAAGCCTTATGTGTAGGTGGTAAACTTATACTCATTCATGTATCTAATGTACTCACATTAAATTACCTAGTATCAAGTAGTACCAACTTTCTTTATTTTGAAATCAAAAATATGTAACTAGCATTAATTAGCTTTCGATGAATATGGTAGTTAGGACTTAAAGTAAATGTTGCGCTCGATTGGTTTCAGACAATCAATTTATATAGTATGATCTAATTGTCACCCTCAAATTCTTTTACACAAATGTATCTTTCAAAACTTTAAATTTTATCATACCTCTATACATGACATACCAATCTTAGACATTAGTTTCAACTACCGAGTAAATTGTAACTTTATTTTTTTAATGAAGAACTTATATTCAGACTCAACATCCACAATTTTTTTCATCCATCAAAATAATTTCTCATGCTCACACTAACTAGTTATGAGTAAATAATGTTGCCAACAAATACAGATTTTGGTAATCTCAGGTTGATACATATAAATTGAGGGGTGTCTAATGTGTTTGATCTCAGGTTTATACATATAAATTGAGGGGTGTCTAATTGTTTTATTAACTTGTATAATCTAAAATAAACATAAACTCAAACACTCAAAGCTACTTATGTGCTTTAAAAGGGCACAATAAGCACATAAGATATTAAGTGAGAAGTCCTAAACACCCTCTTAGTTGACAAATCAAGCAGCCGAAGTGAGGGAGATAAAGAAAAACATAATTTGTGTCAATCATATCGGTGCATAGTTTGTTAATTTCCTTCTAAAAGTAAAGCTAAAGTTAGGATATGCTAATTTCATCAAATAAATTAGTTTCGTAGATAAATGTTTCTGCAAATGTTGAGAAGTAATTAACGGAAACCTATTTTCACCCATACCCAGAAACAAGCATATCCAATTGCCACATTAAATAACAATGTATCAACAGATGTTAGATCTATAAGTACTAGTAGTTATAACAATCTGAAAAGAAATGATAAAACCAAAAGAAAAAGAAAAAAGAACAAGAAATAATATATGACATATGATAACAAAACAACACAATACAACTAAATACAACTAAAGGGGAATAATAATAATAATAATAATAATAATAATAATAATAAAATTACAAGTTGGGGGAGATTCATGTTCCACTTTATTACAATAATTTAAAACCTTGATACTAAATAAAAGAGAACTTTGATTTGAACCAAGAATACTTGATCAAAATATAACAAAAGAGGATCACTACTTGAGCAAGAGAGTCGAGGCTAAACCATGACGATAGGATCTTGCATAGGAGACCGACTTTCTATGACCGTTTGTTCCAAACCAGAAAGGACCCGAGGCCAATCCCAAAAGCAACGCCAAGTGCGGTGAACTCATGACAAACCGAAACAATCCTTGGCACAACTGTGACAAATAAGGGTACCTTTGCGGGTCATCGCCATGGTCGGTATTATCATTATCGGACAACAGAATTTCCGATATAACATTAACAACATCACAAGTAGCATCATTTCCGATGGGTGAAGAATTGTTTGAAGATGCCATTTTCGAGTGTTAGTGTGTGTGTGAGTGTTGTGCTTTTGTGTGTGTTGGGTTACAGAGTGTGTTGTGTTTTAGACTTTATGAACATTCAAATACTACAACCAACATTTTAAGAATTTAGAGAATACACCATGTATAGAGAATACTGAGATACCTATTATCATCAAAAGTTGATCTCCTCAACATTTTAAGAATTTAAAGCAAGTGATATCTCCTAGTTTTGTCCTTAATTGACACTCTAAGCAGGGGCGGAACTAGGAGCCAAGCTTAGGGGTAGCGAAATACGAAAATTTGTTTAGGGTGTAGCGAAAATTTGTTTCAGGGGTTGCGAAATGGCCAAAAATCGCCAAAAATAGCCAAAAATCGCCAAAAATTCCACTACCGGGTAAAAGTTCAGGGGTAGCGACCGCTACCCCTGGCTTACATGTACATCCGCCCCTGACTCTAAGTAAAGGAAAATAAAACATAGCAAATGAAGTTCGCTAATTGAGCAATTAAGCCGAAGCTAAACCCGATCTATAGGATCTTGCACAGGTGATCGACTTTACATGGCTGCTTGCTCCAAACCAGAAAGGCCCCAAGGCTAATCCCTAAAGCAATGCTAAGTGCGGTGAACACATGGAAAACCAAAATGGTATGTTGGTCACAAATAAGGCGTCGGGATTCTTGTCCCGGATATTATTGGCGATTGTTTTGATCTTGGCCGCAATCGTGTCTATGACGAAAGTAAAACCAACTACAGCGCCCATGATCCATGCCACACGTCAAGTGTCATGTGAAATATAAAAAGAAGCACACGATGAGAAGGAAATATTACAAAATACCAATGTTTTCAAGATCGGGATCCTACACAGGATCATTTTCGTCTTTGCAAGATCGTGATAGTAAGATCGGATCGGGATCTTAAGATCCTACTCTAATGCTATTTCTTAATATTTTTATAATATTATACAAATGTACAAATTGTTATACATTATAAATACAAAATATTATGAATGTTTTATAAAAATATTGACATAAATTATAAATTATAAATTATGATTATGAAATGTTTAAAAAGATTAACGTGTTGTTTTTTGAATTCTATGGAATAAAAAACAACCCATAAATTTATATTTAGTTTTTTAGTTTGTAATCCGACAAAAGTAAGATCGGATCGGAATAGATCTTAAGATCGTATGATAAAGATCGAGATCCTATAAGATATAAAGTTTGTAAAGATCCTATGCAGGATCCGAATCGTTTTTGCTTTGTAGTATAGTAAAATCTTAATATCCTAAAATTAGGATCGAGATCCTAACAACTATATATGCAAAATACAATAACATTTTAGAAGAAACTTTTATATATAAATCTTAAGCTAAAAAGGAGGGATTAAAGAAACAAATTAATACCACTCTTCTCTAAGAGTAGTACTGCCATTTAAAGCAATTGTTGTGAACTACCTTTGTCTCGTTAAACACCAAATTATTAAAGTTAATGTAATATTTAATATATACTCCATATTGTATACATATAACTCCCTATAAACACATTTGGCTTCGAAACGTTACACTTATAGCACTTTATCTTCATTTATGAAACGTTACACTTATAGCACTTAACTTATCTTCATTTATGTTTATTCACTCTTGAACACTGTTTATCGTGACTTATAATATACAAATTAGACTTTGTACTCTAACAAACAAACAAACTGATGAGCTTGGATCTTCTCAAATTAACCAAACTAAAAAGACATACTAATTAATGAAACATTTTACGTATTTTTTATTATTTATAACACAAGAAGACACGGTAAGCATACAACAAACACAAAATCCAAGTATGTGTTTTTAGTGATTTTCATTACCCAAAAACAAATGTTAAGAAGTAATTAAGGGAAATCCATTTTCACTTATACCCAAAAACAAGCATTTCCAATTTGCCACATAAAATAACATATGCATAAACCTATGCTAGAAACAAGGCGTCGGGATATTTGTCCCGAAGATCATTCACGATTGCGGTGATCTCGGCCGCAACCGAATCTCTCACAAGAGTGAGAGCAACAATAACACCCATGATCCATTCCAAAGCGCGGTCAAGTGTCCTTTAAAATACAAAAGAGTGCACACCATTAGAAGGAAACAGTAACATTTTAGAGAAGAAACTTTTATATATGTAAATCTTAAGCTAAAAAGGATGGATTAAAGAAACAAATTAATACCACTTTTCTTGTTCACTACGAGGAGTGTCATTGTTAAGTTTAAGGTCCTTGTTGGAGACCTTTGTCTTCTAAACCTCCTCCTACTGAGCAACCCTCTCCTTCTTTGTGGCTGATGTGATGAAAAGCTGCAAAAAGATTTAAACACTAAAAATTATTAAAGTTTTCTTTTTCTCGATTCATGTATGGACATAATATACAAAGATCGATAAAGGGTACCTCTCCTCGCCACCACCTTGGTGCGGAATTTCCGTTATTATGGTCAAAACATCACCAGTAGCAGCATCATTTGGGATGGGTGATGAGTGGTTTGAAGATGCCATTGAGCTAGTGTTAGTGTACATGTGTGTGTGAGTGAGTATGTTTTGCTTTGTGTATGTTGAGTTACAAGTATTGTGTCATCTTCTAGTGTCTATAAATATAGGTGGTGAGCATGCTTAATTAGTTCACGTGATGTATGGTCAATCCCGAAAGCAACGCTGAGTGCGGTGAGCCGGTGACCACATGGCAAACCGAGACAATCCTCAGCACCATGGTAAGAAACAAGGCATCGGGATTCTTGTCCCAAAGATCATTCACGATTTTGGTGATCTCAGCCGCAAGCGAATCTCTCACAAGAGTGAGACCAACGATACCACCCATGACCCACGCCAAAGCGTGGTCAAGAGTCCTGTAAAATACAAAAGAGAGAAGCACACCGTTAGAAGGAAACAGTAACATTTTACTCGTAAAAGAAAATTCTATATATGTAAATCTTAAGCTAAAAAGGAGGGATTAAAGAAACAAATTAATACGACTCTTCTTTAACAGAGTAGTGCTATTTAAGGCAATTGTTGTGGACTTTTGTCTCCTTAAAGACTAAGTTTTTAAAGTTAATGTAAATCCTTAATATATATACTCCATATTGTATACATATAACTCCCTATAACTCATTTGTTTCGATACATTACACTTATAGGACTTAACTTATCTATATTTATGTTTATTCACTCTTGAACACTGTTTATAGCGACTAACAATATACAATTTTGACTTTGTACTCTAACAAACAAACAAACTGACGAGTTTCGATCTTCTCAAATTAACCAAACTAAAAAGACATGCTAATTAATGAAACATTTTACTAACATACAACAAACACAAAATTCAAGTATGTGTTTTAAGTGATTTTCAATACCAAAAAAATAAAAATAAATAAATAAATAATCATGCTAAGCAAACAAACTACAAAGACATTGCTAAGCATACAAACTCAAAATTATTAGTAATAAAAATTCTAGTTTGTGTTTGAAATGATTTTCATTAGCCAAACAAAAAAAATTTCTAAGCAAACAAACTACAAAGGCATGCTAACCAAACAAACACAAACATTTGACTTTTTGTTTCTTCAAACCTCCATTAAACCACAAACTCAAGCTCCATTTCTTATTGTGGCTTAAAAATTTAGACTCTAAAAATAAATCTTATCGTATGAATTATATACACTATTGGAAACAAAACTTCATAGCTTGTAAACCTCTCAAATTACTTTTTTATATTAGTGATGATCAGCTAACAAAATTTAAAGATTAATAATAAGATGTAAATGTTAACAAGAAATGATAATGAGATTATACCCTTAGTATTTCCGAGAACATCTATTTCAACAAGAAATTGGTCGTTTTGCTCTTGTATCGTAAAATAAAAACCGATATAATGTAGGGTTTTGATCATCACTTCGAGCAAACATATTAACTAGTGGTGATTTTGCAGCAGTAACATGGTTGTTGTTGGTAAGAAAGGAGTGTTCGCTGCTGCGAAAAAACATCAGAGTATACTGGATTCGTGAATCCTAGTATAGTGTTTGTATGTGTTTAACAAGTAGTCAAGAGTATGAATAAACTTTATGCAAGTGCATGGTCTTAAATAATGATAAGTTCGGTGAGTAGTTGAAAGGCTTTAAAGTTGGTACAGTATTGATTTACTTGTGATTGTGATTGATCATCTTTTAAGCTTCTGTAGCGTGGATGAGAAATGTTTAGTTGGTGGGATGAAGTATTGCATTTATAAGAGCTCTAGGTGCAGAGTTGAGGCTTAGCCTCTTCATTCGGGCCCCACTCCTGCCACATCACCAAACACCTCAACTTCAACTAACCACAACAAACCACCCCCCCCCCCCCCCCCCACCAAACAACAAAACTCAACTTCCTCATTAGGGTCCCACCTCAAATTATACACCTAATATTCAAAGGGAAAAAAGAAAAAAAAATGGAATGTCAGAATCTCAGCTCGCCGTCACCATGGGGAGGTAGCCAACGGGGAAGAACGGCAAGCCCCTTTTGGTGTGGTGAAGAGGAACGGCTCACCGTTGGCATTGCCAAGTCGGACGGCGAGCCCCTCTTCCCCATCTGCACCTAGAGCTCTAAGTGACGATGCAATGCAACTTTCAGAGCGTGTAATTATATGTGACATTGATATCATTTTACTTTTCACATATTTAATAGTTTAAGTTAAAATGCTTAACATGCATAGTATAGATATATAAGAAAGCTGTAAAAAGTTAAACAACAATTAAACACTTAACCATTAAAAATGTTTGTTTACTAAGAATGCTTTACGCAAACAATTATTATGTCTAATACCCTAGCTTAGCTAAATTTATTGTTTCAGTGGGCTTTAAATGAGTTTTTCTTTTGATAAATTTTTGGTCCGAAACACATTTGGGAAGTGCTTATCGAACTACTTGCTATATGCATCCCAAAATATGAAAGGTGTTGTGCTAATTGTGATTGAGTTGAACTGGGTACATCATAGTTAGGACTAAAGAATGAAGAATCTACTGCAAATGTGTAACCTCAAGCCCTTCTATTGTTTTGTATGCTTCAAGTTGATAACAATCACTTGATCGACTATGGAAACTGGAAAGCTAGTTGCTAGCCATAAATTCCACATAGAAGACTTTAAGAGTTTGCATATTATTGGATCCTCCATTGGTCCTAGAAATTTTAAATAAGGTTTCTGAAATACCCACCCCATTTCTACTCGATGACTAATAATGTTGAATAGCCTATGATGGTTTCATGTAATTTCTTGATGTACGATCTGAAGACCAGTATTGGCCCAACTGTTACTGTTTCAACGAAATTACGGGACTCGAACAAACTTGCAAAAGACGATATAAGTTAAAGGAATATGAAGATTGACGATAAAACCTTGAAAATTTATGGCCCAACATAATTAAACAACTTATCTATAGGTATTAATTGTACTCAAAGAGACTCAAAACTATAGCTCACGTCCTCAAACCACCATCTTCAAATTCCGACCGTGTCTATCGACTTAAGTAGATGCAACTTAAGTGTTGTTACGCAATTATCCAAGTTCTCAACGCTCGTACAAGACTTGAATAAGAAGTGTTTATCGATTGAATTCAATGACTTTATTAACGAGAGGAGGTTAGTCGAGATTCCAATAGGGGGGAGAAAGTTCACTAGAGTTAGTGATGATGGTGTAAAGTTTAGTAAGCTTGACCGGTTCTTGCTCAACGACGAGTTCAATAATATGTGGGGTAATCTATCGGTCATCGCTTTGGATAGAAAACTATCTGATCATTGCCCGATCGTGTTAAAAGATGTGGATTTAGATTTTGGACCAAAACCATTTTGCGTGTTCAATGTTTGGTTGGAAGAACCGGATTTCTATCATGTTGTGGAGGAGGCTTGGAAGAAAGAGGTGAGGAGTATTCGACCAGATTGTGTATTTAGGGATAGGTTGAAAAACGTCAAAGCTAGTCTTAGGGGTTGGAGTAAGGAGAGGTTCGGTGGAATTAAAGAGAAAATTGAAATGTTAAAAGATGAAGCAATGAGATGGGAGATTGAAGCAGAAAAGAGAAATATTAGTGACAGTGAGAGGGGGGTTTGGTTAGAGACAAGGAAGTGTTGGGAGGAAAAAGAGAGGGAATATTGTAATATGCTCCGACAAAAAACTAGAATTAAGTGGGACGCGGAAGGTGATGAAAACTCTAAATTTTTTTATTCTTTCGTGAAAAGGAGGAATAATAAATGTTGTCTAAGAGGACTTATGGTGGATGGGGTATGGTGTGAAGATCCTAAAACAATCAAAGCAGAGAGATAGCCACGTATTACAAGAAATTGTTTTCCGAAGGGATGGTAACTCGACCGATTTTTTGTAGTAATAAAATTGGGAAAATTTCTAGGGACGATGCTAGATTATTAGAAAAGGCTTTTGACGAGAAGGAGGTATGGGAGGCAATTAGAGGATGTGGAGGGGATAAAGCCCCGGGGCTTGACGGTTTTAACTTCAAGTTCATTCGTAAAGTTTGGGAGATTATTAAACCGGAGATACTAGGCGCAATCAGGTGGTTTTGGGATAATTCAGAGATTTCAAAAGGTTGTAATGCTTCGTTTGTCACCATTATTCCTAAGGTGGCGGACCCGATTGGGCTAGGAGATTTTCGGCCTATTAGTCTTATTGGGTGCTACTACAAAATTATTGCAAAAATGTTAGCGGAAAGAATTAAAAGGGTTGTGGGGATTGTGGTGGGGGAATCTCAGAATGCGTTTATAAAAGGGAGATTTATTCTAGACGGGGTTTTAATAGCTAATGAAACTATGGAGTATTTGAGGAAAAAGAATACGAAGAGTTTAATTTTTAAAGTAGATTTTGAGAAAGCATATGATAGCATCAATTGGAGATTTCTATTAGATATTATGAACAAAATGGGGTTCGGGGATAAGTGGTGCAAGTGGGTGGATTCTTGCCTCAGATCATCTTCTATGTCCGTTCTTGTTAATGGCTCGCCATCGGAAGAATTTGGACTGGAGAGGGGTGTTAGACAAGGTGATCCTCTATCGCCTTTCTTATTTATTTTGGCGGTAGAGGGACTTAATGCGATAGTCAACGAAGCAGTGGAAAAAGGCATTTTTAAAGGTGTGGCGGTTGGTGCAAATAATGTCACGGTATCTCATCTCCAATATGCGGATGATACCATTTTCTTTGGAGAGTGGAGTAAGGAGAACGCTAAAGCTCTTATGTGTATTCTTAAATGTTTTGAAGAACTTTCCGGGCTAAGGGTTAATTATAACAAAAGTAAGATTGACGAGGGTGAAATGTCGGACATGGCGAGGTGGATGGGTTGCAATATCGGGGAGTTTCCGATTACGTATCTGGGGTTACCAATTGGGGAGAACATGAGGAGGGTGAATGCTTGGACTCCCCTGGTGGAGAAATTCAAAAAAAGGTTGGCCGATTGGAAAGCTAAAACGATGTCGATCGAGGGTCGTCTAACTTTGGTTAAATCGGTTCTTGGTAGCTTGCCTTTGTATTATTTTTCGATGTTCCGCGTGCCTTTGAGTGTCATAAAAAATCTTGAGAGAATTAGAAAGAATTTCTTTTGGGGTGGGTCGGGAGATGGGAATAAAATATCTTGGGTCAAATGGGGATCGGTTATTTCTTCGTATGGGGAAGGGGGGGCTTAATATTGGGTCATTACGGGCAAAAAACTTGGCTTTGCTAGGTAAATGCTGGTGGAGGCTTAGGAATGAGGGGGGGGGGGGGGAGTTTATGGGTTAGGGTAGTCAAGAGTATTCATGGTGAGTGTGGGGGTTTGGGGGGTGGTAGGGCTATAGGCGGGGGGTGTTTGGGGGTGGGATTTGGGGCGATATTGTGAAGATTGGTGAGGAGATTGATAGGGTGGGGGTAGAGTTCACGTCTTCGTGCATTGGGGTTTTGGGGGATGGGAGGGATATTAGGTTTTGGATAGATCGATGGGTGGATAATCGAAGGCTATGTGATAGATTTCCTAGACTTTATCATTTAGAAAGGAGGAAGGAGGTTAGTGTGTTAGATAGAGGGGGTTGGGTCGATAGTAGTTGGGTGTGGGAATGGGATTGGGTTAGAAGTATTACGGGTAGGGTTAGTAAGGAGTTTGAAGATTTATTAGATGTTTTGCAACATGTTGTGGTTTCCAATAATTGTAGGGATCGGTGGAGATGGTCGCTTGTTGAAGATGGAGAGTTCACGGTCAAAGAGCTATCAAGATTGATTGAGGAAAAGATTCTACTATCGGAAAATAGAACTCAAGAAACGATTTGGAACAACTTGATGCCTAAGAAAGTTAACATTTTCGTATGGAGGGCTCTAAGAGGAAGACTTCCGGTGCGTGAAGAGTTAGATAGAAGAGGTATTGATTTGGACTCGGTTCTATGTCCTAGTTGTAATAATATTGTGGAGTCGTGTGCTCATAGCTTGATCTCTTGCGATCTAGCTAGGAGTGTATGGGATAAGATTTTCAATTGGTGGAGGGTGGGGCATGTTAACGCTTTCACTATACATGAATTCTTTTCATCCAATGGAAACGTTAATATCCCATCTTATTTTTCTCGTGTTTGGCAAGCGATTATTTAGGCTACCGGGTACTACATTTGGAAAGAAAGAAATGCACGCGTATTCGGCAAGAAGATATCAAGTACAAATAAACTTGTTCAAGATATTCAATCAAAAAGTTTTGAGTGGATTACGAGAAGATCAAATAAATATAAAGAGATAGAATGGCAACAATGGCTATGGGATCCGTTAAATAATCGGCTACGGTAAACTATATATATATATATATATATATATATATATATATATATATATATATATATATATATATATATATATATATATATATATATATATATATATATATATATATAGTTTTCTTCTTATGTTTCGAGCCTGCTACAAATTTCTACACATGGTCAGAAAGTTTGTTGATTTAGATTCTGATGTGAAGGACCAGTGGTAATGTGTTGTTTTTTTTCAGTGTGTTTGGGAGTTCTGCATGTCTGCAAGTATCAGCAAATGGTATTTGTATTGGCATTTTGGCTGTTTGGAAGTTTTGTTCAAGCTACAATGGTTCTGCAATATCTTCGGTGTATACAGTTTTTTGTGTGGTCCAGTTATAGTGAGGCTGCAATACAAGAAAGTTTTGATTTCAGCAGTGGTTACTGCATTATCTTCAATGAAGACAGCTTCAGTTTGTAGTCTGCAAGTTAAGAGTTTGAACCTTCTGTATGGCAGTGTCTAGATCTTTAATTCATGAAGTGAGAGACTTATATTCAAGTTGTGTGTCAGGTTTTTTTTGTTCCCATATTTACCACTACACATTGTTCTTTAGTGGTGGTGGGTCATAGATTAATTGGTATGTGTTTGTCAGGTTGGTAGTATTTGTGCCCATAATTTAGGTTTAGGTTCTTTGTCATTTATTTTATAATTGTGTTTGTATGCACCTTGGTGGTGTATTCTTTTTTCTTGTGTCCCTTTTCTCTTTAATTAGCTTGTTAAGGAGTTGGGATGCCATTTCTTGTGTACTTTGTTCTTTTGTTTTTTGCCGTTATAAATGTTGCCTTTCTAAAAAAAAAAAAAAAAAAAAGTGTTTATGTTGTCATACAAGTACTTGAATGAATATGTTTCTCGCAGTTAAGTACGTAGTAGAATATATATTCGCGTAACTTTTAAAAGTACGTGTTCCTCGAAATTAACCTTGGAATGAATAAACTTCTTTCACGAGTCATTGAAGAATTATTGATCAAGTAGACGAATAACCACACAAAGCGACGATTTATAGCGGCAAATAATTATACTTGCAAAATCGTGATTCTGGTTCGACCCTTGATGTCAAAGCGTGTGTTTTATTAAATACAAAGCGTGATTTTTTAAAAATTAATATATTGTGTGTTTCAGAAAATTTGCTAAGTTTAAAATTGATCAATAAAAAACACAATTTAAGTTGTCAAGTTTAAGGGGTACTTAAGCGTAATTTAGACAAACTACATGATGACGTACCCTCCGAATTGGCTCGGAGTCTACCCCTCCCAGCTCGTTAGGATCTCCTCCCACTAAACATAATTTAAGTTGAAAATTTACCCTCCAACCTAAGGGTTGTAGGCTCAAGCCTCGCTGGAGGCATATGCGATATATTTTGTGAAATATGTGGTATATGGTGTGAAAAATGATAAACATTTGACGGTGCCCAACATAATGCCAGTAGCATACTACGAGATGGTTCTGCTAAATGCAGAGACAAATATCTATGTAGTTTCATTCATTTGGGCTTGGATGATAAAACATTGACAAGCTATACACTGTTTCAATAATTTTCCATTCATTACGCGCTGTCAATATATGCATCCCAATATATGAAAGGCGTAGGTAGTAGTTATGATCGAGTTCAAATGGGTACACTACCATAATTAGGACTACAATATAGTGCAAATGTGTAACCTCTATCCCTCTATAGTTTTGTATGCTTCAAGTTGATGACAATCACTTGCTCGATCAGGGAAAGTTAGTTCATAAATCCGGTATGGATGCCTTTACGAGTTTGTATGTTAAAGGTTTAGCAAGGGACTTACAAGTGTAGCTAGTTTAATTTACTTTACTGTTGGATCCTTGATTTGTCCCGGTAATACATGTAAGTGACTTGATGTACCAGATGAAGACTAGTGTTGGTCCAACTGTTATTTTCTGATCATTGTTTCAACGAAATAATGGGACTCGAACAAACGTGTATTTAGCCACAAAATACTAAAAACGATATAGCTACATGTAGGGCTGTAAACGAACTGAACGTTCACTGAACATTTCATGAACCGTTCGGTAAAAAGTTTGTTTATGTTCGTTCGTTTATTAAATGAACGAACATGAACAATATTTTACGTTCGTTTAGTTAAATGAACGAACATGAACAAAAGTCTCGTCCGTTCATTTATGTTCGTGAACGTTCGGTTATGCATTCGTTAAAGTTCGTTTATGTTCATTTATCTATTTATGTTCATATATCATATCTTTTAATTTTATAATTTTAAAAATTGGTTTGTTTTAACAAAACACTACTTATAAAACATTATATTGTGAAGAATTCAATAAAGTTTATGTTTGTTTGTCTATTTTCATTTATGTTCGATCGTTTATGTTCGTTTAGCGTCTTAATAAACGAACATAAACGAACATGAACAACTCATTTTCTTAATAAACGAACATGAACAACAAAATTCGTCCGTTTAAACGTCCAAGTCCGTTTATTTGTCCAGTTAAAACTAAATAAACGAACATGAACAGGGCTCCGTTCGTGTTCGTCCGGTTCGTTTACAGCCCTAGCTACATGAAACTAAAACGGATGAAACCGTGAAAATTTATGGCAAAACATAAAAAATCTATCAATAGGTATTAATTGTAACCAAAGAGACTCCAAACTATAGCCAACGTCCTTAAATCACTATCTTAAACTTCCGACCTTGTCGCTTGAATCATGGGAGCGAAAGGACAACCGAAACCATTATGGGCACGGTTGTCAAAAATCTTGCTTGGGGATTCTTCCGCCGAACATCATCAGTGACAGCTCTGATTTCAGGTGCGAACGAGCGTATTAAGAAAGCCACAACAATTACTGTTCCCATCACAAACCGAAGCTTCCTGTAAAAAAAAAAAAAAAAAAAAAAAAAAAAAAAGGAAACTTTGGTCTAGATTTATGTTCATTCACTCTTGATTTTGCATATATGTTTTATTGTTGTTGAGTGACTAATTATAACATGCCTATGAGATAAAATTTAACGGTCATAGATCATAAGTTTAAAAGAAAGAGACAATATTAACAATTAATCTACAAATTTAAAAAGCTCTTAACACTATCTTGATTATATTGTAGTATCCCGTACGTATTCTTAAATTTACCAAACTAAAAAGACATGCTAAATGAAACATTTGACTCTTTTTTCTACAAGAAATACATGCTAAGCAAACAAACCCAAATATCTAGTTTGTGTTTTAAGTCATTTCCATTAAGTACCTAAAAAATACATTGTAACTAAAAAGACATACTTATCAAACAAACACAAACATTTGACTTTTTTTTTCTTCAAACCTCCATTAAAACACAATCTCACGCTTCGTTTTCTCTATTGTGCATGGCTTAAAACTTGTACTCTATAATTGTCAAATAGAGTTACATCTTATATCCTAGAAATTATTCAATATGAAAAGAAGCAAAGCATAAAAACTACCAAAAAATAAAAGATAAAATATCGATTTAGCGTACCTCTTCCTATCATCATCAACACCATTGTTAGTGTTTTGTCTTGCCATTTTTTGGTTTAGTATCTTTTGTGTTCTAGCTAGCAAGGTGAGTGTGTGGCTTGTCAAGTTGTTTGGCGCTAATTATATAGAGAAAAGTGTTTTCAAATTAAATATTTTGTCCACACATGAAACTGTCGTATTCTAATTACTTGCACACTGCTATAATAAGTAAGTCTGATCGATCAGTGCACACCATGTACAATACAAGGCTAGTGAGATACTATTCGTATATAGCATTAACATCCTACTATAAGTAACAATACTCCAAACATAACTTTTATAAAGATGGTGCCCATTTTGGTGCCTCATACGTTGTGTTTAAAACAGGCCATTGACCGTTGTAAGAGATGTAAATGTTGTCTACACCAAAAAAAAAAAAAAAAAAAAAAAAATATATATATATATATATATATATATATATATATATATATATATATATATATATATATATATATATATATATATAGTTAGGATCAAATAGAAAGAATAATTAAAATAAGAAGGATAGGAAGTAACCACAACCACACATTTCAGATGCACCTACAAAAGTGGATGCATCTTCTTTCAAATTTTCCCTCCTAATTTGAAATGTGTGGCTAGAATTACTTCTTACCCTTTTTATTTTAATTATTCTTCTTATTGGATCCCTACCCTATATATATATATATATATATATATATATATATATATATATATATATATATATATATATATATATATATATATATAGGGGGCCATTCATGTGAGAACTCTAAATTTTGTGAGAACGCGAGAAGAGATCCTAGCCATCCATTTAATCCCTCTTTTTTTTAGATCTAATGGCTAAAATAAGTCCAAAAATTAAACTGACGCATTTCATATCACTATAAAATAAAAAAAACACACACATGTCAAATTTAAAAGTGTGAAATCACAAATACGCTCTCAAATTTTACCAGTTATCACCACCTACTTCCACCACCGACCACCACCTATTTCCACCGCCGACCAGCACCTACTTCCACCGCTGACCACCACCGCCGACCACCACCTACTTCCACCGCTGACCACCACCGAGTTCATCACCTATCACCCCCATAAAAATACCACCGCTAATCACAATCATCATAATCAAAACTGAAAAAATCTCACAATTAACAGTTATAACTAAACAATCATCCAACCCACAACACGAAGAAGATGAAAAATACAAAATTACTAAACAGAGATACATTGTAAGTGTGAATTTAAGTTTTTTTTTTTTTTTTTTTTTTTAATGAATATTTTTTATTCATTTATTCCTGGCAAATTATTTTTAGTGTTTATAATTTTTTAGTAATTAGTTATCTGGATGAATAATTTAGATGATTTTGTAAAGGTTGATGAAGAATATGAAGATATAGATCCAAATAAGATTGTAATTTGTCGTTGTTTTTTGTTGCACACCAAGTGTTTGATGAAATGTGTAGTTTTTCTTCACATGTGAAGAATTTATTCACTTGTGAAAATATACGTCTAGTAGCTTTTTAAGATGTGTGAAGAATTTCTTCACTTGTGAAAATATACGTCTAGTATCTTTTTAAGATGTGTGAAGAATTTCTTCACTTGTGAAAATATACGTCTCGTTGCTTTTTAAGATGTGTGAAGAATTTCTTCACTTGTGAAAATATACGTATAGTAGCTTTTTAAGACGTGTGGAGAATTTCTTCACTTGTGACATGTATAATTTTTCTTCACATGTGACCATAAGTTGGCTGAAATGTGTAGTTTTTCTTCACATGTGCTATTATTTTTTAATGCACATTAGGTGTTTGATGAAAAAGCTCATACAGTCACATGGCAGTTTTATGATCTTCCTGAAGTTAATAAAGACATAAGGATGTTGTAAGCATTTGCATAATCGTTAAACAACTTATGACCCGTTTAATCCACTGAATCCATTTGACCCATTTACCTTTTAGCTAATCTTTGTACATGACGCATTTGACCAGTTACCCATAACCTGCAACCCGAATTAACCTATGTCCTTATACAAGGGCTGAAAGCCTGAAACTGCCATATCATATCTGTAATGTTACTATGACATGAAGCTTTTTATTAGATGTTCATATCTTACCCTGTTTCAGGCGTACTTATCCATATTGTACATAAAACTACCTGAAACTTTCAGCATTAGATTGCGTAGAAAAGTTGTCCTCTATCATAATCTTGCAACAGATCTGAAGTACCATGAGTTCATCTTGTATAAAGCTCATAATGGCAGACATGACGTGGTGGACGTAACGAGGTTATCATAAGTTTTTATTTGTATATTATCAATGCTAAGTTATTAATCTTCAGAACTAAGCGATCTCGTGTTTTTTATTTGATCAATTTTAGGGAGAAGAGGTAGTAACAACAATAGGGTTCCATAAGGACGCCCCAAATGTGAAGGTCCATGGTTTTAGCATCTACCACAAATGTCGTTTGATATTGGTGATTTCTGCTCACTTTTACATATATATTTTTTTCTGATAAAAATAAACAAAAGAAAAATTAAAACTCTGCTTATTGTTGACATTTCTGCTTTTCCTTTTCAGCCATTTTTGTCTGTTGTTGGTCTTGGAAAAGGCTGAGGCGTTGTTGGTAAGTTTGGAGTACTTGGTGTTGTTTAGTGGTTGGGTAACAGGTCAAAATGGGTTTTTTGACCTGAGATACTGACTTTTTACCCATTTGACCTGCTAGATGTAAATATAACAATTGGCAGGTTTACTTGAACATTGTTTGTGGCTTTATGTAGGTGTGCTCGAAGCAAATTATATGGAGCCTACTCACAACAAACAAGATTTTGAAAACACCATTGTTTATCAAAAACTTGTAACCCGATTGAGGCAAATGACATGTGAGTACTGGTGAGCCATTTCTTCATACCCAATCATAACATATCTTGAATAAAAATTAAACTAATAATTAATACAGGCAAGGATACGCATTGTAGAGCAATCGGTTGTGAGGTCCTTGAGAAAGCTCGACCATCATCAGCTTCCCATGGTTTATCAAGATCTCCACAAACACCAGTTGGTTGCTCTAAAAGTGCACCAGATGTCACTACAGCTAACGATAGGGCTGCTTTAAATAGTCATTGCTACGACGTTGAGCCTGTAGAGTTATTTCCATGCTTGCCACAAGGGTCTAACGATGGTAAGAAAGCGATTTAGATTAGAGGTGGCAAGTTGCGTGGGTCGATTTTGGTTAATGGGTCAACAGGTGCAGTTTATTTTTCGGGTTAGGTTGACCCAAAACACCTGATCAGTTCTTCTATAAAGAATGCGTGTGTCAAAGATGGATACAAAAATGTGTTTTATTCGTATAATAATAATCTAATGTTTTATATAATACAAGATCTTGAGTGTTTGCATGAAAAATACATTCTGACCAACTTTGAACCTGCCCGACTTGTTTCTTTTTCAGTTTTATGTTCGTTTTACTCATTTAGTCCATTAGAGATAAATTATTGTAAATGGGCTAAAGTGCTGAACTGGCTACCCCTTACACAAATCGTATTTTTATTTTTCAATATTCTGTTTTCATTACACGGAACATTGTTATACTATTATATCAGCCTCAATTTTCTGTATTATATATTCTGTTTTCAATATATAAACAGCCTCAATATTCTTGCCAAGGTTGATATTGTTATTTTGTTATATCAGGGTCAGATTTGAAGAGGAAATTGCCTGATCATCCTAAGGACCGCCCATCAAAAAACATTAGGGTATCTCCCAGGTCAAATATGGTAATTCAGTTTTTTAAATTAGTAAACGAGTACTTTCCACATGTTACATATATACTTAAATTGGACGAATTTTCTTTGTCGGAGTGTTACCATGATATCTTTGGTGATTTTTTGTTTATTGCTTGTAGCTTGATAGTATCGACAACCGATAGAAGATGGCCATGATGCAAGAAAACAAGAAGCTTAAAGACAAGTTAGTATTCTTTATACATTACTTGTAAATATCATCATATATTTTTTGAGGCTGTTTATATATGTCGTTTTTGTTAGCCATAATGCGGCTGCTTAACAGTATCTTTGTTGTTTTTTTCAGCTGCTTGGAATACAAGAAGGTGGAGAAAGAGCTGAATCTCAAGGTACCAATTCCTTTTATACATCTTTAGGATTAGTGAAAACTATTAGAGTCCATATTCTTGGATTAACCCTCAAGCATTGTTAGTAACCAATAGTGGTGGCCAAATGAGCACATCTGGCTCGTTGTCAAAGCAGGAAGTGTTGGCTGTGAGGTTGGGCGACCAACAAACACCTCTATTAATATTGAATAAAAATTACAGGTCAAGTTTGATTATAAAACCATGTCATTATAATAATAATAATAATCATAATTTTTTTTTTTTTTTTTTTTTTTTTTTTTTTTTTTTTTTTTTTGTCACTTGGGAAAATTTCATGCATTTACATAGATTTCGGTTGATGCTTTACTTGGTATCCTTTTCGGTTAATTTTAGCTTTGCCCGTTAGAAACAAAATTATACCTAAACCGACCCATTTGTGTGTGAATGGATTGAATTTTCCACCTCTAGTGCCCAACATTTGATGGTTGAGTAACCCGACAATGTATATGTTCAAACTAAAGTTGTAGTCTTCTTTCTAAAGAGAGTGTGTAGTCCTTTTTTGATCGAGTTATATTATATTAAATTGCAGGTGATGGAGCTCAAAACAAAGTTGGTAGAGGCGCAAAGAGAATATACTGCATTGTTTACCGAATTACAAGCTTTGGAGAGAGTCAAGGTGGAACGTAACAGATATGTATACGTGTAAATGCTTCGACATATCTTTAGCGCTTTTGGACTTAAGAGTTTTAACTATAGAGATATCGTCACTTCCTTGACACTGTCTAATTATCCCTGAGTCATGGATCACCTTGATAATGGGACTAATAAAATAATGGCTATGGTTATCATCCAAAGCATAATGACGAACCAAGCTTGTGTATCTTATGCTGACAAGGTATTGAACATCTTTACTGTTCTACTCATCATTCTGTTGTTGAGGTGATTGACAAATATTGTGTTTCCTTCATAATACATGGTTGGTCATCTGTTGCAGGTGAGGTTCTTTTTGAACTAATAAAAGGGCTTATAAAGGACTTGGAAGGAGATTCAGAGGATGAGGTGGGTAATGGAAGTTTCAACCTTTCTATTCTAGTCTGCATACTAAAGATGGCCATTTTGACCCACTTACTTATCAATGGGTCAATTCGGTTCATGTTTTATCCCTAAAGGGAAAATCAGAAAAAGTAGTATAACTGTAAAGGGTTGAAAGTCGCCTATTGTGTGTTTTAATGCATACAAACTTTCTAAAACAATTTATTGAAGTTTAGGTCACAAAAAAATAAACTAAGACTTGTAACCATGTTTGAGAAGCTGATTTGCTGAAAAATAGATTAATAATAATATAAGTCACTAGATTATCATTTAATTGTTTTGACTGATATAGTTGGTTGATCAATAAGTTATGGGTTATTCATAACATAAATTATGCCTAAACTGTATGGTTTCTGTTTAAACAAATGTAGGTTGTTTGGAAAAAGACAAGTTAAAACAAATGATGCTTCTTTTTTGTCCTAAGTGAACCATGAGAATAAAAGCAAATGCCTGTTTCACCCTTTATATAAAACTTTTGCTGCAAAATAAACATATTCAATTACAGGTTCCAAGCCATGTTCATATTAAATACAAAATAGAACAATTACATACAAAATAGACTATGTTCATCAACATGAAACCTTTGCTACAGGTTCCAAACCAAAATAATCATTTTAACATGTTTCATTTACAACATGTAGCCCAAAAAAGCATACAAATTAGAAACGAAATGATGATATATACTATTTTACTATTTTACGCGTGTGAGCACTAGTAAATACACGTAAATATATAAATGAGCATATACTTTTTTTCACATACATGTAGATTTATACATGAGCGTATACTTTTTTCCGCATGTGAATAAACACTAGTAAATACACGTATATTTATACATAAGCATATACCTTTTTCTTTGCACGTGAATAAATTTCTTTAATGGTAAATATACACATAAATTTATACATGAATATATACTCTTCACGAGTGAATAAACGTTTTTCAGTAGTACATACACGTACATTTATATATGAATATATGTATATATAATTTTTTCTTCACGTACGAATAAACTTTTTTCAACTATCACAACTTCAGATTATTACCATCAACAATCCCATATATATACATTTTGTTTCCGAGAACATTCACAAAGAATATTTCTGCTTCCCGAATCCTAGAAATTCGAATAGTAGTTGTCAAACATCAGGTGCATCCAATGTTCTTTCATAAGTTTGTTACACAAACCAAACACAATCCATGTTACAATACGAACACACAAATTACATAAATTTAAATATAACAACAATGTATCTTAAATAAATGGTTTACTAACTAAAGAATGTTATCTATACCCTCCTGTAAAGATGATTAAAAAGTTAAGCCACCACATATTTAGAACACTTACATGACATGTTATAAACGAGGTTGGAATCCCGCGCGTTGCGGCGGGGTGTTGTGCTAAAGGAGGTTCCATTGCGTTTAGTCACTGGTGTAAACATGAGATGGTGGAAAGAAAATTTTAATAGCGAAAGGCCAAGACATTCCTCTACAGGCCCAAGAAGAAAGTGTGAAGAGGCATCGTTCGTACACGTCTTGTTAAGATATAAATTTTTCTCAAGACATATAGATGTATTCTTATAACATGAAACTTATTACATGAAGAAACTTAGCTTGAGGGAAAAAAAAAAAAAAAAAAAAAAAAAAAAAAAAAAAAAAAAAAAAAAAAACGCACACTATAATCTACCCATTATGAACCATTTTGACAACAAGAAGAAATCCAAACACCCCGATTCACCATCTCATGTTTCCCATCCGAGATTAAGCGCTTCCTTTCTTCCCCTGCCATATCCTTCATTTCCGCCAAGCAATTCTTTATCCACTTTTGATCCTACAGAATTTCCTAAACTGATGTTAGCATCTTCTTGTTGTATGTATGGACATATGCAAACTTTTTATCTAACCTGTATGTCCAACCAACTTTTGCAGGACCGGTCTTGAATCACAAATATGCAGTTGGTTTCAAGTTACTGTTCTTAGCAGGATGTTCTTTTGATCTGTTGATGCTACACCTGTTGTTTGGCCATCCAAAGAACATTAGCGAATAAACACCAAAACAATAATTGTTATTTATGTTAAAACTGAAGTGGGAAGTGCAAGATTTTCAACAACATTCAGAGTCTATTCTCTTTGGATGCTTTAGAGTTGGGTGAAATAATGATAATGCACATATTGTAGAATTTACAGTTCCTCTAGTTGCAAGGAGTCAATAAGACACTATAAAACGTAATCTGGACACACAAAAATCAAAAGAAAATAACATGTATGTGATAATGAATATCTCAAAGCTGATATAAAAGTGGACATATTCATAGTACAATATTCAGTAGGCTGTTACCCAACCCCAACTTGCTTATTTAGCCGCCCTCGATACTTCTAGTTGTACCGACCCGATGAACCCACTTGTTGAACCCAGCCCTTGTATCCCCTGAACCCACCCATTGAACAAACCCACTAAACAAAACCATTATAATAAGAAATCCCAAACACCCCCTTGGTGAGTAGAATCTCTCAATGATATCAAGCTACCTATTCTAATTGCCATCCTCATAACTGTATCTTACAAATCGGGTGTTTGGGATAAAATGGGATTGCCAATTTTTTCCTAAAATTAGCATTTAAGCATCTGGAATTGTTCACATTATCGAAACAATTTATCTCCATTCATTGGGAAAAAATAAGGATTTTTCAATAGGCAAATTGGGACATTTATTCCAAATCGTTAATATAGGTCTGGAAATAAGTCCTTCAAATGGCCACGTTTCAGCTTCTCCCTTTTCGGGGTCTTTTTTTAGTATAGATTCAGCAAAAGCAACAAATTACCTGGTGCAAACTAAAGGATTGCTGCTTCCTGGTTAGCCTCGTGGTTAGATGCAATCACGCCTCTGTTAACCCTCTCATCCATGTCAGCTACACCAACTTCTTTATCAGCTATACGCCTGGCTTCCTAAAAATACAAAACATCACCATTATCATCTGATACTAAAACCCGTAAACAATAACTAAATAAAAGGGTAAAGTAATTAAAACCCAAACCTAAACTTGTAAGCGACCATCTTCAAATCTATCATGCATCCAAGACTCGAGATACTGGAAGCTTTAAGAGATGCAAAGAGGCAAGAGAGCTTTGCTATCATCGGACTTGTTCTTGCCACCCTTGGAACAATTGCAAGTTCTTTCCCTTTTGACAACGGGCTATGGTACCCTTCCAAATCTGCTTTCATTATCAGCACAACATCACCTGAAGACGCAGAAGCAGGGGTCTTTGATACTGATCGCCCGTGCTTGTATTCTTGAACTGCCTGCATACCACATACATTTTTTAAAACAAAATTTGAAAATTTATGTATCAAGAATAGGATGGTGACTGACCTTCCATTGAGATGGTGCCAATAGCACTCTAGGCCGCCTAGACCGTACATATTCCAAAGTAGAAACCGGGGTCATGTTTTTGTATTCAACCTGCAAAATGTTAATAGACTCGTCTATAAAATATCTAGTACTTGTTAGAAGACTACAATGGTCCTTATAAAAATTGTTGTCAAATAATTTTTATTAAAATAAATAATCAGGGCTACCAAATAACAAAGTACAATCGTTGTACTCCTTCCTCTCCCGGCTTTGCAGTGCACGTATGTGGTTTTACCACGACTTGCATTCCCTGTAACCAAAACACAACGGATATACAAAGTCAGTGTCATAATAAAACTATTTAAAGAATAGTTGGAGAGCAACTTTACTTACTGTGAATAAAATTAACAGCTCGTTCAATGTCCACAAACAATGGAGCAAATAAGTAGTCTCTGGTTGGAATAACAAGATTGTCTATGCCATAAGCCTGTAACATAACACACAAATGTGATACAAACCAACACAAAAAAGAAATAAAACATCAACCATGATCAAACTTACGCAATATAATGACGTGGGAACTAGTGTCTCGTATGGCTCGTTAAGAGTAATGACACCACCAGCATCAAGCTCCTTCACTAGAAACATGTTACTTATATTATATAGTCAAACACTCTTTTTATTCACCAAAACCTTACTCGAGGTAAATTTTTTACTAGGTCATAATAAGCCAAAAAGTTTCAAAATACGCCAAAAAAAATGAGCTTATTAAACATAAGCCCAAAATCAAATAAGCGATAAGCCAAAATTTCGCTAAAAAAAGCAATCCGCTGGATCATTAATAACCAAATCCTAAACACCTTAAAAACATCAAATAACAACAATAACTATTAAAAAAAAGATATAAAAATGATGTTAGACCTGATCAACTTGGTCCCACCAACGAAACTCAGACTGAATCTTATTCCTGCAAACATTATACAAAAGTGTCGGCTAAAACAATATCCTAGCTCCAGCACCAACTAAGACCCTCTTGGCATCAACGCTCACGATCATCTGCTTTTTATAATCATTATTTTCAACCGTCCGATCAATATTAGAATTATCATCTAGATCCTCGATCTTCATCATGTGACTGATCTATAATGCAAGCAGCTAACTAATCAACACCAAAGCATCAATCCTCGATAAAAATTTTCACGGGTGAAGATATTCTTACAAAACTAAAATAATCTTCTATAAAATATTCACGCGTGAACATATTCCTACAAAACTTAAATAGAACGCGTGTAAGACCAATGCATCAATCCTTGATAAAAAATTTCACAAGTGAAGATATTCTTACAAAACTAAAATAATCTTCTAAAAAAACTTAATTTTCATTGAACATCTAATGTGCATCAAAAAAATTGCACATGTGAAGAAAAACTACATATTTCATTGAACACCTAATGTGCATTAAAAAAATTGCACATGTGAAGAAAAAAAGGACCACTACCAGTGACCATTCAGACCAAGGTAGGATATATCAGTTTCAAACGCCATACGTTTCTCTTTATACAAAAGTAATATACTAAGACCTTGAAACTCGGGAGGTTTTATTACATGAATTAAGCTAATAATGGGCACCAATTAAAAACATCAACCTATCTTCACATGTGAAGAAAACTAACATTTGAGAGAACACCTAGTGTGCATTGACAAACAATGAGAAGAAAACAAATTCAACTTTCAATTTCTTCATCAAGTATACATAATCATCTAAATTACTCATTAACATAACTAATAGCTAACATAAAACATATAAAACACGGAAAAGAATTTATCTAGATCAAACATTCGAATAAGAGTGGATTCAAACAAACTGAAGCTTCTAACCATTCATAGCAGAATGACATGATCCAATGCAGCAGTAAATGTGATGGAACCAGATACCGCTGTATATGAAGAGGGGAAGTATATGAATTTTGGAGCATTAAGATGAAGATTCAAATTCCACGATCTTTCAGATTTGGTGAGGAACAGAGCAAATGAGTCAACTTCAGATGACACGAGTGGAAGGTCTATCACAAAGAATGATGCCAGAGCCTGGTATACTCAAAATTATCAAAGTTCAGCAAATTGTAATCACAGTAAGCTTCATATGTGACATGCATTTTTTGAGGCTGCTATGATTAAATTATTACCTATGTTATATGCAAAATAAATTTAACTGATAATAAGCAATGATAACATCATATTCATCAACAGCTATTTAAGAAACGTTACAAGTTTCTCTAATCTACTCAAAACGTACCAATTGCAGCTGCAACTGCAACTACACTTATTTAAGAAACATGCACCAACAAACAAACTAACATCCCACAGTAATAATCACCTGAAGTGATACTAAAGTAATTTCCGATTACCAGGTATTATGCAAAACGTGAAGCACCACATGGTAAGTGTACAGTGACATAAAGAAAAATTAAAATAAGTCGGGAGGAAAGTCTCGTAATGCAGGTGCCTTTTGCATTTAAATTCATAAAACAAAATAGTTGATATCAAACTCCTTATTTTGCCTGGGGATGAGATGCAATGAAGCCAACAGCATGGCTGATGGTGCTAATTTTGTCAGCTTTGTTGTCAGGAATCTCAAACCCGAACTCTTCTTCAAAGGCCATCACAACCTCGACTGTATCTAAGCTGTCTAACCCAAGATCGTTCTGGAAGTGGGCTGTTGGTGTAACCTGCCAAATATGAAATACATGTTAAACATTCTAGCCATGCTTGAAGCAATTAACATGAAAAATCTAGAGGCCACAATTTCAACCCAATATATATACAAGTTGTTTGAACATGTTATCAAGATTCGCCTAACGTGTAACCAAATGCTTGCAATGTCCTAAAACGTTTGATTAGGCAGCAAGAATTAATCAACGATAATTGCTTAGAAAACTAAAAGATTACAAAAAGTGATGACGAATTGACACGAACCATATTCACCCACAATGTGACATGCATGTTTTGCCACCTCTACAAATCAAGTATCATTTCTAACCTATAAAACAATCAGTTGTCCCTTTTTCAAACCTATCTACACATGCCTTAAACCTTTGCATTTGCTGAACAACCATTTGACTACTATGCCTCATGCTACTGTCTATGAGGCAGAACGTCCAAATGGCAATATAGTAAGAAGTTCAAGGCTAGTCTTGATCCAAACCCAACGTGCATGTATATTGCATAAAACAGCCAAAATCAACTTTAATTTTCTTCATCAAATTTACATAATCATCTAAATTACTCATCAACATAACTAATGGCTAACATAAAACATATAAAGCATGAAACTTTTTTTTTATCTATCTATAATTAGTTAATAAGCAAATTTCTTCACATGTGAGGGTATTCGATACCTTATTTCTTCACATGTGAGGGTATTTGATACCTTATTTCTTCACATGTGAAGGTATTTGATACCTTATTTCTTCACATGTGAAGGTATTCGACACCTTATTTCTTCACATGTGAAGGTATTCGACACCTTATTTCTTCACATGTGAAGGTATTTGATACCTTAGTTAAAGCTTATCAAATCTTAATACCTTATTTCAATCCATCAACACAAATCGAGTTATAAGCAAGTCTACTATTCTAGTGAACTTCAGAAATGGTGCATATTATTTCATATTTGCTAGATCACATAACTAATAACCACTTTCATGTTAGTGTTAACACCATCTAGACATTGGCGATATGCAAAATAATTTAATAAAAAAGCTAGATCAGTTTTGACGACCTTGGAACTCAGAGGAGGTTTTAGTACATGAACTTAGCTAATAATCAGTGCCGATTAAAAAACATGAACCATAAGCAAAAAGGCATGTTCATCTTTCATTTTCTTCACATGTGAAAACAACTAGCATTTCATCGAACACGTAGTGTACATTGACAAACCATCAGCAAAAGACAGGTTCATCTTTCATTTTTTACTCAGGTTTATGTAATCATATAAATTATTCATGAACATAATCAATAACTAAAATCAAACACATAAAACACAAGAAAGAATTTATCTATAATCACTGAATTAAAGGAAATTTATGAATCAAAAGCTTAATTCAGACTTACTCAATACCTCGATAGTATTTATTATTTAATGATGATGATGGTGGTGATCGGCGATGATTATGGCGGTGGACGGTGGTTATGGCCGATGATTACGGTGGTGGACGGTGGTGATCGGTGATGATTGAGGTGCTGGTTATCAGCGATGATCACTGTGGAAGATGGTGGTGATCGGTGATAATTGAGGTGATTGGCGATGATTGAGGTGGAAGGTGGTTATCGGCGATGAATGAGGTGGACGGTGGTCATGGGCGATGACCGCGGTGGAAGTTGGTGTTGATGAATGTTGAGAGAGTAACTGTGTTCTCACACTTTTAAAATAGAGATGTGTGTGTGTTTTTAAGTTTTATACTAGCCATTACATATTTACATTTTTAGTGTAAAACTTATGATAGAAAAGAAGGACTAAATGGAGGGCTAGGATCACTTCTCGCGTTCTCACAAAAAAAGCACTTCTCATTTGAACGCTTCACTATATATATATATATATATATATATATATATATATATATATATATATATATATATATAGATGTTAATGTTGTTCATACTTTGGGAATGTGTTGAAATTATTATGCTAGTCATCAAACATCATCTTACCCATCCTTATAACTCAAAAATCAGACAAAAAGAAAAAATATAATTGCGATAGAATGAGGGTGAAAGGTGTTGACTTTTGAATTGTTTAGTTTTCAACTTTGACTTTAAATATTTTTATATGCGTTATATATTATATGATGCTAAATATGTAAATGAATTGAGTTTTAAATATATTTTATTGGTATAATTTAATCAAGTACTATATAACATAAATAAAACTATTTAAGGTAAAAATTGTAAAATAAGTGTGAAAGGTGTGGTGAAGAGCTTTTCTACTCATTTGAGGCCCACTGGTACCAAATCACCATAACCCAACCCCTCAAACAATCCATTTACCATAACTCAACACAACTTACTCATTTGGGTCTCACTATAACACAACCCCTCAAACAACCCCCTACCAACGGACAACCAGCAACAAAATAAGATTCGTCGTCTGCCCAACGAAGGAAGCAATGGCGAGTGGTGGCGAGCTTCCTTGGTGTGGCGGCGAGAGTGTGGCGAGAGGTGACGAGCGCCATGTAGGTTTGGCGAGGGTGGTTTCGTTACTACACTTTTCGCTCTAAAGACTTCAAAAGTCAATAATAGATAATAATTATGAGACAGAGTACCATGAAGACAATAGATGAAATGGTGGTAAAGGAGACCGGGTATTGGAGTTCTAAGTTTTTAAAAATTTCAAACCTTAGTTGTTATGCAAGAAAAAGAAAAAATATTTGTGTTAATATTTTTGGTAACCTCAGTTTATAATAATCTGTCCGACTAATCTACGAGGTTTGAACTTATTGCCACATAGACTCAAACTAGTTATAGCTCTCATTTTTCATGATGAGCCACATCAGATTTGTTTGCGCCTATCAGGAATTCCGTTGAAACGATTAGTTGCGGTAACTCTAGTTTTACAATGTCGATCAAGCATTTGAGGCTAAGATTTATACAAACCAAAACGGATGATATTTTTCCCTATTCAGATTAACTGGGAAGGTTGATCATTTTGACTCTGATATACGCGATCTTACCGGGTTAATAATGTGATGGTTTCCGACCTTTCTCATGCTACCCCAAATGTCGCGTCCATGCTTTGTACACTTATTTGTGTTTCTATTATATATTTGTTGTCAAGTTTCACGTTTTACTATATAGTAAGATAGAGCCTCAAGATTTTGCCTCCTAGATTCATGTTAGAACGTGTGATCTCAATTAACAAAGTTTTATTTTTTCATTTGATTATGTAAAATTTTTTAAGCTTAAAAATATTATATTTATAGTAGAAAAGAGTTATAATGGTTTTTGCAAATTCGGCTCGGTTACAAATTCGGTTCAATTTTTATTTAGTTCAGTTCGAGTTTGATTTTCAGTTCGTGTGGGTGTTACACGAATATCCGATTTATGAATACCCCTACCATTGGTATTATGTGCACAGCCCTGTAAACCGGTGAAATGAGAACCACCAATTTTCCATGTGTAGCGAGCGTGTAAGTACTTTGTAGAATGACTAGCAAAATGAATGCGTAATTTGAAGGCATTATAGATAAAACAATGGTAGTTGGTGAAGATAAAAGCTAATATACAGTAATGACACTTCGACAATGGTTGATGATAATGAGAAGGCAGAAAAATAGTCACTAATTAGTAGATTATGGTAAATAATACATTTCTATGTGAAATTTTAACATCTTTTTTATTTCACCACATAAGAGCATGAGCCATTTAATGACTTGAGGCATCAAGAGATAAAGCTTTTAGCAAAGACTTGAGGTTTATCAAGTCGTTATAAAAAGTTTTTGATGTAATATATAAAAATCTTTTCGAAAAGCTTTTTAAAATAGTATAAAGCTTTTGTTAGTTTTTACATTGCGGATACTCTTACCAAACTATACCTTTATCATTATCAAATGAATCTTCATAGTAAAAAGTAAAAACATATACCAAATTGACCCGTTCTTAGGTAAGGGCTTAGATTTAACCAATATACTAATGTAGATTGCACGATTTTGGAGAGTGGATGAAACAAAGGCCATATGACCATCTCAGTTACACAATTTTGGCATGATGCAGCCCGGCTTGCGGCTAACAATATATTAGATTTTGATAGTCGTGTCGAAGGTAACTAGAACTTCATAAAACATGGACGAGACAATCGTAAAAAAAAATGGTATATACATAACTTTATATATGTTTTTATTGATATTAAAATAGGATTTACATAGTGGTAGAATGCAAACGAGCAACGCGCCGCTAGACTTTTATATAGTAAAACATAACTTTACTTAAAACATTGGGTTATAGTGTTTGATCTGGAAATTTTAAAGGTCTGGACGTAGGGGTTTCGCAAACACTTATTAACAACACATTATCAAGATCATGGAAATACTAGAATTATAATCAGATCAATATCATCCTCGCGCGAGCCACACCAATATTCTCTGTTCTCCATTGCTTTATCAAGCACAAAACGGCATCCCGCACAGTACGAGGTACATTCATAAATTCTTTGCTGAATGTAATTAAAGAAGCGATATCTTTTCGGCTTTTATTTTGTTCATTTGACCTTGTAAAGGATGCCTCACGATTAAACAAAACAACACAACAAAAATGGTGAACATACAAACCTGTTTAAACTAAATGAAAAACAAAATTACAAGTTTATTCACAGATTAAAACCATATCCACTTTAGTGAATCATACAAGAAAACTATGATGTAAATCAATAAGAATAGTTGACCAAAGCATAGCTCAGGTACGTCACTGCCATAGCAACAAAATTGAGCAAAAACCCGGACCATAGCAGCCTACCCAGGTAACCGCGCCGCCTGTTCCAAACCAAAAAGGCCCCGAGGCCAATCCCAAAACCCGCACCAAATGTGCCGAGCAAATGAGCAACCGAAACCATTATGGGCACGGCCGTTAAAAATCTTGCGTGGGGGTTCCTCCCCCGCACATCATGGGTAACACTTCTTATTTCCTTTATGAGTGAGGGCAGGAAGCGCAACACAACAAAGACTGTTATGATCACAAACAAAAGCTCAGCCTTTGGAATGGATCTGTAAATATATAAAAACACAAGATTAGAAGGAAACTTTATCTGGATTTATGATCATTCACTCTTAACACAATTTTGATTACATTGTAGTACATGTATTCAAATTTACTAAACTAAAAAGACATGATAAGCAAACACACTCAAATACAGTATCTAGTTTGTGTTTTAAGGGATTTCCATTAATTACCTCATAAAGACATTTTGTAACTAAAAAGACATGCTTATCAAACAAACACAAACATTTTACTTTCTTATTTTTCTTCAAAACCTCCACAAAAACACAAACTCAAACTTCGTTTCTACCTAGTAACATCTTATATCCTAGCTAGGAATTATCCAATATGAAAGAAGCAAAGCGTATAAACTACAAAAAAAGGATTACCTCTTCCTGTGACCAGTATTGGACAATGGAATACGACTAGTGGGTAGCTGTTTCGCCTTGCCATTTTTTGGTTTAGTGTATGTTGTGTTCTAGCTAGCTTGGTGATCGAGTGTGTGGCTTGTTAAGTTGTCTGGCGCTAATTATATAGAGAAAAGTGTTTTCAAATATTTTGTCCACACATGAATTTGTCCTATTCTTAGATCTTACTTGCACATTACTAAAATAAGCAAGTCTGATCAAGTAAACACCATATACTGAGGTAGTGAGATACTAGTCTTATCAAGTGTTAACATCCTATCCTAAGGTGTAGGTGATCATCAATGCATCCAACTATAAGCAACAATACTTCAAACATGGCTTTCATAAAGAAGGTATACATTTTGGTGACTCACCTCGAGATTGAAGTTGAATTTTCACTACTATTAAAATCTCTTTGAAAATATACCAAGAATAGAAGTGATCCTTGAGCAACGGTTCTTTGCAAAAAAAAATCCATCCATTGAGATTACATTGGGTGTTTGATATCAGGTTTATACGAGTACATATTAAGTGATTGGTGTCTAGTCGTTTTATTACGTGCTTCAGAAGGGCACAATAAGCACATAAGATCTTAAGTGAGAAGTCCTAAACACCCTCTTAGTTGACAAATAATCAAGCAGCCGAAGTGAGGGAGATAAAGAAAAACATCATTTGTGCCATATTTGGCCTTTCCCATGCCAATCATATCAGTGAACGGTTTGTTAGTTTTTCAAAAGTAATGCCAAAGTTTAAGATGCTAAAGTTAAGGATGGCTTGATTCATGTTAACCACCTTTAATGCGCGCGTTAAATGGGTAAGCTTTGGATATTCCATCAAAATATGTTGGCACGGTCATATGGTTGGAACATGTAAAGCACTGAAACTTTTGTGTCACAATGTATATGCAATGCATTATAATTTTCTATGTTTTCAAATTAAAAAAAAAAAAAAAAAAAAAAAAAAAAAAAAAAAAAAAAAAAAAAAAAACCAGGCCAATTTCATCAATTAAATTAGTTGACAAATAATTAACGTAAACCCATTTTCACCCATACCCAAAACAAGCATTTCCAATTTGCCACATAAATTAACAATGCATCAACATATGCTAGATCTTTATTCTTTAAGTTGTTATAGCAATCTAAAAACAAATGATAACAAAACAACACAATACAACTAAAGGAAAGTAGAATGTTCCCCTTTATTACAAACTATGATACTAATTTTCAGAATTTAACCAAAAACAATTCATTAAAAACTAGCAAACCAAGATCAATAGTTGAATGTTCCCCTTTATTACAATATTTTGCTTCCAAACATTAAATTTTAGGCCCTTAACTTATTTAAATTAAGTATGCTAATTCACACTTGAACATAACTTTATTGACTAATGATATATAAATTTGACTTTACTTTGTACCCTAACAAATTAACTAATGAATTTCTTCTCAGATTTACCACATGCTAATTAATGAAACAGTTTACTTATTTATTTTCTAAGCGAACAAACTAGAAAGACATACTGAGCATACAAACTCAAATATGAATAAAAATTTTAGTTTATATTTTAGATTGATTTTCATTAATTTGCCCAAATAAACATTCTAAGCAAACAAACTACAAAAACATGCAAAGCAAACAAACACAAACATTTGACTTTTTGTTTCTCAAAATCTCCATTAAAACACAAACTCAAGCTCCATTTTCTTATTGTGGCTTAAAAGTTTAGACTCTAAAAATGAATCTTGTCCAATGAATTATATTCACTATTTTTGCCACCAGAAAAGAAACAAAACTTCATAGCTTGTAAACCTCTCAAATTAATTTTTATATTAGTGATGATCAGCTAACAAAATCTAAAGGTTAATAACAAGAAATAATTGTTAACAAGAAATAATAGTGAGATTATACCCTTAGTATTTCCGAGAACATCTATTCCAACAAGAAATTGGTCGTTTTGCTCTTATATCGTAAAATAAAAGCAGAAATAATGTAGGGTTTTGATCATCACTTCGAGCAAACATATTAACCAGTGGTGATTTTGCAGCAGTAACATGGTTGTTGTTGTTAAGAAAGCAGTGTTTACTGCTGCGAAAACCATCATAGAGTATAACTAATTCGTTATCTTTGTATGGTGTTTGTGTGTGTGTTTAAATCCAACCAATGCAAGAGTATAAATAAACCTTTCATGCAAATGCATTAAATATTGGTAGATGAAGAAAGTGAATAATTAATGGGTCGTCTAGCTAGTTGAACTCTTTATTTAAGAAAGCTTAAAGGAAAAAAAAATTGTAATAAGAACACTTAAACTTGACAAAAACTTTGTTTACTAAGAATGCTCAACAAGCCAATAAAGAATTAGAATGGCTAATACCGGCTTAGCTAAATTTAACAGTTGACTGTTTTTTATTATTATTATTATTATTATTATTATTATTATTATTATTATTATTATTATTATTATTATTATTATTATTATTAATAATAAAATTGGGGTCCGAGACACATTGAGAAAGTGATTATCGAATTACTTGCTATATGCATCCCAAAATATGAAAGGTGTTGTGCTAGTTGTGATTGAGTTCAACTGGGTACAGCATAATTAGGACCAAAGAATCTAGTGCAAATGTGTAACCTCTATCCCTTCTATAGTTTTGGTATCCTTCTAAGTTGGTAACAATCACTTGATGGACTATGGAAAGCTAGTTGCTAGTCATAAATTAGAGATAGAAGATTACTGGACCCTCGATTGGTCTTAGAATTTTTTTGTTGATGAAGCGACAAATGTAAGTATCTTTAACTTATTATAAGGTTTCTTAAATACACACTCCATTTCTACTCGATAACTAATTATGTGGATGTACGATCCGAAGACCGGTGTTGCTCCAGCTGTTACTATTTCAACGAAATAATGGGACTCGAACAAACTTGCAAAAGACGAAAATAAGATATAGGAAACAAAAGACGATAAAACCTTTGAAAATTTATGGCACAACGTAAACAATCTATTAATAGGTATTTATTGAAATCAAAGAGACTAAAAACGATAGCCACCGTCCTTAAATCACTATCTTTAATTTCCGATCTTGTCTCCAGAATCATGCATGGGAGCAATCGACATAACTAGATGCAACTTGAGCGTTGTTACACAATTGTCCAAGACTCCAAGTCCTCAACACTCGTAGAAGATGACTTGAGTTTGACGAGTGTTTATGTTGTCATATATACTAGTACGTGAATGAATATGTTTATATTTACGTAACTTTTTAAAGTATTCTCGAAACTAACCTTGGAATGAATAAACTTTCTTCAAGAGTCATTGAAGAATTATTGACAATAAAGATCTTAAGACAAAAACTCGCATCCCATTGGTGATGAAGAATATTTCCATTGATACACATTTTAGAAGAGAAAATCATCCATATAAACACCTTAAGATCGTATATTAAGAAAACGGTCTTTCAATTCGTATATTACAAAAGCGGACTTTCAACGCACGAACCAAACGCTTTTCTATTAATTAGATAGATGACATGTGCATTCCCTTTTAAAATAATAGATAGGAAGACCTTAGGTGTCCACGACGCGTGTATGTTTATGCACACTCGATGCCTTGTGCGCTTCTTGTATTTACCTGGTGTTTAGAGGCACGTTTCATGCCAACCGCGTGCTTCATAAATAATATAATATGCACGCTAATACTAAAAGACAAATGAGATAATGCCACGTAACCACAATGCGTGCATCCTATCTTACCGCGCACCCCAGCTCGCGCACATCTATCTCCACGTGTCAAGCAGCCATGCCATGCATGCGTCCCCACACGTGCGCACTTCGTTTAAAGACAAATATGATAAATAACGCTACATCACCAAGCGCGCATACAGTCATGCACACCCTACTCAGACTTCGTTTAATTTTTGCAGGCCCCGGTTGTTCATAAAGTTAAGACATGCTTACTTTACTCTTCATTCAATATTCACGCGACCGGTAGTTGACAAAGTTCACACTACACAATCACACTATGCAATAACATTATCATTTGCTGTTAATTTAAACTTGATACTTATTTAAATACAATGTTTCATTGATGCAAAAATAAATAATACTACGTAGAAAATATCCAATTTAGAGTTGATGTTTTCGAACGACAAATTTCATAATTCAACTGAACGTGCTAGACTTGTTCAATCAAAACCAAACCAAACTAACATTAAATTTTAAAACTCGTAATGAATATTAGGTAGATAGGCTAAAGGCTCTATGGCAACTTGTGAGTATTTGAATTGTAAACATCCCTTTCATCTCAAATTTGAATCCGAAAGAACACATTTGACTTACAAAAACTCTAATGGTTACAAAAATCAATGTAAAATCAAATTTTATGAAGTGTATCTATCCTAGTGCTAGTAGTTGGTCTAGTAGTAAAAGAGTGTACTCAAGAACAAAGGCAAAGGGGTACTTTTATGGACATACTCTTTATGAGGCAGTAGGTGGCTTTCAGGTGAGACTTAAATTTTGAATTTGAAGACAAATTTAATTTGGAGAATTTCACAATGTTAAGTTAACTCATATCACCATATAAGAGCACCCGCAATGAGTAAAATAGCAAAAGCTTTTTTCTATTCTAAAAAGCATTTTAGAAATAGTTTTTTGCATTGCATCAAAGGCTTTTTAAAAAGCTTTGCACAAAAACTTGACATACACCAAGTCTTTCACAAAAGCTTTAGCTAATAAATACATTATGCATTTAATGCATTAAATGCTTCAAGTCATTGAAGCCTTGGAGCATTATGGATGCTCTAAGTGAGTAAAGAACGAGATAAGTAAACTACATTTATACACATTGTGGATATTTTCACGGATGCTTTAAAGCTAATATAAATAGTACAAAACACAAAAAGATTAGTGAAAATTACTGCAGAGCTCCTGCCACAACGCTTTGTGTCCGTCAGAGCCCAAGAATTTTTCATTTTACAAATCTACCCAAAGATCACGTGTATATTTATACACGACATTGTCGATAGATACGTGTCCATTTGTTATTGGAATAAGATCAAATTAAAAAAACCTAGCCTATCTCAAGTACCAATTTACACGACATTAACTTTTTGCAAGACATTACCTTGTTTCTTGACTTTCTTCCATTTTGAAAATTTAAAACCTTACAAAAAACTCCCTTTAACTTTTATATAATTACAACTTTTTTATATAACAAATTTTATTTGTCAAATATTTAGCAAATATCTAGCAAATTCGTTAATGAAAAAAAATATCGTTACGAAGAGCTCTGAATTACGAACAAAATGAGCCGAATATTGATATGTTTTTGACGTACGTACAATTTTATTAAATTTCAAAATACCGTTTGTAGGTTTATAAAATGACACCGTTTTTAATTTATGAATATTTACGTTTATATTTCCCAACGATATTTATATTTCATAAAATTGTATGTCTTTGTCCCTTGTGGTTTAACCGTATGTTTTGAAAGTTTATATATATATATATATATATATATATATATATATATATATATATATATATATATATATATATATATATATATATATATATATATATATATATATATAAGGTGAGGATCTGGTACGTTTTTGTCTTTTAGTGCGGATGGTACGGACGAATCTCGGCCCTCCATCTAGTCAAACATCTGAAAAAAAGCGGAGTGGCAATATCGTAAATATCTCGTCTTTTTTTAAATCGTTAATATCATATTAACTTTTTTTCTGAAAAAAAAAATTCAAAAAAATCTGAAAAAATTAAAAAAATAAAGAGGACAACAAATAATTAAGAATCGCTGAAAAAAATTTCAAAAAAAAAAATCGTTTTCATCGTTAAAGGTATTGTGATATTAGCATCTGATCTTGACTTTTTTACAAAAGTCAAAATCTGATCTTGACAACAGATCTTGACTTTTGTAAAAAAAAGTCAAGATCAGATATTGATATCACATAAATGTCCATTTTTTTTTACTAATATCACTCTATTATGAATGATGATATTAAGTTTTTTTTTATTAATATCACTGTTTCTTTTTTTGTATCACTGTTGGTTATACAAGTGTAAAAACTTAATATCACTATATGTCTTATAATATCATTGTCAGTCTTGGTCTTTACCCATGTGCGATTATCCCATACATTAATGCATTTAATTAGATAACGTAGAGTAATACCTAACAGTAATCTTTATGCAATCTAATATTTGTGTTTATTTTTTCTTTTAGGTACTGGCGTTGGCACTTCTATGTTACCCATTCTGACAATTGCAACAATCTTTGTATTCTACATCGGCCTCAACTTTATGGCAACTCCACCTCCGACATCCCCGAATTCGATATTTGGTAAGTTACTTTTCCTTTAATGCAGTAATGTTTGAGAAATGGGATTGTATCTTGCTACTCCTTTTGATATCATTACAATCAGACTTGAGCTCAAATAATTGTAACTTAACTCATCTTGAGTTCCTACTTGAGTCATTGAGTGTGTCGGAAACATACTTTCTACAAGAAAGCAAGTTAGTTTTGTTCTAATGAAAATAATAATAAAAAATCAGTGAAAAAGTGATTCAAAAATTAGTGATGACTAAGATTTGATTGCACTGAAAATGAACTTGGATAAACCCTAATGAGATGAGTTCGACCAGGAAAGACGTTAGGTTCTGAAGGCAAACCAATTTTAAAAATACTTGTTATTGTTAGATCCTAGTATAAATCCTGTCCATATTTTTTTTTGCACAAATATATAATTATTTATATGTTACTTTTTAATTTGGTTTCTTGAACAGATATCTAACCCAAATTTGTGATGGATGTTCCTCTCATAGGCCAACCAATTTTATAAATACGTCTTATGATAAGTTGGTTGTTGTCTCGACCCCAAGTTCACAACAGACTATAGTCATCAAAAAGCCTCAAACCCAAGTGAAAACCTCTCATGTACTAACTAATTTCAAGTGAAGATTTGTTATTTGGATGACTCCTTCTTTTAGTGGGAACTATGAAGATTAGGTGGAATGCTATTTAATAACTCTTTTTATAACTAGATCGGGCTATATGTTATGTTCGACTATACATATATGTAATTTGTATGGACGTTATCTTTCTACGTATAATTGTGTGTGCATTTATAATGGCTAATCATTTAACTTACATATTATCTATCGTTTTGTCTTCTCTTTAGAATACCCGTGAAGGCGTCAAGATTGAGCCCGCGTGCATGGACTTATTAGTTCATATTCCTTTTAAATAAATGATTCAAGCTTTACTTTCGTTTTTTTCCTTATTTTGTTTACACTTTGGAAAACCATGTGAGTCCACGGGTCAATAACCTTTTGGGTATTTAAATTTAATAAATCTATTTGACCACCTATTAGTTAGATAAAAATAACCTTTTGGGTACCTTCCAAAAAATTCCCTCCTATGCTTTATTACCTAAAGGTAAGCCTAAAAAATGCTTACCCCAACACCCTTTTAGTTACCTTTGGATAATTGTAATACACTTGCATAGTTGAATGAAAATGGATGTAGAATTATGAATGTTAAAGGGGTCCACCGCCATGTGAAACGAAGCATTTATCATTTTTTTACAAAACCATAGTAGAGGACGAAAATAAGTCCGGCCTTGGAACCAAGAAATTATATGTACGAATGTTTAAAAAGTTTGAAGGTGGTTGTTTCTGATGTGGATGGTAATCTATCAAAAACTACTACAAATGTAGTCTATAAAGAAGTTCTTCAAGATTTATGATCAACGTTCAATAAGTATAATATACATATGGCATGTTTTATGTCATTTTTTATATTTACACTTATTATTAATCATAAACTTCTTTTATTTGCATATTTTTTAAATTTATTAGGAATTCACGTAACGGACATTGGGTTGAAGTGTTACAATGCTCACTACATACATTTGTTTCTCAAGACCATTAAAATTGGAGATTACGAGGCAATAGACGTTTATTACATAGATATTTTCAAGCATAGTAGTTTATAGTATCATTGACTTATAATTTATTGTTTCGATACAAGAAAATTTTATAGCGTTTACGTTCGTTATTCTTTCTTACTTTATTCATGTTACCTTTTTTTTTAATCAAAAACCCTCTAAAATCCCGCGGATTCCGCGGGTCTATAAGCTAGTATCATATATGTTAAAAAAAAACCACTTTATTTATGGTACGAGGGAGTTATAGGATGCATGAATTTACATTGTACAAAAATTGTACTAAATCGGTAACACATGGTAAACAACAATACAAGGCAACCACATACATCTACGTTCAAGGGCGGACTATTAAGGGATCGGGAAGGGTCCCGCCCCCCCAGGCCTAAGCCCGTTTTTTTTTTTTTTTTTTTTTTCGTGATTTCATGTGTTCTTCCGAAAAACAATTGTTTCGGCCCTCCCAAAAACTTTTTTCTAGCTCCGCCACTGTCTACGTTGTAAGAAAGTAAATAAGTAACACAAGTAGCTGTGTATGATGATATGGTCTAGAGGTTCTTTGAATCATCGTGTTCAGTTTGTTTTATAGTAGTACCTTAGCACGTCTCAAACAAAGATCTCAACCATTTTACAGACATATCTTTGCTAACTTTTTTTTTGACGTCTTTCATTCGTGTAAAAAAAAAAAAAAAAAAAAAAAAAAAATGACTGTAGAAATTTATAAAGAACAAATTCTATCATGTTACGATAATATTTCGAATGGGAAAATCTAACCTAACCACTTTGGTTTAAAGTTTCTATGCCTAGAACGGTCCATTAAATAAATAAATAAATCTACATCTCCAATGAGCAAGAGTTTTTTTCTTAAAGGTTTCAAGTTAAAACTAAACTTGTTTTCTAAACCAACCAAAATAAATAAATAAATAAAATCGAAACCATAGTTTGCACCACCCCATCAAATAAATTGATAAAGATAATAGCATGTATATACAACTAATACGATGGAATTAAGCCTTCCATATCATAAAACAACTTAGATTTAAACATTTGAAATCAAACTTTATCTATCTCCTATATCTAAAATGAGTTATATAACACTAGTTCTATATATCGTACCCTGCTAGTTTGTGGTGGTTATAATAATATTTTGTTGTTCAAAAATGTTAGAGGTTGTGTTATTGGCAAGGGTAAAAAGCCATATATTAGCAACGTACTTTCACGAAATTTCAAATATAGGTAACAAACTTTGTTTATTACTAATCTAGTCATTGAAACCGGCTAATTTGTGACGATATAGTAAATATGACCTGCTGAATATGGAAAATGACTGACACGTCATCAATTAACGACCGTTAGTGGCATATTTTTTCATCGTTAGTCCTTTATACTAACGACCGTTAGTCCTTTAACGGAAATTCGAAATTAGAAAGTTTTTTTTTTTTTTTTTTTTTCGTTTTCGTTTTCATCCATTTTTCTTCCGCTTTCGTCCGTTTTTATTACATTTTAGTAATAGAAGAAAAACGGACGAAAACGTAAAAAAAACGGACGAAAATAGAAGAAAAACGAACGAAAACGGAAGAAAAACGGACTAAAACGTAATAAAAACGGACGAAAGCGGAAGAAAAATGGATGAAAACGAAAACGGAAAAAAAAAAAAAAAAGAAAACTTTCTAATTTCGAATTTCCGTTAAAGGACTAACGGTCGTTAGTAAAAAGGACTAACGATGAAAAAATATGCCACTAACGGTCGTTAATTGATGACGTGTCAGTCATTTTCCATATTCAGCAGGTCATATTTACTATATCGTCACAAATTAGCCGGTTTCAATGACTAGATTAGTAATAAACAAAGTTTGTTACCTATATTTGAAATTTCGTGAAAGTACGTTGCTAATATATGGCTTTTACCCTATTGGCAACAGGTAATTGATCCACACCAATGCTTGTGTTGTAATGCGCTGGTGTAGCCGGTTAGGTCCATGTCCATTTGGTTTGCTTAATTTGTTCATCGTATAAAACAATCAAATAAAGTAAATGAAATGAGTTTTATGTAATCGACAAAAAATTAAAAATTAAATAACCATCTCTTCTAGCTGGTCTAGCACTAAAGTGTCTATAGAGCTTATAAGATATAATAGTTCAAAGTCTCAAACCAAGTTGAGTCAACATCCAAACCATGAAAAGTTGGAAAACAACAATAGGAACAACACTTTATCCGAGTATATTAAAAAAAAAAAAAAAAAATGGTTCAACTTCCGCTAATAATCTTTAAACATAGATCATTATTTATTTACAATCTCATGATATTTACAAATATCACACTTCACTTGAACGCAAAATCATTTGTTAATAGATAGATCTTTTTTTAAAGGAAACTTAAAAGCATAAGTGATATAACCCAACCCACATCTTTTCAACACCACCTCAGAAACATTAACCCTAGCCCCACTAACGACTTGATATTTCATCTAACATCCGACAAGTTGGACCAATGGCAATGTGAAGGTGGTTATGAGTGATTTGACAGAGGTTTGGAGTTTGAAAGAGAGTGTTTGGAGACACGGTTTACATTGATAAAGGGTGAGGTCATGACTGCATTGTGAACTGGCAGTGATAGTATGGAGAAGCTCAACCCTAACATGAACACGTTTATTAAATGGGTTAGTCATGTGGACCCACTTAAGAGTTGGTTTGAAATTTAAAATTTTAGGTAGACATTGAAATTTAGAAGATGAGTTAGAAAACCCAACATGATATATATAGACAAAAGCATAAAAACTTTAAAAGTCGATGACATATTATAAGTTATAGACACAAAGTAGTTGTGTTTTTCAAAATTGTATGAAATACATCATTATTAATATTTAAGGTTTTAACAATATTTTTAAACGGGTTGGGGGTTGGAATCAGGTTGAAATTATCAACCCAAATCTAACCTGTTTATTAAACGGGTTTGTTGTGTCAACCCATTTGCAACAATCCCTGCTTTTTAGTTCTCCAAACCACCATTAAAATACAAACTCAAAGAGCAAATCTTATGTATACGCGGTTGTTGCGGCTAGAAAAGAAGCAAAACTTTATAGCTTGTAGACCTCTCAAATTATTTTTGTATATTAGCTAACAAAATCTAAAGGTTAATAACAAGATATAAATGCTAACAATAAAAGATAGTGAGATTATACCTTTATTATTTCCAAGAACACCTATTTCAACAAAAAAATTGGTCATTTTGCTATTGTATTGTAAAATAAAAGCCGAAATAATGTACGGTTTTGATCAACACTTCGAGTAAACATATTAACCAGTGGTGAGTTTGCATCAGTAACACGGTCGTCATTGGTAAGAAAGCAATGTTCGCTGCTGCAGAAAACCATCAAAGAGTATAACTAATTCGTGAATCTTTGTATAGTGTGTGTCTGTGTTTAAAAAGAAAGAATATTAACAACTAATTTACAAATTTAAAACTTCTTAACACGATTTTGCATCAGTAACACGGTCGTCGTTGGTAAGAAAGCAATGTTCGCTGGTGCAGAAAACCATCAAAGAGTATTACTAATTCGTGAATCTTTGTATAGTGTGTGTCTGTGTTTAAAAAGAAAGAATATTAACAACTAATTTACAAATTTAAAACTTCTTAACACGATTTTGATTATATTGTAGTACACGTATTCATAAAATATCTCTAACAAATAAAATGGACTTATTCTCAAATTTACCAAACTAGAAAGACAATTTTTTTAAACAGAAACTAAAAAGGCATGATAAGCAAACTCAAATAGAGTATCTAGTTTGTGTTTTAAGGGATTTCAATTAATTACCTCAAAAAGACATTGTAACTAGAAAGACATGCTGAGATTAATTCTTCTTTAAACCTCTATTATTTGTTGACAGGTCCTTGCATCTCCATATCCAGGATCGAATTTGATCATAACAACATCATATGTATACCAAACAAGAATCAATAATAAGAAACAAAGAATGATTTGGGATGAACCCTTAAAATTGATATATTATAAACGTGTGGGTTACATTCTGTTTACAGACTCAAACATATATATACTTACTGAAACATTGCATTCACAAGAGACATGCCGTTTCCTTCTAACCGTTATAACCTAACTAAATGTTGTAACCCTACACTATATAACCGTATCTTTCTTGTGACCCAGCCCAATACAATGGGTCGGTTTATATAAACTTACAGAATACATACATAAAATTACACTAAACTACCCTAACTTTTGCTTCTATAACATTACGGTCCAACATTCACCCCCTAATGTTATAGACGCAAATCGAGGCTTCTTTACTTGACTTCATTCGCCATGCTTTCTTGCTTGCATTCTTTCTTTGATGTGCTTTCTCCTTTCTTGCCTTCTTTCTTCCTATCTTTCTTTCTTTCTTTGTGGTACGTGCTTACTTACGTATCTTTTTCGTTCAAGCGTGCTTACTTACGCTTTCTTTCTTGTAAACGTGCTTACTTACGTTTACTTTGTTACTCGCGTGCTTACTTACGCGTTCTTTAAACAAGCGTGCTTACTTACGCCTTCGTTCTTACAAGCGTGCTTACTTATGCGTTTAATGTTTTTCAAAACAATCTTCCCTTACTTCTTACTATATGAACCACAAGGGTTCGGTTTGTTACTTCTTACTAGTTTTGTATTTTTAATCTAAAACAAATAGTTTTTTTTATAGATAAAATGTACAAAACTTATTTTTCGTACTTTATTTTATTTTTGAAAAAAAAACACCACCCCACACTTATATATAAATTACAAATAATTAAAAAGATAAAACATATATATAAAAAGGGTGTGAAAAGTTTTAATAAAAACTTACGGGGTGTGTTTTTTGCTTATTCCCCTTTTCGCTTCTTCTTTCTGAGTTTAGACCTTCGATTAGGGTTCTTCCCCTTCAATCGATTGCTGGTTTTCAACGAACAGGTCTTCTTCTTTCTTTTTTCTTGCGTTCTTGGGGTTGATTCCCGGAATCGATCTTGCTCTGATGCCAATTGTTGATTCTCTCTTTCCTCTGGTCGCTATACAAAAGGTTGTACAGAAACCATTCTTACTTACGCTTCTCAATCGATGGCCACTAAAAAACCCACTGGTTTATCTTTCTTTCGTACCAACAAGAAAACAAAACCGTGTTCTTCTTCTTCTTCTTGGTTAACCCCTGGTTGGGGTAACCGTTTTCCCTTCTTTCTTTCTCTTCAAACGCCATCTTTTTCTCCTTAACCCGCTGTTCTTTTTCCTCAAAAAAACAGGTTTAATCTTGATTGTAAAACATGATTTGAATGTTGTTTGATTCCCTCGAAGCTCTTGATACCACTGTTGACAGGTCCTTGCATCTCCATATCCAGGATCGAATTTGATCATAACAACATCATATGTATACCAAACAAGAATCAATAATAAGAAACAAAGAATGATTTGGGATGAACCCTTAAAATTGATATATTATAAACGTGTGGGTTACATTCTGTTTACAGACTCAAACATATATATACTTACTGAAACATTGCATTCACAAGAGACATGCCGTTTCCTTCTAACCGTTATAACCTAACTAAATGTTGTAACCCTACACTATATAACCGTATCTTTCTTGTGACCCAGCCCAATACAATGGGTCGGTTTATACAAACTTACAGAATACATACATAAAATTACACTAAACTACCCTAACTTTTGCTTCTATAACATTATGGTCCAACATTATTAAAACACAAACTGAAGCTTCGTTTTCTCTATTGTGCATGGCTAATAAAAACTTATACTCAATAATGGTCAAATAGAGTTACATCTTATAGCCTAACTGACCCAATTATTAAGAACTAATAACAAGGCAGTAACTACTAGTTAGCTATAACAGAGGCTAGAAATTATTGGGACAATTAAGTACCCGGCCAACCATGCCATCTACCACATGAAAACATTTTAATAAAAGGCTGTACTAGTTTCCAACTCTATAAAAAACACCCAAACCCTCTACTCCACAAACCACACTACTATCAATTCTCTTACTCGATAAAAAAGACACTAGTACTTATAACTAATGGCAGTAGTTGGAAAGATGGCCTTTGTGGTACTAGTCTCCTTAATGGTGGTAATTGTACCACACAGGGTGCAGGGTGCAATGACCTGCCAGATGGTGATAAATAGCTTAACCCCGTGTGCCACTTACGTTACAAGGGGAGGTCCAGTGCCACCGTCATGCTGCAGTGGGATAAGCTCACTATACAGAGCTGCAACCACCACCACAGACCGCCAGACTGCTTGTAAGTGCTTGGAACAAGGTGTTGGAATGATACCTGGACTCAACCTTGACGCCGCTAGTACCCTCCCCAGCAAATGTGGTGTCAACATCCCTTACAAGATCAGCCCCTCTACCGACTGCTCCAAGTACGAATACATAACATATTAGTTAAAACACATACACAAATGCGATAAACTTATATAAATATTCTGTGACTGCAAATGTTCAATGGCCTAAAATCATTGTATTATAAAACATAGCACTTTTTTTGGAATTCTAAACCGGAAAATAGAAGTTAACGTACGTGAATTTTAGAAGGTGCATGACAAACATATAATAAGTAATCTTTTGTTCATTAAATTACTCTGAGTGACTTTTTTTCGTGGTGATTCAAAAAATGGGGAATCAAAGCACTCACCAACAAAAAAATTACACTAGCATGCATATAGTTTTAGTACTTTTCAGACATTAGCAAGTAGCCAAGTAACAATATAATTATGATGGCAAAAATAATGTTATTTCAGGGTACGTTAATTAACGATTATATATCTGATTTAAACTTGTAACAGGGTGCAATGAGCGTGCAAATGAAGACGTGATTAAAGCGAGATGTAAAAGCACTAGTATAATTATGAATAAGGATGTAGATGGTCGATCGGGTAGTCGTGTATTCTACTAGCTATCGCGTACTCGATCTAGGGTTATCGGTCAATGTTGTGGTACTGCTTGTTTTTTACGTACTGTTATCGTTAATTTGTACTTGGTGCTTATTTTAATTATCTATAATGAATTTCAGCCAGTCGATCTTAATATCGTCTCATCATAAAACATCAATGATACTAGTACTTAGCCACAAATTGGAATTTGATGTCGTGGTCAAATGGGCGAAACAAAACAAATTCAGATTTATACTTTCTCAACTTCTTTCTTATATATTTTTAAGTGATGGTTTCTTCATTCCTTGCCGAACATAATACTGCTGGAACCATTGTGAGTCTTATCAGTATCAGACAGGGGAATACGAATTAAAGTGGGTGAAGAGCTGTTTGGTCTTGCCATTTTTTGGTTTAGTGTGTGTTGTGTTTTTGCTAGGTGAATGTGTGGTTTGTCATGTTCGTGTACAAACCCAATCCCACATCGGTTAAACTATAATATCAAAGTTAACATATAAGCTTGGTCGCTACTCCTTCCATCACCAATTGGTTTTAGAATGGAACCTCAGTTGGGCTTATATGTTGAACTTGGTGAGATGTTGGGCCGTAGAAATCCCTACATGTCAAGTTGTTTGGGGCTAATTATATAGAGAAAAGTGTTTTCAAATAATTTATCCACTCAATGAAACTTTCGTATTCTAATTACTTGCACACTACTATAATAAATAAGTCTGATTGATGATCAGTGCACACAATGTACAGGGGTAGTGAGATCATACTACTCTTATCAAGTGTTAACATCTATATGCATCTAACTATAAGCAAAACTACTCCAAACATGTCTTTCATAAAGAAGGTGCCCATTTTGGTGAATCACCTCGAGAATGAAGTTGTGTCCGGTAACGTTAGTATTTTACGATGTCTTAAACTTATTACACACACTGGCTTGGAGATATATGCATGTACCTATTTGCATTTTCTTTGACAGTAGTATTTGCATACCTATTTGCAATCATCTTTCACAGCTTGGACTTGGAGCTATTTGCTTACCTAAAGTATATTTGTACTTCAAGTTTACTAATTATGGTTTAATATTAAACATACTATCAAAAACAAGAGTTTGGGTAAAATATGATCAAAACCAATAAAAACATCTTTTATTTAGAAAATAGTTAGATATACTTTTGCTTTTTGATCTTATAAACATACTAATTTCATATTCAAAGTGAATGAGTTTCTTTTTACTTTTGTAGATGACAATGTGCTTGTTTTCCTTTGATGATTCCGAAGTGTGATTTCAACTAAAAGACAAGAAAAAGTAAAACTTTCTTATCGTTCTTCTCCTATCATTACCTCTTCTTCCTTAAACATTATCGAGAAATAATATAATCACTTGTTTCCTTCCATTAAAATCAATATCTTATTCTTTCTTTTTACACTTAATTTATATTTATAGAAAAAGAGACAAAAACATATTTGTAAGTTGTACGTAAACATAAATTATGCATGTTGAGATATATATATATATATATATATATATATATATATATATATATATATATATATATATATATATATATAGAGTTAGGATCAAATAAGAAGAAAACTTAAAATAAGAATGATAAGAAGAAACCACAACCACTCATTTAAGATGCATCTACAAAAATGGATGCATCTCCCCTTAAAATTCTCCCTCCTATTTGAAATGTGTGGCTAGAAATCCTTCTTATTCTTTCTATTTTAGTTTTTCTTCTTACCGGATCCCTACTATATATATATATATATATATATATATATATATATATATATATATATATATATATATATATATATATATATATATTGAGGGTGACAACACCATACTATATAAATTGATTGTCTGAAACCAATCGAGAGCAATATTTACTTTTAACTTCTAAGTTCTAACCACCATATTCAATGAAAACTTATGCTAGTATGTATTTTTGATTTTAAAATAAAGAAAGTTGGTACTACTTGATAGAGTTAATATACAAAATGTTAGTAAACTTTTCAAAAAAAATATGGCTAGAGTAATAAACTTGTATTTTGTTCACTTAATTACATTACTTATGAAATATTATCTTTTGAGGTCACTAAACATATAAAAATATAAATAAACATCACTCCGATTAACACTGAAATAATAAAACAATATACTCCATATAAGTTTAGTAACCCAAATGAACAAGATGAAAATAAGGTAATACCATATTAAAGTATTATACTTGTAAAAAAAATCACTTTTGAGTATCGAATTTTTTTTCTTCTCATTGGGGTACTAAACTTAAGAGGCACTTTGTGACATTTTTATGACTTTTTTGACCCTGGATTTTTAATAATTTGAGGGGCAAAAGCGTCATAAAGTGCCTCAAAGAGGCCAAAAATGAAAGTTTAGTACCCCAATAAGGAAAAAAAAAGTTCGATACTCAAAAGTGATTTTTTTTACAAGTATGGTGCTTTAATATGGTATTAACCCAATGAAAATTCAGTACTTTAGGCACACTTAATTATTTAGAAAGTTTAGTGACATCTTTATCTATTAACCTTACTTGATATTACCGTGTTGTATGCATGTTGATTATAAGTCATGTGACCAAACCCAAATAAATATAAGAGTAAATTACACGGTTCATCCTTGTGGTTTTTGCCATATAAGCTATATATGGCAAAACGTTAACAATCTATCAATAGGTATTAATTGTAATCAAAGAGACTCCAAACTAACGTCTTTAAATCACTATCTATTAGTACTTGGTATAGGTGTGCAAAGCTTGTATGCAAGAACAAAAGTAAAGTAGTATTTTACTCGTAGTTATTTAGTATATCCCCTTAATTAAAGGACGTATTCTTTTTGACGTTGTGTTGCCTTTAAACATAACTCTTAAATTTTGAATTTGAAGTTAAATTTGGAGAATTTACAATGCTAAGTTAACTCATATAAGTGAGTAAAAAACATGCTAGTTGAACACGTTAAATTTAACCTAAAAGAGGTGATATAATAGTACATTTTTGCACATTTTGATTTCTCTCTACACATTTTGGATAATTTCATGGATGTTGTATTTGGGGTGGATTTATGGCCTGGCTATGTGTGGCAAGTGCCACCATGGGTTGGTGAGGTGAAGTAATTTTGTTTTATAAAATCCTATGGTTCAAAAGTTGTTCTTGTGTGCTACCACGTTTATTTAGAAGCAATATAGTGGATAATTTTAGAACCTACCTTGAAAACCAACCAGGAACCAACTTGGATCTAGTTGAAAAGAGGAAGAAATAAAACTAAAGAAATAAACTTCTTAACTGAATGATCATTGTAAATTGTTATAGGAAAGTGTAATGAAGAAGATGTAGTTTTTGTTCATATGTGTGGTTAGGAGAGTGTCATTTGGGTTTAGTCAATAGGCTAAGGGTACAACTCTAGTATTTTGTATCTTTTTTACTATTTCCCTTGAAGTTGTGAACACATGATATTTTATATCCTTTTATTAACTAATCAAACTATAGAATTAAACTGTGAGTAAATTGCATTTTTGGTCCCTGTGGTTTGACCAAATTGCAGGTTTGGTCCCTATCTTTTTGAAAGTGCAACGATAGTCCCCATTTTGAGGTTTCGACTGCATATTTGGTCCCTGACCAAAGTTAAATGACTAAAATACACTTGTCTTCTTCTTTTTCTATTTCTTTTCAGTTTTCTTTTTTTCTTTTAATATCAACAAATAAAAAAACTACCCTATAATCATAAAAAAAACACACACAAACACAAAACACAAAAACTCTTGATTCTTCAAGATCCATCATCTCACTACCACCACTGACAACACAATTAAAACACAAAACGGTTTGATCAACACAATCTGACCCACATATCTACTCGTTTTTTTTTCCCACAAACACCAACACAAACTCTATCTATCATGGTAAATATCTTCGATCTACCCTGGGTGGTGTGTCAGGCGGCGTCAGGAGGCAGGAGGCAGGAAACGAAAACAACACAGGCGCTGGCAGGCGGCTTCGGTGACCGGCGGCTTGTGATTGTGTCAGGCGACGGGTGACAGGCGCAAGAAACAACACTGCCATCACCATTTAAGTATGAAGAAATAGAATTGGGGCTTTTTCTAATTGGGGTTAATTGGTGAAATTGAAATAAAGGTTTTGTTTATTGGGTGTTAAAAGTGTATGATCTTAGTTTAATTTGATTATAGTTATGAATTGAGTGGTTAATTACTGAAGTCTGTTTATTATAACAGTTTTGTTAAAAAAATTGGTTCGTGATAATGTTAATTGAGGTTTTTATTGTGGTTTGCTTTTGTATAAGATCTTTGATTGAAAATGGGGGTTTTGATTGTGTTTGTTTTAAGTTTTGTTGTTGTTCTTGGTTCTAGGTATTGTTTTTCTTGGTTTTGATTGTGGTAGTTTTTTTTATTTGTTGATATTAAAAGGAAAAAAAAAAGTGAAAACTGAAAAGAAATAGAAAAAGAAGAAGACAAGGGTATTTTAGTCATTTAATTTTGGTCAGGGACCAAATATGCAACCGAAACCTCAAAATGGGGACTATCGTTGCACTTTTAAAAAGATAGGGACCAAACCTGTAATTTGACCAAACCACAGGGACCAAAAATGCAATTTACTCTTAAACTGTTGTGGGAAATGTTTTTGGTACAAGTTATGCGAAGTGTTACGGCATAAAGTTAAGTTTTATCTAATATAAAAAATCTGGCTTGTTTCTAATTTAAACACAAATGTAGTACCGACCACCCGACCTATTTAGTGGTTAGGTCTCAGACCCCGATAATATTACCACGTTAACTAAATAAAGGAACTAATTTGGTCATGTGTCCGCCATTAAGTCCAATAACCCGAGTATTAAAGGACCAGCATGTACTACTTAAAGTAACAACATGGTTAAAGTTACTCAAATATAAAATTCTCGCAATTTATAAAGTTATTATAACGAAAAACAAAAAATTAAAAGACATTAATCGCCATAAAGTTTGTTACAGGGTACCCGCCGCCGCATCGCGCGGGTACCCTGCTAGTAACATATAACGTAGATTTGACAAAACTATTGCCTCAATAGACAACCCTAACTTGGGTCATGGGAAATGATTTGCACACATGGGGTTTTGATTTGCACACTCTTATGTATAACTAACAAATGCATTATGTATACGCAATACAACCGTTTAATGCATATCTTAGAGTGTTCCCCAATCAAAAAATTAAATGTACAAATCATTTCCTTTGGGTTATATTTTAGATCCGGTGGAACCTTTCATCTAAGAAAGCACCTCAAGTTATATTCACATGTTCCTTGACAATCAAGAGAGTTGCGATAAAGCCCATGACTTATTATATAAAGCCCTAAAATGATAATTTCTCCCAATTTGTGCCATTACCCAAAGCTAAACGTTTTGACCATTATTTCATCATTTCTACCAACAAGAGTAAGTACGTCTCAAATTATTAGAATAGTAACATCCATGTGACATTGTGACATGAAATGCATATCCAAGTCTCTTAAACTCATGGTAATGCGAAATGCATAACAAGGAGAGCTAAAGATGTATTCTGAAATCGTATCTAGCCGAGATTACATACATGAATTAAAATTCACCATCTAGTCATTTACTAATATAGAGACAGCTCACGAGTACATATCTTAGAATACCATCCCTTTAATTGCATATTTTCCCAACAAGATCATATCTATCCGACGAAGAACATACACGCGAAAAGGCCAACAAGCACCATGCTTACGTGAAACATCAAATGACGATGACCGTCGTCCACGTCACCACATTTGGCAGCCACTGTTTTAGTTTCCAAAGCAAAATGAGAACTTCAGAAACAGAAAATTACCTTTTTATATTAGACTCTAAAAGTAAATCGTAACCTATGAATTATATATAACGTTGTTGCCACAGAAAAGAAACAAAACTTCATAGCTTTTAGACCTCTCAAATTAATTTTTTATATTAGTGATGATCACTTAACAAAATCTAAAGGTTAATAACAAGATGTATATTTTAACAAGAAAAGAGAGTGAGAGTATACCTTTATTATTTTCAAGAACACCTATTTCAACAAAAAAATGATTGGTTTGCTCTTGTATTGTAAAATAAAAGCCCAAATAATGTAAGATTTTTGATCAAGGTACTTTCATCAAGGTGCTTCGAGTGTTTAAAAACCTGACAAGAGTATGAATAAACTTTCATGCAAGTGCATGGCCTTAAATAAACTTGTGATGAGTATTTTAAAGGCTTTAAAGTTGGTATTAATTTACTTGTGACCGCGATTGAATCTTAGTATATTGATACCCCTTTATCTTTGCTATCATTTTATATCTACTTTATTTATAGAACAAGACACAATTTTTTGATTCGTAGATTTTATCTTTTACCCCTTTTAACTAGTTAAACTTTATATTTTATGTTCTGTCACTTTTTTTTTTACAGTTTTACCCAATTTACTAACAGAGTAAACATGTTTTTTTTTTTTTTTTTTTTTTTTTTTTTTTTAATATATATATATATATATATATATATATATATATATATATATATATATATATATATATATATATATGCATGCTATAATGTTTGTTTAGCAGTTTTATATTAAAAACAAAATTATTAAAAAAAAAAATGTAAAAATTGAAAAAAAAAAAAAATAATGTTATGGGACATTACTGTGTAATAATAACCAATCCCTCGTATTTGACATTAATAACATGGAAACATATAACTTCCATCGTCAAGATATGGTCTCTAAATGGCTATCACTACTACACAAAAGCTTAAATAGATCACTTCTAATAGAGCGGTTTTCTTAAAAACTGATCTAACAAATAGAAAAGAGGAGGAAGTGAAATAAATAGATCGGTTATTTGAATAAAAACTGATCTTACTAACTTTTAGTTGTACACAAGATTAAATAGATCAGTTTTTCTAAAACAAACGATCTATTTAACTCCAAATAGTTTTTGAGGGAAACAACTTTTCATTTGCCGCTTCATCAAAATTACAACTTTTTCATTTGCCGCTTCTAAAATTTAGACACACAAAACCCTTACACCATTTCCCCAAAATCACATACCAGGACCTCCAGCACCCTCTTCAATAGTCTGGTTTCTCACCTCATCACCACACCTTCAATTTACCAAACAACTATAAAACCCTAGCCGCCATACCACCACACCTCTGCCACCACAAACGACATCACAACCAAAATCCAACGACCGCTGTCACCACTGTACATGGACAGTACGACTCTTCTTAGGTTATCAATCTTATTTTTTATTTTATGGATTATTATTTATTTAGGTTAATTTGATGTTTATATGGAATTTTTAGTTTTATTATGCTCAAGTTATGGTCCATTTGTTCCTGATTTACTTTACTAAGTTTGTACTTCTGTTTTATTAGGAAAGTTGGGGTGAAATCAAGATTAAGGTTATAAATTGATAAAATTTGGGAGATAGTAATCTGATGTTTGTGTAATTGGTTATCTGTTTACTTGAGGATGAAAGAATAGTATCTTTGCTGGTATCTTGTTCTAGGTAAAATGGTGTGGTTTATGAGTTTATCACTGCTACTGGTATCTTTGTTGCTACTTTTCTTTTAATGTTTTGTTTTGTGGGTACTAGGTTTGTATCTGTGTCTGTTGCCTTTTTGGTTGTTTTCTCAATTTTAGGGGTTTTGTGTCATATGTGGTACTAGTGTATGCATACTCTTTTGTTGTTTTTATCTCTTGTGACTATTGTGTACTATGTTGCTTTTTTAAGTATGAAAACAAAAAGTAGAGTTGTGCATAGAGTCCTTGGCGAACAGATGTTAGAGGAAGATGCGTCTGTTAATGTTGTTGATGATGTGGCTTTAGGTTATCCATCGTCATGTTCTTGCGACTTGGATTCTGGTGGTGGTCCAAATTATGCTACATTAACTAACACTTTGATGGACATGGACCATTCGTTAGTTGATGGTCATGGTCTTTGCCATGGCCCCGTTACTAGATTAGATAGTTTGGGAACGTTGTCGAACATTTTAATGATAAATGAACCTGATTCGGTTCGTGTGCAGAATTCCGTCCGTTGTGAGCAGTCTCTGGTGGGTTCATTTGTTAGCAGAAAGGGGAAAAAATGGACAACAAACGAGCATGTGAGGATAATGGTATGGTAACATACTGTCTGACCGTGTTTTGTCATGGGCCTGTGTTGTTGATGTTTATGATTTCTTTGTTACGTTTTTGGTTGACAGATACTATACTATGGGTGGCTGCAGTTGTGCAAGTTTAGCCGGTTCATCGAACGGTGTCGTTATTGACAACGATGCAGGTATTTTGTTGTATTATTCTTTAACTTACTTGGTTTGCGTTTACCTGTGCTAATTGTTGTTTTGCTGTTTTTGTTATAGCTCAAGTTGACGTTACGACCAGCAGCATGTTGAATAATGGTATGTTTGATGGTCAGTTTCTATACTTTTGTGGGAACGCATGGGACAAGCTTAGGTTCTATGCTTCAGGTGGCATGTATCTGTTGTGTTTCGGCTGTTTGATGTAAGGATAATCACCATGAACTTTGCACGTTATTTTTACAGGTAGAATGAATGCTTCGGATACTTATTGTAGTTTCCCGGGTCTGCAGCCACATGTGCCTGCAAATGCTTTTGAACGTAAGTCGGATACTGATCTGTTAAATCTGCATTTTTTTTTGAAAGGCTACATCTGCATTTTTGCGTTCTTAATTTTCTTTCCTAAGTGAGACACTGGCACCGTTTTCAAATAAGGTTTTGCTCATGCCTTTATGTGACATTTCAAAATTTTCATGTCATTAATTATAGTATTTTATTATTTAAATATTCTATTTTTTTTATATATAATTAACTTCATCGGAAGTTATCCGTGTACGTCGTTAAACGTACATTTAATTTAAACAAACTATACACTATGATTAGTCTACTTATTTTATACATTTTAATTACCTTACAAACATATTTTATATGTCACATTTTTATTCTTCCATCTATAAATAAACTGTGCACATTTATTTATTTTTTCTTTCACGTCTACGAGCTATGTTTCAATTTTAACAACATTTTAACACTCCGGCAAGCTCGTGACTCATCTAAAATAATAAATTTTGTTATTCTGACAAGTTATAATATTTGTATAAGTTTTAAATTTTTATGTTGGCCGGTTTTAAGTTTTGAAATTTAAAGTCTTACCATTAGTAATTATCGAGATCAAACTACACATTATAACCCTTATATTAAATAACAAAATCACCAACTCATGAATTATTTCAACCAAGCCCACGCCCCTCCCCTCTACTTTCCCTTGATTTAAGGATCATGTCTTATTAGATATTTTATTTTCATTACTTTCTTAATAACTACCTAAATTTTATAACATTTCTTCACTTCTACAATTTGACTCATTTTCTTCCTTTTCTTCTTTGCTACTGCCGAACCATCAACACCCCACAAAGACATTATCCACATTTATTTTACTAATTATTTTGAGCTTTTGTTGAAAGGTTTTAGTTCCTTGCTAAAATCTCTAGTTTATTTTCACTACAAAATCACTATAAAACTATAACAATCTCATCTTTTCCATGGGGTGTTTATCGAAGCTAGACAAACGGTGGAACTTTGGGTGCTCTACTTGAAGGTTTAAATTGAAGGTCGTGGGTGTTGGTTTGATTGGGATCTTGTTTGGTTCGAGTTACCGCCGCCGTCACCACCGTCCCTCTCCTCCTCTTGGTATGTCAACTCGTAAATCCCGTCTTGTGCTATTTTTGTTTCCTTGATTTGATTTAGTTTTGATTATTGCATGTGATGGGTCTTGCGTGATTTAGGCTAGACATAGTTGGTGATGATTTGAATGATGTAAGTATGTTATAAGGGATATTTAGTAATTGGGTTTTAGATCAAAAATGATTTTTGATGTGTTTGGTAAAGAGTAAATTCAGACAGCAGGTGAGACATGCAAATCGATGTCCGAGATTTTGTAAAAACTGATTTTTAAATTGATAATGTGAAAGAGCATATTTTCATGTTCGTTTCGGTAATTTGAACGTCCCGTAACTCCTAATAACGAAGTTTTTATGGCCATCCGAAATCTGAAAAATTCTATATTAAAATTCAGCATTATAGTGGTAAATTTGAATCCTGCGCAGAACTGAAATGGGTCGTTTTGGGCACTTTCTGACCCGTTTCGGCCTTCGGCCGAAACACGAAAGTTGTCCGGAACGACGTCTTGCATAAAATTTATTTAGAGTCCGAGTCACGAAAGTGTGATATAACGGGTCAAAACTGAAAGTCAAACTACTGCAGTTTATTTAAAAAGTCAAAGTACCAGCAGAAACGGCAGGGGCATTTGGGTCATTTTACGTTGAGATTCAGGTCTCGGCTATAACTAAAAAGTTTTCCAGAATGTCGTTTTACACAAGATCTCTTTTGAGTCCGAATCTTGAAAATGTGATTTAACGGGTAAAAACCAGAAGTCAAACTTCTGGAATTTTGTTAAAAAGTCAAACATACAGCAAATTCTTTTAAGGGCAAAAAGGTCATTTTCTGTTCAGTTTCGGCTTTTCGCCAAAACTAAAAAGTTGTTCAAAATAATGTTTCGCTTTTACCATGTAAACTTCATAATTTATCGAGTTAAAAAGAATAAACTACACTATGTGCGGATATATACATAATTTTGTACTTTATGTAGTATTTTTATAATAAGTCAAAGTAAAGGTCAAACTTGTGTTTAAATTGATGTTAACACATCGTATGGATTAAAATAGGTGATAAACTATCGTGATTAAATATTTTCGAGAAGCATAAATATTCCGAGACCGTTGGTCGATATAAGCGCAAAGACTAAAAATAGTAATTTTTACTAAGTGTCAAATGTAATTTATAAAAAGGGGATAAATGACCAAGTCATTTACTTGATAATTATTGAGTATAAATTACTTAAGTGATGAAAATATGAATTGGTAATAAACTTACTAAAAATGGTGATTATCCGAGATTGTAACCTTCTAAAAATAAAAGTTTCTAAAATGAAGTTCTTAAATGAAATGATCGTAACTTAGTTACGAGGGGGATTTTAGGAATTTAATCACGCAAGTAGGTTCTCATTACATGTATATCATAAGTATATATATATATATAAGATATCGTCATGATGATGTACGCATTGTCCAACGTAGTTTTCGACTTCGTAACTTAGCGACTATATTTTAGGTCGTGATCGCGTACTTGGATTTCGCGTTAAGTGTCTTTGGTTGATCCTCGACTTTGATCAAGGTGAGTTCTTAAATGTTTTATAAACCTCGCGAGGGGGATACATGCTAGTTAACTGAATACAAGTAGTTTTTGGTATGCTGGACCCGATTATACGATTATAGATATTGAATGCTTTTTGCCAATTAAGTCCCCTCATGAACCGTTAATTACTCGAGTAGTAAACGCTAGTATTATGGATATGCATATTAGGCTTGGCGGGCCTTGTTCGGGATACGGACACATAATAGTTAGAATTGTGGTAAATGGCAAAATTTACCTTTCCGGGGCATTATTAAAAATCGTCAAGGTTCGGTTACATGAACTCAATACTATAATCAAATAAACCGACATGTAATTGCAATACTTGTCGCCCGATAAATAATGCTTGTATTCAACTTATTACTTATTAAACTCTATGAATTCACTCAACTTTATGTTGACTTTTTAGCATGTATTTTCTCAGGTATTATTTGCTAGCTGAGCATTGGGAGCAATCGGAGTCGCGTGGATATCAAACATTGAAGGACTTGTTTTCTTCACATTCGATAATTATTTTCTTTAAATATGCAAATGAGTCATTTTTGAACTCTTGTAACTTAAGTTTTAAATATAAATTGTTGAGACCTTTGTACTCTGATTTATCAAATCGAATGTGACATTTTATTAAACGTCTCTTTTGAGGTCGTTTTATGTAACTTGTTTTTATGAATTAGGAAGTGACACCCAAATTGGTATTCCGCTGCGTTGTAAATTTTGGGGGTGTCACACTTTATATAAAAAATATCTGAAGGGTTGGCTGGTGCAGGAGTCAAAAGGCGGTCAATGCGCAGTGCTATAGGAGAAAAAATAGTGTAATGAATTAGACTAACAAGGCAGTCATAAGGCAGTGATACAGTGTTGATCCCAGTTAAGCACTTGATCGAATTCTTTAGCTTGTAAAGAGTTAGTTGTTTTAGATGAATCTAAAGCAACTATGTATAGAAACTGACTTGAAACACTTATTAATCACAACTCGGAATATTGTATTTAACCTTACGAAGAGCAATGAATAAAACAGTTGATTCTCACAAAACACTTCAATATATTAATATACGAATACTCTTAAGTATTAAGGTTTACAACCTTGAAGTGATAGACTCTATAATGATACGTACTCTATCTCTAACGTGTGTCGGACCTAGCACAAAACTTAAGGTGGTTCCTTTACTTAGTCCGGATGTCAAACTAAACGGGTCAAAACTCAAATGGTCAACGGGTCGGGTTGTACTATGTCTTGTCAGGGAAAACAACATACGTACACTTTTTTTAAGAATGACACTACACTTGAAATCCGATCCCTGAGTTAAACTATCCAAACGGGCAGGCCCCAGGACTCGAACCACTAAGAGAGGCCCGCGAAAGGAAACCCATAAAACTCACGGCTTCGCACAAAAAGAAATATTCGAATGTTTCTTTATTACTTGCGAGACTCAAACCCGGTTATATCTATATACATAAAGACACTTCAATATCTTTTAAATATTCATATACAACTTTTTACTAAACTACAATATACCAAAAAAAATAAAATAAAAAATAAAACAAGTTAAAAAAAACTCGGAAGTGTGAAATAAAAGCTTAATTGCAACAGAAAAAATTAACCAATAAAATGAAACAACAACACATATATATCTGTATATAGGCACGTGTCCTCTACAAAAGAGAAAAAGACTATATCCCAACCTAAAATTTCTTTTCCAAAACAAAAGCAAGCTTAAAATTTAAATTGCTATTTCCAGACTAAGGTTAATTGCTATATGCAGAAATAACTTTAAACCTGCCCTGTTTGTTCATCTTCCTCATTAAATCCGACGGACATGTCCGATCCCTGACCGAACTTTTTTTTTCTTTGGAATTTTCAATCCAATGTGGTTCCCAAGTAATTTCTAAGGTAGGTCCTAAAAAAAATCTTATATGCTTCTAAAAAAAATCTTATATGTCTCTAACCTTAGAACCTCCTTTTATAGTCTAAGGAGTCCTAGTCAGTTTACAATAACTTTCTATACAAGATAAATAATGCGATGATTGCGGCTACGCAAAAGGTTTTACTTCTCAAGGGATCTTGAGAAGCTTACAATCCTCCAGGCAGTGTACCTGGTCGTTCACTTCTACACAAAAGGCTATAAACACCCCCAAATAGAGACCGGTTATATAAAACCATGTTCCTGTGATAAAATTAGCGGGAATGGAAAGAACTGAGATAGGTTTTCTTGAAAAAACCAGTTTTCATAATACATAAACCATAAAAACTGGGTTTGCGGGAAAAAACTAGTCTTTTTACACAATCAAAGAAACTGGTGTGTAGGTAACAACATGTCTCTGTGTATTTTATGTTATAGACACCGTTTTTGAAGAAAAAACTAGTGTGATTATTCTTTATTTTGAACTTCTATCCCTCAACTACTCTTCACCCTCTTGTACACCTTAATTCCAAAAATAATGTGCAAATAATTGTTTAAGAAAAATAGTCATTTACAAGAATAAAAGCTAAAACGCACCATAAATGCTTATAAAAGAATGTATTAAAACCACCGTAATTGCTCAAGAAAACCAAAAGATAGCATCTTTTGTATAAGTCCCGTTGTTTTGATGTTTCGTATCTTTTTACTTTTTTCTATAACCTGTTTAGTTGTTAGACTTTAGATAAAAAGTATAAGAACTATAACCATATAGTTAAGAATTGGTAAAGGTATTGGTTTGTTATATATATCTAAATGTTGGCTAATATATCTGCCAGACTTGGTTATATACTTATATATGTGTCTCATTAATAAGCAAATAGTTGAACCAGAGAATGGCTTAAAGACAGGGAGGCTATCAGCAACTTTAGCATAAGGTGAAATACGTTGATCATTGTTTACTATAAGCTTTTCCTTAGTTCTACACTTATATTCGTTTAGCTATGGAGGTGTTAAACTCAGCATTTGTAACACCCCCAAAATTTGATACAGCGGAAGACTCAACAAGCTTTCGGGGTGCTACGGGGATTGGTATCCAACACAAGACATAATAGAACGAGATAAAGTAAACATAATAAAAACGCAACCAAAACGGGGTTTTAAAGTTTACATTTATCCCAATATCATTCAGAGTCAGGCCCAAAATAACATAACAATAGGTCCATAATTAATTATCAGAGTTTAGAAAAATAGATCCATAAACCAGGAGCCTTAGCCGAGCCTTCCATTCCAAGCATCCATATCATCACTTAATTACCTGAGAAAACGTGCTAAAAGTCAGCTTTCGCTGGTGAGATCATAGGTTTAAATTCATCTAACAATATAGTGGACATATACGCAAAACGCTTGCTAGCTAGACTAAGGATTCACTAAAGGCCTGCGGATACCCTCCACTCCAATCCTAACACACGGATACCCTCCGTTCCAACATAGATATTCGGGTAACCCCCGCAATACCAATAAATACTCGGATAACCTCCAAAGTATCATTAACCTATAGGTGCACGCTACAGTATCTAAATAAGCCAACCTTGAATAGTACACACGACCCGTGTGACTAAAGCTGACAATAACCAAATAAGTCAACCTTGAATAGTACACAAAAATCATGTAACTAAAGCTGACAGAACATCCTAGTCTATATGCATAGCAAGTTTAGAAAGAATATAAAAGCGATAATAGTCCACATAAAATAATTTGCACGTTTCTCACCCCAAGTATTGAAAACATAGTTCAAGAGTAAAAGTGGGGCTATGACTCACCTCAAGTCCAGACAATAGCAAGAAGAAGTCGGTAGAAATAAGATGTAAAAACAGCAACTACGGACTCGACACGACCTAACAATATCAACTCGTTCAGAAATCATTTCCTCAAATTCAAAATATTCCCAAACCCGGACGTAATCCGTTTTATTTTCCGAAAATCCATTTCGTATTAGTTTGGTGTATTTACGTTTGGTATCCATACGGGTGGTGGGTCGACACAAAACAAACCAAAAAGGTCACACAAAGAATAATAAAATAAACTATAGATCTAATATTAACCCAATATATTATTTAAATAAATCGCCGAAGTTTATTAAATCCGTCGATTTGATAATCCTCGTATTTATTTACGTAACATACCATTCCAAGATTACACCCAATCCTAAAGCACATAGCACATAAATACTATATGGTATATATCGTAGTTTAATAAATTCCTCATATACATCGTCAAATTGGCCAGATTCCCATATATATATATATATATATATATATATATATATATATATTCGCAATTTATTACTCTTTACATATACCACAACCTATGGGCGTCGTAGGATACGATGCCCATTAATATATTCATTTCATATAGCCAAATAACCCGGTTCAACCCTTCGGTTAAGTGGTTATTTAGTTATAGAGAACGTTTATATTAATCGTCATATATCTGTGACAACACGAAAGTCACAAATAAAACTTACCTGAACTCGAGTGACTACGACTCCGCATAACTCGATAAGTTTACTCGTTATATATATAAAATGACATTTTATTTAATATTTAATAATTGTCGAGAGTTTCTCATTTTATAACACATTTTTATAATAATACTTCCAATAATATTACGCTACTCTCGTAGCCTAATATATATTTAGTCGTATTATTTATAATATGACTCGTGATTATTATTATTATTAATATACGCGCTTATATAATTATATATCCGTTATTCACGTCTATATATTCATATAAACGTTTATATTACAAATAATTATTATTACGAGTTTTATTATTTATGTTTTATTTGTAAATAGTTATCGAGTCATACGAAATGGTCACATGTCCGAGTCATGACTCTCGGCTCATTGTCCAAGTCCAAAGTAATAAGCAATAGTCACAAAAACAATACATCTCCGTCCAACACAATCCCAATCCACGTGCTACAACAATAGGGTCCGACTACGGCACCCGACTAACCTATCTCCGTCAATCTAAGTGACCGTCTCACAATCGGTCCCCAATAACACAATTCGTCAACACTTCTCAATACCAAAATTCAATATCCAATGTCGAGACCCAAACATGGTCTCGACTCACATGTATTCGGCCAAAGAACAAAGTAAACAACCAACTAAATAATAAAACCAAGTTACATTCAAGCAACAAAATGACCAAAGTCATACTCGGGTTGGTTTACCAAGCCACACCCAAGCCCACACGACTCGACCGAGTCGTGGTAAATACCACGAGCCAAGAGGGCTCGAACCAAGCATCAAGGGTCACAAAGTGGCTCCAAGGAGCACTCAAAAATATACCCATTCGACCCAAAAGGTCTCGGCAACAACAACCATAATACGGCTACGAGCCGCGACTCACAAGAGTCGAACCAAGATACCAACGAGATCAAGGATACCAAGAGCCAAAACACGGCTCAAAAATAACAAGAAAAACGAGCCCACGGCTCGAGTCAATATCCAAGCCGTGAGTCGAGGACTCACGGTTCGAACCAACCCACGGAAATACAACCCGGATACCAAACCATTTATAAAAATCGAGTTTCCAACAAAACCCATAAATATTAACTCCGTTTTTGGGTGAAAACCCAACCGAATCTAAACCCATCGTGACCAAGGGTCACGTTTTTAATAAAAACGCGAGTCACACTCGCCTCACCTTCGAACAACGAGCTCCAAACCGTATAACACTTCGGAAATGATGATTGGTGGTGAGATATGGTGACGATTCGAGATGCAAAAAGGTGAAATAGGGCGCGTGTAGGGGCGGATCTAGGAGATTCGAGGGTGGGGATCACGAAAATAATGGTGATTTGTAGTGGTGGTCGGCGGTGAAGTGGTGGCGGCCGGATAATGGTCGGCGGCTAGGGTTAGGGGGAGGAGAAAATGAGAGAGAGAAAGTGAGTGTGAGGGTGTTTGTGTTGTGTGTGGGTACCGAACCAACAAGGACCAATTTGTGGTTTTACTCTTTTTATTTATTTGTTTATTTATTTATTTTTTTAAAAGGGTATAATTAATAATAATAATAATAATAATAATAATAATAATAATAATAATAATAATAATAATAATAATAATAATAATAATAATAATAGTAATAATAATATTACTAGTAGTATTAAGTGGGTAAGGTGGGTAAATGTAAAAACATACGGCCTGAACCCGAACTCATTTCAAACTTCAATATCTCCCGAAAAACATCCCGTAAATAATTAAATATCATCGGACTCGTAAAACAAGTCATAAATTTCCCGTTAGGTAAACCTAGTGCCGGAGTCAACGTAGTACCAGTGAGAAAAATTAAAAACATACATCATCACGTAATTTCCATAATGAATTATTAAAATAATTCACGAATTCCATAACGTCATAAAAATATAATTATTCATAAAATTGGTCTTACAAGTTCGTTGTGAATAAAAATTCCAAATAAAAATTATAAATGAACTTTAACGTAATGCGGGTTTTCAAAATAGCTCCCTATATTGCCGGTTGTCATAGCATTGGTATTAACCGTGTTCCAAACATGTTTTTCTTGTTGTTGTCATGGTTGTCATGTTTTTTCCAGTTGTCGATATATATGTCATAAACTGCTCTCGGTAAAGGGTCACATTGGGAAATTGTTAGTTGGAATAGTATAAAAAAGAGATGCCTGCACACAGGTTAAAGGTCATATTCAAGGAGTCCTTTACTTAAAATATCTAAAAAGAAACCAATAAATAAAATGGATAATTTAGTATTGAACATATAAATTATTACATGTCATTATACACATCAGAAAAGTACCATTCAATTTACAATCCAAATGGAACCATTTAAATCATTCAAGATGAAACTGGAGTATGTAATCTAAATATTCAAATAATGAAAAAATCCAGTTACCGAAGGGGACGTGGATTATTAAACTTCTTATAATCAAGTTAACGTTGTTCATCTTTCGTTGCCACACCCTCTTTTGAGATTCTTCACGAGCACTTGCCTCCAATTCCGGTTGTACAAGTGTTCTTTATTTAAAACATAACTTTATTTAAAATATTAAAACATAACTTTATCTATACTACTTAATAAAGCATTTGAGACATGATATAAATAGAAGGCTTAAAAATTCAGATTCAACATCTTACTTATATTAGAAAGAAGTGTTTTACAAATGTTAATAAATCAATACTACACATAAGGCTTATAAATTCAGCTATTACATCCGAAGCAGACGTTTTGGTTCTGAAAATTAAATCCAAATCAATTGAAAATTAAATCCAAATCAATTGACTTGTAACAGCCCAATTACTCTTACTCTTGTAACAACCCATTTACTCCCTCCAGCCATCAGTATATATACTCCCACGTACAAGCCTTCTTACCTATTCACACATTCCATGCAGGTTGCCTACTACCACACTTCCATCAGCCATAAAACCTTAGTCGGTGTCTCCACACCCCCTACAAACCGATTGATTTTCTTGAGTTTGTGCCTAGCACAGCCTGTTGTCCTTGATGGTCTTTAAACAAGATCATGGACAGTGATCCAGATATCTTATTCCGTTGGATGAAACGTGATTTCGACCCATGCACTGGCTACGGGCTATACTTACTTCGTCTCATAGATCTATAGGGGACAACAGATTAGTTATTGTTACTTGTTAGTGAACGAATAATGTATCAAGTTGTAAGCCGTTTGCAATGCTTGTAATAATTTCTGTACTATAGCCAGATGGAGTTCTTTGTGGATCCATTGTTGGTGGACCTTGCGGAACTTCTTATGCTTGTTAAGTTACATTTTCCAAAGTAGCAAAAGTGATTTAAAAATTTGAGATTCATACATGTTAAGACAATATTATGTGAATAATACTCATATGGTAGTGGCTTCTCTTGATAATACTCATTTCAACACTAAGTTTACTCATCACAATGCAAATCCTTTGAAATAATCTACTATTTCAAATATGTTGTTTCACCTACTTCATTCTTTTTTCCTTGCACTTCCTGAATTAAGTACCTCAAACATCATAGTTGACCAAACAAAGATGACAAAAAAAGGCAGCGGTTGTTTGACCTGCAATGGTGGCGCCACCCGGTGGGTGTCATGGTGGGAATAGACGTTGTGGTGATGGCACAATGGGAAATAGACGTTGTGGTGACCAATCGTTCGGTCGGCTCCATTTGAAGACCCTTGAAGACTATCAAAATCTTTGCCGTACTCTTTTTTAGTGATTCGAGATTAAAGGATACCGCAAAGGAAAGAAGATGAGTATATGTTGTGTTTGGTTCGTGTGATTAAACGAGAGTGAGTTTAGGTGTATAGATAGAGTTACATTTAGAAAGAGAAATCATACCAGGAACATTGATTTTAATGAAAGTGAGATTGTGGTGCTTACAATTTTGTATTTGGTGTCAAAGTAGAGATATAAGAAAGTGAAAGAAGTCTTCGAATATCTTGAAGCTTCTCCATCCTTATTATCCATTTTTTGAAGTTTGTAACGAAATGCAACATAGCATAACGTTATAATTTTTATATAAGTAGTTGGGCTCGACTTTTATATATGTAATATGTGGGTTGTTACTGTACTTCTTCTCATGCATGTGAGTTAGCCCGAATCAGTTTTAAACCCATAATGGCCTGATACATTATTTTTCTTTTTATAAATATTATCAAAAACAGAAAATCTTATTTGTAATGTTTTCACCCAACACACTTGGCCTAAATACAAAGATTTAAAAATGCAGCCAACACACTTTTTCTAAATAGAAAGGCTTCAAAATTCAGAAAACAACTTACCTATAATAGAAAGATTTGGTCAAATGCTAAAATTAGTAACTGACATGTTCTTTAAAATGAAATTAAATTATGTGTTTAATAATGTAAGTGATTGTAACCGAAAAGATTTAAATTACAATTAAATAAATATACATTATTAACTTTCGGTTACACAATTTTAAATTCACAATAAATTATATAGGTTATTTGTTTTAGTATAAAAAGACCATGAGTAGATGATAGGGTCATTTTAAAAAGTGAATGTGTATAATTTATTTTAGTTTAAAAAAGACCATAAAGAGATGATAGAGTCATTTTAGAAAGTCAATGTGTATAATTTGTTTTAGTTTAAAAAAGACCATAAAAAGATGATGGAGTCATTTTAGAAAGTGAATGTTTACAATTTATTAATGTGGTGAAATAAAATTTGTTGGCTTGAGATGATGAAGTCAACCACGAAGTTTTTGCAATACTAAGAATTGACATTGTTTTTCTCTTCACATTATCACCAACTACGACGTGTCATCACTATTACTATGTACCAAAACAACACCATTGTTGCTTTCTCCCTTTTTGGTTTCGAATGCATTGCGCATGTACTATTATAGTGTATAAAGATGATTGTGATGATTCAATTGTATGCTATTGTGGGTTATTTGGTTACACGGGTACCCGCCGCAGCAACGCGCGGGTACCCGGCTAGTTTAAAATATATGGTTATAGTGTTTGATCTGGAAATTTTGAAGTTCTGGACGTAGGGGTTTCGCAAACACTAATTAACAAGACAATATCAAGATCATGGAAATACAAGAATTATAATCAGAATCGAATATCATCCTCGCACGAGCCACACCAATATTCTCTGCTCTCCATTGCTTTATCAAGCACAAAAACGGTTTCCCACACAGCACTGAGGTACATTCATAAATTCTTTGTTGATTGTAATTAAAGAAGCAATATCTTTTCGGCTTTTATTTTGTTCATTTGATCTTGTAAAGGATGCCTCACGATTAAACAAAACAACACAACACAACACAAATGGTGAACATACAAACCTGTTTAAACTAAATGAAAAACAAAATTACAAGTTTATATATCCACTTTATTAGTGAATCATAAAACAAAACTATGATGTAAACCAATAAGAATAGTAGACCAACGCATAGCTCAGGTACGTCAATGAGATAGCAACAAAATTGAGGGCAAACCCGCACCATAGCAGCCTACCAAGGTAACCCCGCCGCATCTTCCAAAACAAAAAGGCCCCGAGGCCAATCCCAAAACAAACACCAAATGTGCCGAGCAAATGGGCAACCGAAACCATTGTGGGCACGGCTGTTAAAAATCTTGCGGGGGGGTTCCTCCCCCGCACATCGTTGGTAACGCCTCTGATTTCCTTTATTAGAGAGGGCAGGAAGCGCAATACAACAAAGACTGTTACGATGAAAAACAAAAGCTCCCGCTTGGGAATGGACCTGTAATATATATATATATATATATATATATATATATATATATATATATATATATATATATATATATATATATATATATAAAGGATTAGAAGGAAACTTAATCTAGATTTATGTTCATTCACTTTTAACACTATTTTGATTATATTGCAGTACACATATATTCATAATATATCTCTAACAAATGAAAAGACATGATAAGCAAATACAGTATCTAGTTTGTGTTTTAAGGGATTTCCATTAATTATCTTAAAAAAGACATTGTAACTAGAAAGAAATGCTTATCAAACAAACACAAACATTTGACTTTCTTAATTTTCTTCAAAACCTCTACTAAAACACAAACTCAAACTTCGTTTTCTACCTAGTAACATCTTATATCCTAGCTAGGAATTATTCAATATGAAAAGAAGCAAAGCATAAAAACTACAAAAAAGTATCAATTTTGCGTACCTCTTCCTGTCATCACCACCATTGTTAGTGTTTGGTCTTGCCATTTTTTTTTTTGCTTAGTGTGTGTTGTGCTTTTGCTAGGTGAGTATGTGGCTTGTTAAGTTGTTTGGCGCTAATTATATAGACAAAAGTATTTTCAAATAATTTGTCCACACATGAAACTGTCGTATTCTAATTACTTGCACACTACTATAATAAGTAAGTCTGATCGATCAGTGCACACCATGTATAGGGGTAGTGAGATACTATTTCCTATCAAGTATCAATGCATGCAACTATAAGCAACAATACTCCAAACATAACTTTCATAAAGATGGTGCCCATTTTGGTGACAAACATAACTTATTTACAACATTAACACACTGACTTGGAGCTATTTTCATAGACCTGTTTGCAATTCCTTGGACAGTAGTATCACCTTTCACGGCTTAGACTTGGAGCTATTTGCATACCTAAGAGAGAGTATCTTTTATTTGGGAAATAGTTTTGACATACTTTTGCTTTTTGATCTTATAAACATACTAATTTCATATTCAAAGTGAATTTTGATTCCCAATAGGGTATGCACGACTTTTAGGAGAGTTATTAAAAAATTTGGCTTTTTGGTCCGATGTTATTAATGTTGATTTGGCTTGTGAAGTTTGGTCTATGAAAGATAGAATTGGCAGTAGGCTTCAAGTATCCAATTAAAATGGATTTGGTATTTCGTGATTACGTATAACCATTATTTTTAAGTTCTAATCACTTTAATCAATTCAAAGACAAATAATCATCAACAACTATAAATATGAAAAAACTAAAGTGCGGCCTTTAGGCTTCTCACAGTGGGTCTCAGGATTTCGGTCGTGCAAATGGGTCGACCGATTTGGATATCGGTCGTGGCCGCTGTGATGGTTGTTTTTGAAATCGGTCGCCGGCAAGGAAAAGGCACAATCGGTTGCTTCTACGGCCCATATTCACAAACCAATTTACAAGTAAAAATGGACCGTCTGTAACTTTAATTAATGCTTTCAAACCACTGTGGCAATATGGGTTGTGTTGTTGCTGGAAAGAGAAAGCTGACGTGACAGCCAGGAAGATGATGCAATATGGGTCACCACTGTGCCCAGCCTTATGTGTAGGTGGTAAACTTATACTAATTCATGTATCTAATGCACTCACATTAAATTACCTAGTATCAAGTAGTACCAACTTTCTTTATTTTGAAATCAAAAATATGTAACTAGCATTAATAAGCTTTCGATGAATATGGTAGTTAGGACTTAAAGTAAATGTTGCGCTCGATTGGTTTCACACAATCAATTTATATAGTATGATCTAATTGTCACCCTCAAATTCTTTTACACAAATGTATCTTTCAAAACTTTAAATTTTATCATACCTCTATACATGACATACCAATCTTAGACATTAGTTTCAACTACCTAGCTAGTAATAACTTTATTTGTATTTAATGAAGAACTTATATTCAGACTCAACTTCCATAATTATTTTCAGGGAAAATGATCACTGCTGTAACAGCAGTGATCATTCGCTGCTGTTTAAGGCTTCGTCAGGGACCATTTTTGCTGCAAAATGAACATTCAGGGACTATTTAGTAACATGGGGGGGGTGGTTTTTGTGTGTGCAACAGGTAACTCCCTGCTGTGTTACAGCAGGGATGTTATCCCCTTATTTTCATCCATCAAAATCATTTCTCATACTCACTCTAATTAGTTATGAGTAAATAATGTTGCCTACAAATACAGATTCTGTTAATCTCCTTCATGTATTTGCACTCGAAATTAGTTACAAATTTTGTTTTTGCGTTCTGTGTCGAATTATATATCTCAACCTGCTTAATTTATGCTTACATACTACTTGAAATACGTTTTGTGTCTTATATTTTTTTGTTAAAAATTAGGTGCTAAAAGAAAGAGTAAATATTGATTTTAATGGAAGAACCATCAATTTATATTATTTCATGGATTTAAAGATGTGTATTAGGAGAGAAAAGAAGAATATATATAGATTGAAATGATAAGGAAGATAGGTGTGAAGCAATAAGAAATTTTTACTTTTTCTTGTCTTTTAGTGGAAAATCGCATTTTAGTAATATTAAAGTAAAGCAAGCACATTGTTGTCTACAAATTTTTTTAAAAAGCACAAAGATGGAATTTAGTCCACTGGTTTTTTGCAAAAAAGTCCATCCGTTGAGATTACAATGGTGTTTTATCTCACGTTTATACATATGAAGTGAGGGGCGTCTAGTTGTTTTATTAACTTGAATAATCTAAAATAAGCATAAACTCAAACACTCAAAGCTACTTATGTGCTTTAAAAGGGCACAATAAGCACATAAGATATTAAGTGAAAGTCTTAAACACCTTCTTAGTTGACAAATCAAGCAGCCGAAGTGAGGGAGATAAAGAAAAACATAATTTGTGCCAATCATATCGATGCATGGTTTGTTAATTTCCTTCTAAAAGTAAAGCTAAGTTAGAATATGCTAAATTTTTTTTTTTTTTTTTTTTTTTTTTTTTTTTTTTTTTTTGAGCAACAATTCATTACGAGAGTCTAGCAAAGAACCAGACTAAAAACATTACAAATGATATTTAAGCCAATCAACCCACGAAACCTTACATTTTTTGTTCCGATGGGCTAGCCAAGAAAACGACAACAAAATAATATTATCTACTATATCACTTTTACGCATCCTTCCGGCATCAAACAACACAGAGTTTCTCAACCGCCAAATCATCCAACATGTAGCAAGCCCAATAACCTGCATCTTTAATCTACTGTTGTTACTAGTAGGAAGCACATCACACCATTCCCACCACTCACAAAACGACTCACCAATAAGCATGGACATATTACACCATCTATAAATATTCCTCCAAACCTCCTTTGCAAAGCAGCAAGAAAACAAAGCATGCGACAAGGTTTCCATACCAACACCACATGTGGGACACAAGATAGACTCGATTTCCATTCCTCTACGCGATAGATAATACCTTGAAGGTAACTGATCTAACGTAACTCGCCACGCAAACACATTAACCTTCTTTGGAACTGCATTGGACCATAAAGTATCCATATCGCTACCTGTGTGTAAGAATGCATCAATATGCCGACGAGTACCAGCAACTGAGAAATTCCTTTCACCATCCAAGGACCAACAAATTTGATCATTACCTTCCTGTAACTGAATGCCCATTAAGATGGACAACAAATTCTCGAGTTGTTCATGTTCGATACCACCCCTTACATCTCTGCGCCAATTCCATATCCAACCTCCATCACCCCATCTCTCGCACACCTTACAGTTTGGATTTATATCCAATCTGAAAATGCGGTTAAACCGAACACATAAAGGTTGCGCATCAATCCAAACATCCAACCAAAAGCGAATTCGATCCCCACTCACAAGCCTATATTTGACCATATTATAGTCAATTATTTGCTTGTCATGAAGATAATTTACCGAACCAATAATACGAGACCAAGTACCTTTTTTCTTACGTTGATCATCTCTATTTGAAATTCCTCCATTTTCTCCATGAATCGCTTTTATGACACGACACCATAAAGCATCTTTTTCGTTATAAAAACGCCACCTCCACTTTTGAAGGAGGGCTAAATTTAGAGAAGCCAAGCTGCCAATTCCCAGCCCTATCTCTATTCATAGATGCTAGAGCCTTATCCCACGCCACTCATGCTATTTTTTTTTCTAATCTTCTTGACTCCCCCAAAAGAACCGAGACCTCATCTGTTCCATACTTGATAACACACCCTCTGGCACCTTGAATAAAGACATTAGATAAATACTTAAGCTCCCTAATACCGACTTAATCAACGTTAGAATATGCTAAAGTTGTTGGCTTGATTCATGTTAACTACCTTTAATGTGTGCGTTAAATGGGTAAGCTTTGGATTAGAGGTGGCAAAACGGGCGGGCCGGGCGGGCACGGGCCATGGGTCAAACAGGCCACGGGCTAAACGGGCTACGGGCTAAACAGGCACGGGCCAAACGGGCGCATGTTATACGAATCGTTTTAGAAAATACCCAAAACGACGAAATAAATTCCTCAAACTTAACACCTCATTTATATTTAAAAAATTAAATATATTATATCTAAAATTTTTTCTTTAAAAACAATTGTAATGTTATCCAATTGTGAAAAAATATGTGCCCATTTGTGCTCATTTAACTTTTAAATGGGCAATATATGCCCATTTTCTTTAAAAAGATGGAGACCAAATGTGCACAAATCTTTTAAAAGTTTGCCCATTTAACACATTTTTTTGGTTTTGGGCACAAATTGACATCTCTACTCTGCATATTTCATCAAAATATATTGGCACGGGTCATATAGTTCGAACATGTAAGTCAGTTAAACTTTTTGTGTCACAATGTATATGCAATGCATTATCATTAAAAAAATAATAATAATTAAAAATAAAAAAAAGCAAAACCCGGCCGATTTCATCAAATAAATTAGTTTCGTAGATAAATGTTTCTACAAATGTTGAGAAGTAATTAACGGAAACCTATTTTCACCCATACCCAGAAACAAGCATATCTAATTGCCACATTAAATAACAATGTATCAACAGATGCTAGATCTATAAGTACCAGTAGTTATAACAATCTAAAAAGAAATGATAAAACCAAAAGAAAAAGAAAAAAGAACAAGAAATAATATATGACATTACTGGTTTATATAAAACAGGATGAAAACGCTGCCGTTTCATCCTGTAGCGCTACAGTAGCAACCTTCCCGCCAAATTTTTTTGGGCCCTTTTTGGCCTGCTTTTCTTGCCAGTAACCCACCCCAAAAGTTAATACTATGCTTAAATAAGGATAGTGGATCCAGAAACTTCACCACACCTGCACGCAACTGCGTACCAGAGATGAGTTAGGGTTCCAATTTTGGGGCTTTTGGTTGCTGGATATGCAAAGGTATGTAAGCTTTTCATTACAATTATTTAATTAGATTTGTTTTGATTTTGCTTGGGTTAACTTAGTAGGGTTCCAATTTTGGGGTTTTTTGCTTAGTAGAGTTTAAGTGGTAATGCTTTGTTTAATTATAGAGTTTAAGTGGTAATGCTTTTCATTATAATTATTTAATTAGATGCGAAGGTGCTATGGATGATAAAGGCCTGCCATGGACCGAATGGCATGATGATATAGATTTTGATTATAAGAACCGTCAAGACATGTAATCAAGGATATAGTGGTTTCATTACTTGATGTTTTCGTTTTTGTTTGACAGGCAATTGACAAAGGTGAAGACGAGTGTGCGTTGTAACACCATCCCGAGGTATAAGATTTTTTATTTTGGCCTTTGTTTCAAAATCGACTACTTTGTGCGAAAATGTTAGTTTGTGTGCTGTAGTTTGTTTAAGCTTATTTTTGAACTTATCAGGTAAATTTGGCTGCTAAATTTCATGACTTCAATTTGTGTATCAGTATATCATTAGTAAAAGCTTTGTTACTTAATAAGACATGAACTTTTGATTTAGGCGGCATCAATGGAACTAGAATTTCTATGAAAAAAAATTTACACATTTCGTTTGGATATACTTCATTTTCTATTTTTTAATGGTTTTAAACTCTGAATTTAAGTGCCTGATGAAGAAATTTAAATTTCAGAACCGAACTTCTGGATGGCAGTGAAGAATCGATGAGGAAAAAAAGGCGGCTTTGTTTATTAGTCTGAAAAAGCTGAAACAAAAAAATTGTACCAAGGTATGGTTTAGTTTATTATTGATGTTTATTGTTTTGTTTATATGTTAGTTAATCTAAAGTTGAGTATGCTTAGGCAGTCCTTTTTGGTGTATAGTGGAATCTTGAATTGTGACGGGGTTTAGACCACCGTGTGCCCACCAAACTTATGGAAGGTTGTTACATAGATAAGTATTTCAAAGTTAATAATTGTTTTTTTTTTTTTTTTTTTCCCCTGATGCAAGCCATTATTCAGTAACACAATGGTTTCAGGCAGCTTGGAGAAAGGCATCGGTCATGGGCAGGGTACTATCCTTTTTTTTTAAGTTGAATATATTAGTGTATAAATTATTATTTCTATAACAAAATAGTAATGGATTTGCAGGGGGAAAATAGGCTGCACACCATGAAAAGTATGTCTAGCTTTAAAATTGCACCAGACCACAAGGCCTCTTGGGTTATAGATCAACAGCCTTCAGTTTCGAAGGCGTGTGGAACGCCGCTGTTAGGTGAGCTTTCTTATAGTGTTTCGGAAATTTTATTTCAGTAAATGCACTTTAAAGTTCCAGTTTCGAAGGCCTGCGGAACACTACTGTTAGGTGAGCTGTATTCTTATACAGTAGTGTTTTGGAAATTTCATTTCAATAAATGCATTAATTTTTAACTATTATTTATAAATGTTGCAGGCTAATGAAAACATTGAAGATGCGGCAAAGATTCAGCAAAGGACTTTGTGCAATAAGTCGTCGCCTGTATGAATGGTGAGTAAACCTTGGTAAGTGTATGATCTTAGAGATGCTTATAGGTGAAAATATCTGAATGATTTTACCAACGGTGGCACGATACCCTTCCCATTTTTTATAGACATTTTGATGTTTTATACGTTTTATGCAAAACAAGCTGAAGAAACTAATGTCGTTTCAGATTATAGTATAAAGGCATGATCACGTAAAACTGTAAACTAATGATGGAAAAATCCCCAGGTAGAATTGGTTTGGTAACTTATCAAAATGGTCTCTATTTGATGAGTCAGATTGGGTTGACCTCAAACATTTTTTCATATTTTATTAATTACCTTAACAGTAGTTGGTTAGCAAAAAAAAAATTGTTTATCGGTCAAAATGGATACATACCACAGTACTGAAGATCCATTTTTGTTATTTATATTTCTATATTTTAGTTCCTGTCTTATTTAAAACTATATGAGCACGGGTGCAACGAATGAAGAACCTGATGCTATGACAGCAGTTGGTTGTTACATACCAGTAGCAAGTTTAGATTATGCGAATATTACAGTTCTTCTATGTCTTGCAGGCGTAGATCTCAAAGCAGTAAACGTCAATGAAATAGGCGGGGTTATGAAACCTGTCCTTAGCATTAGCAGATTCACCATTAAAAGGACCTATAATGTGAGCAACTTAGATCCTTTCTTTTTAGTGTACAATTGGTTGTTGTTGGATGCTTCCTGTTTTGCTGCTTTGTTTGTTATGCTGAAGAACCCTTTGTAATGTTTGAGAATACACAGGGGATCCTGAAGCAAACTATGGAACTTCCAGCGTGGATGATTATCTAGATTCCATGTTCGGCATGGGCACTAGGTCAAATACTAGATCAAGTCAAAGCTCTACAAGTGAGGTAATAACAAATTTTCAAGAAAAAGATGCACAATTTGTGAGACCTATTCCGATTTATGGTTGTAAGTCTATGAGCTTTGTAATCTGTGATGTCAATTCAACTTGACCTGTAAGGGTTAGCATCTACTTAATAGCTTAATGGAGGATGTATAATTGATCATCCTGGAAAAGCCATACGCCTTTCTTATGAGCGTAACCAAACACCCCTTATTTTTTAAAATTAGGCTCATAAATAAGTTCATCCGCTTTTAGATACTGGAATTGTCATGGAGATATATAATTAGTTTTATACAAAAGGCGTAAGCTTTTCTTATGAGCCTAACCAAACGGCCATTTAGTTTTTAGACTAATCTGATAAGCAAATGCAAACATTATCTTTCACATTGTATTTTGAGAAAACATAAAAGTTAATAGTTTGAGATAATGGAATTGTCACCTAACTCTATTTGATGGTGTATGAAAAGCAGCCTTATAATTACACAGGCCCGCAAGTCTTACATTCAGTTTAGGTACTTATTTTACATTTGATCTCAATTTTTCTTCTGTTACCAACAAAAAGTTCAACCATCCAAAAATAATAAAGTCAGTCCCACTTTGCTACCCATCTTTTGCATCACTTTGGTTGGATGAATACAATGAACTACCATTTAATAGTTAATTATGTCATGCTATAATTACATATGTTCATTTAATAGTTAATTGTGTTATCCCTTTGTAATGTTATCCCTGTTAGATGCTTATGTGGTAATTTGGGTTTTTTTGGCAGCTCTTGGGATGTCGAATGGATTCGAAGCTATCGTGACAAGTGAGCAGGGTGCGGCTGAACCTCTGGAATGTGCTGGGACGCGGTATTATCGGTTCCAATATCATTCTCAAGTATAAGATTGGTGATTTTTGGTTTAGGTTGCAAAATTCAGTAGTTTGTGTGAATTATACAGGCATTTAGCATTTTGAGTTAGAAAAAAAAAATATGTATTCACATACTACTCTGATTATTAGAGCCCATATTTCTTTAAAAGGGGGTTGGAGAATTCTATATCTTCGGTGCCAAAGATCTTATCCATAGACGCCTTGACTGCTATTACAACTATGGTAAAGTTACCTAATCTGAATTATGCATTTTTTACTTTATCATCAGGTTTTAGTTTGTAACTATTGAGGAAATACGAGGAGATTAAGCTAGAAACAAATACTTTATGTTGATCAGATGTCTAGCACTATTGGGAACTGCTGATTGAAGCTGATGATCATCTGAGTGCACTCTGAATTGAGCGTGAACCAGTTACTCATACTGGAATCCATGTCCAGGCATTGGAGGCTATTTACTCGATCATGTTTACCTTTCCTACGTTTTTTGTAGTTATTAAGATGGCCGCACGTTGGTGTTTCACATCATGGCATGAATCTATTTGGTGAACGCCGACCTAAATGTGAAGGTATATATAGTTATTGGTGTTTACCTTTACTGTGTTTATGTTTTTGTCTTTGGATACATGTAATTAGTCTTGCAACTGGCACTATGGAAAGAAAAATATTCAAGCGAAATGGACAGAAAGCCAAAGTGGAATGTATACAAATACCAGCTGGCAGACTTCTGGTGCAGTCGACTGTAATCGAGGTAAGTGGCAATTTGCGAACTTTAAATGTTTTAATGAAATGACAGTTTGTTTGTGCTTCAACTCACAGACTCAACATGATATTTATTTGAAGCTTGAACTATATTTTTATGTAGTCTATAGTTGTATATAAATCCACCACATGTATACTATTTAATAACCTGTTCTATCTCTTAGAAGCAATGCTCATGTAGAAACAGTACTCCATTATTTGTGCAATTTTTATACAATGAATGATTACTGATACTCAAAAAATATGTGGTTTGAAAGTTACATTTTCGTAATCATAACAGTATGTAATTGTGATATGTTGAGGTAAGTAACTTCATTTGTAAGTATACTTAATCCATATTAGTCTCGGGTTGTAAGTGTTTTGCTGCAACTTCTAAATTTTAGGTAAAGACAACAACTTTTTTTTTTGGTCATATACATTAGCCTATAGATATTAGTTTAGTCATTTACTTGCTAATATTTCTCTTTAAATTGTTGCTTTTTTGGTTACTTTGGTGGATGTTTTACCTACCTGTGTTGCCATTTGACTTATATAGTTATATTCATGTTAATAAAAATATAAGGAGTGTTTGCATTGCTCATTTTAAACTGTTTATATGCTTTCTTTTTCTGTGTCCCCTAATAGCTGCACTTTTATACCAAACTGAATTCAACATTAGTGTAATTAATATTGATATGGGTTACTTTTATGCAGAATTTTAGATTAGAAACTGCTTTTGCTGAACCCGCACTATTACTCACACACATTAAGTTGAAATCGTAGCTGGAAATTAATTGATGATGTTATTCTTTTTTATTGCAGTCGAGTAGAAAAGAAATAGCTACAAACATCAAGTCCACAAAGAAGAAGATTGTAGCGACTGAATTAATGATTGTAGCTTCTTTCAACAATCTCATTTACTTTGTTTGTTGAATCCGAATCAATATCTTTTATAAATTTCTGTATAAATGCATATTGACTTTAGACTTTATAGTCACATATGTATCAAGTGTTCATGCGACAACATGCGTACATCCAAATCATCTTTTATTTACAAATATACAATACGATATTGACACTTACTTTAGGAGTTATTGCCTCTATAGATTTATAGTACTCATGAGATATACAAAATTGCCCAAAACAAAAACCACGGCCGCCCCACATATATACTAAACAAAACTTGCCTACATCTCTAATATATTAGGTGTATGATGTTTGCTTCTAACATTAGTTACGAATAATAACTAAGAACGCGCGCATATAAGCGGAAAAATTATTAATCCCAAACACTCCCTTATCACTTTTACCTAAAAATTTGGACAAACAATAGAGCCTTATTCGCCTGATGCGATCGTTGTTGTGGGACTGAAATATGTTCGCTTTGTGGCTATATACAGGATGACAACAAAATGGAAAGGATGTCTATGTCCTGTAACATGTACAATAGGCCTTATATGCTGGTCTCAAGAATTGCATAGACGCTAAACGTTAGTCCTAGTAATGCTTAAATATTCTACTTTATTTATGCAAAATCACATCCGCCAAAAAATAGGCCCGCCAGCAAAGCGGCGGACCACTGCCATTCTCGTATGATAACAAAAACAACACAATACAACTAAAGGGGAAAAATAATAATAATAAAAATATTAAAAATTACAAGTTGGGGGAGATTCATGTTCCACTTTATTACAATAATTTAAAACCTTGATACTAAATAAAAGAGAACTTTGATTTGAACCAAGAATACTTGATCAAAATATAACAAAAGAGGATCACTACTTGAGCAAGAAAGTCAAGGCTAAACCAAGACGATAGGATCTTGCACAGGATACCGACTTTCTGTGACCGTTTGTTCCAAATGAGAAAGGACCCGAGGCCAATCCCAAAAGCACCGCCAAGTGCGGTGAACTCATGACAAACCGAAACAATCCTTGGCACAGCTGTGACAAATAAGGGTACCTTTGCGGGTCATCGCCATGGTCGGTATTATCATTATTGGACAACGGAATTTCCGATATAACATTAACAACATCACAAGTAACATTAACAACATCAAAAGATCGGATTGGATTAGATATTAAGATCGTATGGTAAAGATCGGGATCCTATAAGATATTAAGCTTGCAAAGATCCTATGTAGGATCGCGGATCCGAATCGTTTTTGCTTTGTAGTATCATAAAATCGTAATATCACAAAATCGTAATATCCTAAAATTAGGATCGGGATCCGGACAACTATGCAAAATATAATAACATTTTAGAAAAAACTTTTATAAATAAATCGTAAGCTAAAAAGGAGGGATTAAATAAACAAATTAATACCACTCTTCTCTAACAGTAGTACTGCCATTTAAGGCAGTTGTTGTGGACTACCTTTGTCTCGTTAAACACCAAATTATTAAAGTTAATGTAATCCTTAATATATACTCCGTACTCCGTATTGTATTACATATAACTCCCTATATATAAACAAATTTCGCTTCGAAATGTTACACTTATAGCACTTAACTTATCTTCATTTACGTTTATTCACTCTTGAACACTGATTATCGTGACTAATAATATACTAATTTGACTTTGTACTCTAACAAACAAACTGATGAGCTTCGATCTTCTCAAATTAACCAAACTAAAAAGACATACTAATTAATGAAACATTTTACATATTGTTTTTTATTTAATATTTACAATACAAGAAGACACGCTAAGCATACAACAAACACAAAATTCTAAGTATGTGTTTTAAGTGATTTTCATTACCCAAAAACAAATGTTAAGAAGTACTACCTCCGTCCTATATTAAATGTCTACTTTCATAATGCACAAAGTTTTAGGAGATTACACTAACTAAATACTTCACCAATCAAATATTACTTTTACCCACTAAACTCTCATCTTACTAGTTGAAAGGTACAAGTGGACACTTAATTTGGGACATCCAAAGATTCCATTGTGGACACTTAATATGGGACGGAGGGAGTACGTAATTAACGGAAATCCATTTTCACTTATACCCAAAAACAAGCATTTCCAATTTGCCACATAAAATAACATATGTTAGAAACAAGGCGTCGCGATTCTTGTCCCGAAGATCATTCACGATTGCGGTGATCTCGGCCGCAACCGAATCTCTCACAAGAGTGAGAGCAACAATAACACCCATGACCCACGCCAAAGCACGGTCAAGTGTCCTGTAAAATACAAAAGAGAGAAGCACACCATTAGAAGAAAATAGTAACATTTTACTCGTAGAAGAGACTTTTATATATGTAAATCTTATGCTAAAAAGGAGGGATTAAAGAAACAAATTAATACCACTTTTCTTGTTCACTACGAGGTGTGTCATTCTTAAGTTTAAGGTCCTTGTTGGAGACCTTTGTCTTCTAAACCTCCTCCTACTGAGCAGCCCTCTCCTCATTTGTGGCTACTGTGATGAAAAGCTGCAAAAAGATTTAAACACCAAAAATTATCAAAGTTTTCTTTTTCTCGATTCATGTATGGTCATAATATACAAAGATCGATAAAGGGTACCTCTCCTCATCACCACCTTGGTGCGGAATTTACGTTATTATGGTCAAAACATCACCAGTAGCATCATCATTTGGGATGGGTGATGAGAGGTTTGAAGATGCCATTGAGCTAGTGTTAATGTACGTGTGTGTGTGTGAGTGAGTGTGTTTTGCTTTGTGTGTGTTTGAGTGAGTGTGTTTTGATTTGTGTATGTTGAGTTACAAGTATTGTGTCATCTTCTAGTGTCTATAAATTTCGGTGGTGAGCATGCTTAATTAGTTCACGAGATGTTTGGTCAATCCCGAAAGCAACACTGAGTGCGGTGACCACATGACAAACCGAGACAATCCTCGGCACCGCGGTGAGAAATAAGGTGTCTAGATTCTTGTCCCGAAGATCATTCACGATTGCGGTGATCACGGCCTCAGAGGATTCTCTCACAAGAGTGAGAGCAACAATAACACCCATGACCCACGCCAAAGCGTGGTCTAGAGTGTCCTGTAAAACAAAAAAGAGAGAAGCACACCATTAGAAGGAAACAGTAACATTTTACTCGTAGAAGAAAACTTTTATATATGTAAATCTTAAGCTAAAAAAGGAGGGATTAAAAAAACAAATTAATACGACTCTTCTCTAACATTAGTGCTATTTAAGGCAATTGTTGTGGACTTTTGTCTCCTTAAAGACCAAATTTTTAAAGTTAATGTAATCCTTAATATATACTCTGTATTGTATACATATAACTCCCTATAACACATTTCCTTCGATACATTACACTTATAGCACTTAACTTATCTATATTTATGTTTATTCACTCTTGAACACTGTTTATAGTGACTAACAATATACAATTTTGACTTTGTACTCTAACAAACAATCTGACGAGCTTCGATCTTTTCAAATTAACCAAACTAAAAAGACATGCTAATTAATGAAACATTTTACTAAGCATACAACAAACAGAAAATTCAAGTATGGGTTTTAAGTGATTTTCATTAACCAAAAAAAACCATGCTAAGCAAACAAATTACAAGGACATTGCTAATACAAACTCAAAATTATTAGTAATAAAAATTCTAGTTTGTGTTTTAAATGATTTTCATTAGGCAAACAAAAAAAAAATTTCTAAGCAAACAAACTACAAAGGCATGCTAAGCAAACAAACACAAACATTTGACTTTTTGTTTCTTCAAACTTCCATTAAAACACAAACTTAAGCTCCATTTCTTATTGTGGCTTAAAAATTTAGACTCTAAAAATAAATCTTATCCTATGAATTATATACACTATTGGAAACAAAACTTCATAGCTTGTAAACCTCTCAAATTACTTTTTTATATTAGTGATGATCAACTAACAAAATCTAAAGGTTAATTAATAACAAGGGATATAATTGTTAACAAGAAATGATAGTTAGATTATACCCTTAGTATTTCCGAGAACATCTGTTCCAACAAGAAATTGGTCATTTTGCTCTTGTATCGTAAAATAAAAGCCGAAATAATGTAGGGTTTTGATCATCACTTCGAGCAAACATATTAACCAGTGGTGATTTTGCAGCAGTAACACGGTTGCTGATGGTAAGAAAACAGTGTTCGCTCCTGCGAAAAACCAACATAGAGAATAACTGATTCGTTATGTTTGTATGGTGTTTGTGTGTGTGTTTAGAACTAGCCAACGCAAGGGTATAAATAAACCTTTCATGCAAGTGCATTGAATATTGGTAGATGAACTCTTTATTAGTGCTATAGTATAGATATTTAAAAAAGCTGAAAGAAAAAGAAAATTGTAATAAGAACACTTAACCATGACAAAAATCTTTGTTTACTAAGAATGCTCAACAAGCCAATAAAGAAATAGAATGTCTAATACCCTGATTAGCTAAATTTATTATTTCAGTGGTATTTTAATGACGTTTTTTTTTTTTTTTTTTTTTTTTTTTTTTTTTTTTTTGATAAAATTTGGGAAAGTGCTTATCGAACTATACTTGCTACATGCATCACAAAATTTGAAAGGTGTTGTGCTAGCTAGTTGTGATTGAGTTCAACTGGGTACATCATAATTAGGGCTAAAGAATGAAGAATCCACTTCAATAGTTTTGTATGCTTCAAGTTGATAACAATCACTTGATCGACTATGGAAAGCTAGTTGCTAGTCATAAATTCGATACGGAGGACTTTATGAGTTTGCATATTAAGGCTTTAGCAATGGAATTACAAGTATATATAGGGTGATTATTGGATCCTCGATTGGTCTTAGAATTTTTTTTTTTTTTTTTTTTTTTTGTTAATGAAGCGATAAATGTAAGTATCTTTAAATTTTTATAAGGTTTCTTAAATACCCACTCCATTTCTACACGATATCTAATAATGTTGAATAGCGTATGATGGTTTCATGTAATTTCTTGATGTACGAAGACAGGTGTTGCTCCAGCTATTACTGTTTTAACTAAGTAATGGGACTCGAACAAACTTGCAAACGATGAAAATAAGTTATAGGAAACAAAAGACGATAAAACCTTTGAAAATTTATGGCACAACATAAACAATCTATCAATAGGTATTAACTGTAATAAAAGAGAATCAAAACTATAGCCAACGTCCTTAAATAACTATCTTCAATTTCCGACCTTGTTTCCTTAATCATGGAGCGGTCGACTTAAGTAGATGCAACTTGAGCGTTATTACGCAGTTATCGAAGTCCTCAAGGCTCGTACAAGACTTGAATATGACAAGGGTTTATGTTGTGATACAAGTACCTGAATGAATATGTTTCTCGCAATTAAGTAGTAGAATATGTATTCACGTAACTTTTAAAAGTGTTCTTAACCTTGGAATGAATAAGGGTGCGTTTAGTTGGAGAGAAATTCTTCATTTTTCCAAGAAATTTTTCATAAGAAAATGAAAAAACTGAAAACGCGTTTAGTCGCACTTTTTTCCAACAATTTAAAAAAAAAAATTGAAATTCTCATTTTTTAAACTTTAACCAAGAAATTAAAAAAACTCATTCTACAATTCTCACTTTTTTCTTTCTCATTTTTTTCTCTAACTCCAAAAAAAAAACACATACACCATTCTACCCTTAATCTCTCGTGTCATCCTCCACCGCCGACCGTCGCTGCCACCGCCCGCCGTCGCAATTTGAGGTAATCTTCTTATTATTTTTAAAAATGAAAAATATAACTTCAAGTCTTCAACTAAACGCGTTTTCAAAATTCTCAACTCTTCTCTAGAGAAGAAAAACCATCCCTATATCAAGGAATTTAGAGATGAAAAAATTGAGAAATTTTTCACCAACTAAACAGCTCTTAAACTTTTTTCAAGAGTCATTGAAGAATTATTGATAATAAAGATATTAAGATAAAAACTCGTATCCCATATATTGGTGGTGATGAATATTTCCATTGACACACATTTTAAAAGAGAAAATTATCGATATAAACACTTTAAGATCGTATATTACGAAAACGGTCATTTAGTTCGTATATTATGAAAATGGACTTTCAGCACATGGACCAAATGCGTTTCCATTAGATAGACGACACGTGCATTCACTTTTAAGTATAATAAATAGGAAGACCTCACGTGTCCACAACATGTGTATGTTTATGTGAGTGCAAAGCCTCGCGCGCTTCTTCTATTTATATGGTGTTTAGAGGAACGTTTCATGTCAACCGCACGCTTCATAAATAATTTGCACGCTACACTCAAAGACAAATAAGATAATGCCACGTAACCACAATGCGCACATCCCATCTTAGCGCACACCCGAGCTCGTGCGCATCTATCTTTATGTGTCAAGCACCCATGCCCCGTGCGCGTCCCTACCCGTGCGCGCTTCGTTTAAAGACAAACATGATAATAAGACAAATAATTCCACATCATCATCATGAGCGCATACAGTCACAGACACCCTACTCAATCGCGCTTCGTTTTATATTTGCTGACCTGGTTGTTCATAAAATTAAGACATGTTTACTTTACTATTCTTTTAATATATATTCACGTGACCGATAGTTGACAAAGTTAAAAACATCATTTTTTTTTGTCTATATGTATCCTCGAAAATTTACTCATTTTTCACGTTACTCACATATCATCAGTTTTCACGTTTTTCATACATCCCACTTACCACTTTTTTCACCATATCTCATTTTCTATGTTTTTCATACATCTCACTTTCCTCGTTTTTCATCAAATCTCATTTTTCACAAATGATATTGGTCTAGTTTGATAATTTATTTTATTTTAAAAGCTGGAAACTATAATCACAACCAACCTACACAATCACACTATACTATATCATATGGCTGTTAATTTAAACTTGATACTTACTTAAACGCCAATGCTTCATTGATGTAAAATATAATACAGTAATAGAAAAGATCCAATATATTTAGACTTGATGTTTTCGAACGACAGATTTCATAATTCAACTGAACTAGACTGATTAAATCCAAACCAAACCTAACTAACATTAAATATCAAAAATTTTAATGAATATTTAGGTAGATAGGCTAGAGGCTTTTACCTATGTCTAATAACTTGTGAGTATTTTTTTTGAATTGTACCATCCCTTTCACCTCAATTTACGCAAGAGTACATTTGCCTTAAAAATCTAATGGTTACAAAGATTAACCATACAATCATTATTTTATGAAAGCTATCCTAGGGCTAGCAGTAGGTTAGTAGTACAAAGAGTGTACACAATAATGGCAAAGGAGTTTTTAGTATGTATTCCATTAATTAAAGTAGCTACTCCCTTCCTCCGTCCTATATTAAGTATTCACAATGGAATCTTGGGATGTCCCAAATTAAGTGTCCATATTGTGCCTTTCAACCAATAAGATAAGACTTTAGTGGGTGAAAATAATATTTGTTGGTGGAAAGGGTAGTTAGTGGAATCTCCTAAAACTTTGTGCATATTGTAAGTGGACACTTAATATGGGACAGAGTTGATACTATTTATGAGGTAGTAGTTGGTTTTAGGTGACTTACATTTTGAATTTGAAGACAAATTTGGAGAAGTTCACAATGCTAATTTAACGCATATATCACTATACGTTTGCGTCAGATTTCATACATTTTCGTTCTTCTTAATACATTTTCGTCCGTTTTCTTTTGTTTTCGTCCATTTTTCATACGTCTTCGTCCGTTCTCAGACGTGTTTTTACGCTTTCTTACGTTTTCTTACGTTTTAGTTTGTTTTCATACGTTTTCGTTCGTTTTCATCCGTTTTCTTTCGTTTTCAAACGCTTTTGTCCTTTTCATACATGTTTTTACTCTTTCATACGTTTTCTTCCATTTTTATACATTTTCGTTCGTTTCTTACATTTTTGTCCGTTTTTTCATTCGTTTTCGTTCGTTTTTAAATGTTTTTGGCAATTTTCAGACGATTATATGTTTCTAAATATCACAAGTGATATTCTAAATATCACAAATTATATTCTGAATATCACAAGTGATATTCTATGATATTCTGAATATCACAAGTTATATTCTGAATATCACAAGTGATCTTCTGTGATATTCAGAATAACACAAGTGATATTTTGAATATTACAAATGATATTCTGAATATCACAAGTGATTTTATGTGATATGGAGAATGTCACAAGTGATACTATAAGTACCACAAATGATATTCTGGATATTATAAGTAATATTATGTGATATTCAAAGTATCACAAGTGATATTCTGAATATTATAAGTGATTTTCTGAATTTGACTAGTGATTTTCAACAAATGTTTTTTAACATGAAAATCACAAGTGATAAATATTCAGAAAATCACAAGTGATCTTTAGAATATCACCATTGATATTCTGAAAAACACAAGCGATATTCTGAATATCATTTGTGATATTCGGAAACGTATAAAAACGGACAAAAACATAAAAAAAAATTGACTAATACATATGAAAACGGACGAAAACATAAGAAAACACATAAAATCACTTGTGAATATCACAAGTGATATTCTAAATATCACAAGTTATATTCTAAATATCACAAGTTATACTCTGAATATCACAAGTGATATTCTGAATATTACAAGTGATTTTCTGTGACATGGATAATATCACAACTGATACTATGAGTACCACAAATGATATTCTGGATATTATAAGTAATATTCTGTGATATACAAAGTATCACAAGTGATATTCTGAATATCATAAGTAATTTTCTGAATTTGACAAGTGATTTTCAACAAATATTTTGTAACATGAAAATCACAAGTGATATTCAGAAAATCACAAGTGATATTTTGAATATCACTATTGATATTCAGAAAAACACAAGTGATATTCTGAGTATCATTTGTGATATTCGAAAACGTATAAAAACGGACAAAAACGTAAAACAATGGACTAATACGTATGAAACGGACGAAGTATGAAAACGGATGAAAACATAAGAAAAACACAAAAACGTATAAAAACGGACAAAAACGTAAAACAATGGACTAATATTCTGATTTTTATATGTGTTTTTACGCTTCCTTATGTTTTCGATTGTTCTCTTACGTTTCGTTTGTTTTCATATGTTTTCGTCCGTTTTCATACGTTTTCTTTCGTTTTCGTTCATTTTTCATACGTTTTCGTCCGGTATCAGACGTGTTTTTACGCTTTCATACGTTTTCATACATATTTGTTCTTTTTCTTACGTTTTCATCTATTTTCTTACGCTTTCATCCGTTTCATACGTTTTCATCCATTTTTGATATGCTTTTGTCTTTTTTCATGCATGTTCTTATGCTTTCATATGTTTTCGTCCATTTTCATGCATATTCATTCATTTTTTACGATTTTGTCCGTTTCTGTTCGTTTTTGTCCGTTTTTGATTGTTCTGAATATCAAATGTGATATTTTGAATATCACAAGTGATATTCTATGATACCACAAATGATATTCTGAATATCATAAGTGATATTCTGCGATATACTGAATATCACAAGTGATATACTGAATATCACAAGTGATTTTTAACTAATGTTTTGTAACATGAAAAATCAAAAGTGATATACAGAAAATAACAAGTGATAGATATTCAGAAAATTACAAGTGATATTGAAAATATCACCAATGATATTCAGAAAATTGCAAGTGTTATTCTGATTTTCTGAATATCAATTGTTATATTCTGAATACCAATAGTGATATTGAAAAACGTATGAAAACGGACGAGAACGTAAGAAAACGGACGAAAACGTAAGAAAAAGGATAAATACGTATGAAAACGGATGAAAACAAAAGAAAATCACAAGTGATATTCTGAATATCACAAGTGATATTCAAAGTATCACTTGTGATTTTCTTAATATCAGTTGTAATATTCAGAAACGTAAAAAAACGGACAAAAACGTAAGAAAACGGAAAAAAACGTATGAAACCGTAAAAACACGTAAGTAAACGGTGAAAATTATATGAAAAATGGACGAAAACGAAAGAAAACGGATGAAACGGACGAAAATGAATGAAAGCATAAGAAATCAGACGAAAACATATGAAAATGGGTGAAAACATAAGAAAAAGACGAAAATGTAATAAAATAGACGAAAATATATGAAAGCCTAAACACGTCTGAAAACGAACGAAAACATATGAAAAATGGACAAAAACGAAAGAAAATGAACGAAAACGCATTAAAACGTATGAAAACGAACGAAAACATCAGAAAACAGACAAAAACGTATGAAAACGAGCGAAAACGTATGAAAACGTATAAAAACGGATGTAAACATTTTAAAACAGACAATAACGTCTAAAAATGGACGAAAACGTAAAAAAACGGATGAAAACGTGCAAAAGGTCCAAAAACGGACAAAACGTATATAAACGTTTGAAAACGTATAAAAACAGACGAAAACGTTTGAAAAGAGACGAGAACGTAAAAAAAACTGACGAAAACGAAAAAAAAGTGAGTTAGGAAAAAAAAGATAAAAATAAAGAACGTGAATTGGAAAAAAAAAGCAAAAAAAAAAAAAAAAAAAGGAATATGAATTGGAAAAAAAAAAAAAGGGAACGTGAATTAGGAAATAATAGGAAAAAAATAAAGAAACAAAAGGTACGTGAATTGGAGAAAGGGAACGTGAATTAGGAAATAATAGAAAAAAAAATAGAGAAACAAAAGGTACGTGAATTGGAGAAAAAAAAGACAAAAAAAAAAAAGACAAATAAAAAGTGGAAAAAAAAAACATGGACTTATGTTGTTCTATTTAATCTTAGGTTAATCCCCACCATTAGATCAAAATAGATGAATGGTGGGGATTTGTCAATTGGTATACACCAAAATAAGGGTATGCAATTAAATTTTCCTCTCCTTAATATATATACTCCGTATTGTATACATATATCCCTATAAACACATTTGCTTCGATACACTACACTTATAGCACTTAACTTATCTATATTTATGTTTATTCACTCTTGAACACTGTTTATAGTGACTAACAATATACAATTTTGACTTTGTACTCTGTCAAACAAACTGACGAGCTTCGATTTTCTCAAGTTAACCAAACTAAAAGGACGTGCTAATTAATGAAACATTTTAGTAAGCATACAACAAACACAAGATTCAAGTATGTGTTTTAACTTTTAAGTGATTTTCATTACCCAAAAAAAAAATGCTAAGCAAACAAACTACAAATACATTGCTAAGCATACAAACTCAAAATTATTAGTAATAAAAATTCTAGTTTGTGTTTTAAATGATTTTCATTAGTCAAACAAAAAAAAATTTCTAAGCAAACAAACTACAAAGGCATGCTAAGCAAACAAACACAAACATTTGACTTTTTGTTTCTTCAAACCTCCATTAAAACACAAACTTAAGCTCCATTTCTTATTGTGGCTTAAAAACTTAGACTCTAAAAATAAATCTTATCCTATGAATTATATACACTATTGGAAACAAAACTTCATAGCTTGTAAACCTCTCAAATTACTTTTTTATATTAGTGATGATCAGCTAAAAAAATTTAAAGATTAATAATAAGATATAAATGTTAACAAGAAATGATAATGAGATTATACCCTTAGTATTTCCGAGAACATCTATTCCAACAAGAAATTGGTCGTTTTGCTCTTGTATCGTAAAATAAAAGCCGAAATAATGTAGGGTTTTGATCATCACTTCGAGCAAACATATTAAGTAGTGGTGATTTTGCAGCAGTAACACGGTTGCTGTTGGTAAGAAAGGAGTGTTCGCTGCTGCGCAAAAAGATCATAGAGTATCACCGATTCGTGAATCCTAGTATAGTGCTTGTGTGTGTTTAACAAGTAGTCAAGAGTATGAATAAACTTTATGCAAGTGCATGGTCTTGAATAATGATAAGTTGGATGAGTAGTTGAAAGGCTTTAAAGTTGGTACAGTATTGATTTACTTGTGATTGTGATTGATCATCTTTTAAGCTTCTGTAGCGTGGATGAGAAATGTTTAGTTGGTGGGATTTGAAGTATTGCATTTATAAGTGACGATGCAATGCAACTTTCAGAGACGTATAATTATATGTGACATTGATATCATTTTACTTTTCACATATTTAATAGTTTAAGTTAAAATGCTTAACATGCATAGTATAGATATATAAGAAAGCTGTAAAAAGCTAAACAACAATTAAACACGTACTTAACCATTAAAAATGTTTGTTTACTAAGAATGCTTTACGCAAAGAATTATTATGTTTAATACCCTATATTAGCTAAATTTATTGTTTCAGTGGGCTTTTAATGAGTTTTTCTTTTGATAAATTTTTTGTCCGAAACACATTTGGGAAGTGCTTATCGAACTACTTGCTATATGCATCCCAAAATATGAAAGGTGTTGTGCTAGTTGTGATTGAGTTCAAGTGGGTACATCATAATTAGGACCAAAGAATCTAGTGCAAATGTGTAACCTCTATCCCTTCTGAAGTTTTGGTATGCTTAAAGATGGTAACAATCACTTGATCGACTATTGAAAGTGATCACGTATAGTACCCCCGGACTCAAGAACGAAATACCGGGCCCAGCCCAAGTTAAACGAGTAACCGCGGACAACACCCCATGAATACTGGCCCAAGCCCGATAACCTAAACACAACGGGCCGCGGACATAGTCCATCAAAGGCATACCTATGACGCGGTCCAATTCCAATAGTACTGCCAGCTATCACATGTAACACCCCCAAAATTTGATACAGCGGAAGACTTAACAAGCTTTCGGGGTGCTACGGGGATTGGTATCCAACACAAGACAATATAGAACAAGATAAAGTAAACATAATAAAAACACAACCAAAACGGGGTTTTAAGGTTTACATTTATCCCAACATCATTCAGAGTCATGCCCAAAATAAAATAACAATAGGTCCGAATTTAATTATCAGAGTTTAGAAAAATAGATCCATAAACCGTGTGCCTTAGCCGAGCCTTCCAATCCAAGCATGCACCTCAACACTTAATTACCTGAGAAAACGTGCTAAAAGTCAGCTTTCGCTGGTGAGATCATAGGTTTAAATTCAACTAATAATATAGTGGACATATACGCAAAACGCTTGCTAGCTAGACTAAGGATTCGCTAAAAGCCTGCGGATACCCTCCGCTCTCAACATAACACACGGATACCCTTCCGTAACAACATAGATATTCGGGTAACCCCCGCAATACCAATAAATACTCGGATAACCTCCGAAGTATTAATAACCTATAGGTGCACACTATAGTATCTAAATAAGTCAACCTTAAATAGTACACACGAAACTATGTGACTAAAGCTGACAGTCCAAATAAGCCAACCTTTAATAGTACACACAACAAATATGTGACTAAAGCTGACAATCCACCAATAACCAAATAAGCCAACCTTGAATAGTACACACAACATATATGTGACTAAAGCTGACAATCCATCAATAACCAAATAAGCCAACCTTGAATAGTACACACAACATATATGTGACTAAAGCTGACAATCCACCAATAACCAAATAAGCCAACCTTGAATAGTACACACGACATGTGTGACTAAAGCTGACAATAGATCCTAGTCCATACGCATAGCAAGTTTAAAAAAAAGAATATAAAAGCGATAATAGTCCACGTAAAATAATTTGCAAGTTTCTCACCCCAATCGTTGAAAACATAGTTCAAGAGTAAAAAGTGGGGCTATGACTCATCTCAAGTCCAGAAAATAGCAAGACGAGGTAGGTAGAAATAAGATGTATGATAACTCACGAAACAGCAACTACGGACTTGGCACGACCTAACAATATTAACTCTTTCAGAAATCATTTCCTCAAATATATAATATTCCCAAACCCGGACGAGAATCCGTTTTATTTCCGAAAATCCATTTCGTATTAGTATGGTGTATTTGCGTTTGGTATCCATACGGGTGGTGGGTCGACTCAAAACAAACCAAAGAGAGATCACATATAGAAAGATAAATAAACTATAGATCTAATATTAGCCCAATATATCATTTAAATAAATCGCCAAAGTTTACCAAATCCGTCGATTTGATAATCCTCATATTTATTTACGTAACATACCGTTCCAAGATTACACCCAACCTAAAGCACATAGCACATAATTACTATATAGTATATATCATAGTTTAATAAATTCCTCATATATATCGTCAAATTGGCCAGATTTCCCGATATATACGCTCGCAATCTATTACACTTTACATATACTACGACCTATGGGTGTCGTAGGATACGATGCCCACTAATATATTCATTTCATATAGCCAAATAACCCGGCTCAACCTTACGGTTAAGTGGTTATTTAATTATAGAAAACGTCTATATTAGTCGTCATATATCCGTGACAACACGAACGTCACAAATGATAACTTACCTGGACCCGAGTGACAACAATTTCGCCTAACTCAATAAGTTTATCCGTTATATATCCTGAAATGATATTTTATTAAACGTTTCATAATTGTCGGGAGTTTCCCGTTTTATAACACAATTTTTATAATAGTAATACGTTTAATAATATTACGCCACTTTCGTAGCCTAATATATATCTAATCGTATTATTTATAATACGACTCGTGATTATTATTATTATTAATATACGCGTTTATATAGTTATATATACGTTATTCACGTATATACTTTCATATAAACGTTCATATTATCAATAATTATTATTACGAGTTTTATTATTCTCGTTTCAATTTTTAATAGTTATTGAGTTATACGAAATGGTCATATGTCCGAGTCATGACTCTCGGCTCATTGTCCAAGTCCAATAATAAGCAAAAGTTATAAAATAACCAATCTCCGTCAAATCACAATCTCAAACCACGGGCTACAACAATAGGGTCCGACTACGGCACCCGACTAACCTATCTCCGTCAATCTAACGACCGTCTCACAATCGGTCCCCAATAACTCTTACCAATCGACAACAACTCCACAATTACCATTATAATATCCAATGTCGAGACCAAACACGGTCTCGACCCAACCAAAAGTATTCGGCCGAAAATGAAATACCACAACAATGAAACAATTAAATTCACAATTATATCAAGAAATAACATTAACAAGGTTAATGTTTGGGTCGGTTTACCAAGCCAACCCGAGCCCTCGACTCACTTGAGTCTCGGCTCCAAACCGCGAGTCACTAGGACTCGAACCAACACATCACAAGAGCACCTAGCTCGCAAGAGCATAACAAGTAACCATATAACCCATTCGACCCAAAGATCAAATCGGCAACAAACTAATACACGGCTAAAAGCCGCGACCCACAAGGGTCGAACCACAATAATTCTACGAGCCCGAGGCTCGAACCACGACTAATCGAGAACCCCCATAAGGGTCTCGGCATGGTCATACGAGCAACAAATGAAACCCCGAGACCACAAGGGTCTCGGTTAGCTCGGATCGAAGAGTACACCCTCGACAAGCAACCAAACAACCATCACCAAAGAGACCAAAGCCACACCGGGCTCGAACCAAAATAAGCCGAGAGCCTAGCTCTCGGTTCCGAGTCAACCATAAGCAAACCCAAGAAAACCCGGATACCAAACTTAATTTTTATCACTAAAACATCATTTCCCATTAAAAATCAACTCGATTCTCAACATAATAATCCGTGTAGCCACGGATAATTGCCAAATCGTGGCACCCAATACCCAAGAATAACTCCTTCTCACCTTCTTGGACCTCCAAATGCACGGATCTAGTAAAGCTATTAAAATTCGAACGGATTGTTACAAATTTGATGGTGTTAACGGTGGTTCTAGGGTGAGTATGATACACCAAATGAAAGAGGGTGAAGAGAGGAATAAGATGGTGGTATTTGTTTTGTTGGGTGGTCGGAAATGCGGCGGTGGTGGCCGGATTTGTGTGGTCGGCGGCTAGGGTTATGGTGTGGGGAAGAAAGATGAGATGAGAGAGAGATGGAAATAAGTGAGTGGGTGGGTTTGTGTTGTGTGGGTGAAAACCGGACCAAACACAACCTTATATATCTTTTATTATTATTTTTTTTTTGCAATTTATTAATAATAATAATAATAATAATAATAATAATAATAATAATAATAATAATAATAATAATAATAATAGCAATAATAATAATATTATTACGGTGGAGCGGGTAACGCGGGTAATTGTAAAAACATGTGGCCCGAACCCGAACTCATTTTAAACTTCAATATCACCCGAGAACGTCTCGTAAATAATTAAAAATATAGTCAGACTCGTAAGACGAATCATAAAACTGTCGTTAGGTAATCCTAGTGCCAAAGTCAACGTAGTACCAAGTGAGAATTCAAATATACATCACCGATCATTAAATCAAAAATGAATTATGAACATAATTCACGAATTCCATAACGTCATTAATTAAAAATATCCATAAAATAGGTCTTACAAGTTCGTTGTGAAATGAAAATTTCAAATAAAAATTATAAACGAACTTAAATTGTAATGCGGGTTTTTAAAATAGCTCCCTAAACTGCCGGTTGTCACATCACATAGCTGCACAAAGACAAAAAGGACATAGGGTACAACATAGTGGAGGGAACCGAACATTAAGGGAGGTCCTCCACTCCGGAAAATACGTGCAAACGGTCGAAAAGGACGAGTCTACCTCACCTATATAAAGAGGAAAGATCCTCACCCATTTGGTAACACAGATCTCTCTCTCTCTCTCTCACTTACTTAAATAATTAACCCTTCTACATTAAACTTACTCTCACACCCGTGGTTGACCGCGGAAGTCCCTCTTCCGCGGTGAGACTAACGGTGTTTCTTTCTTAGCAGATTCGAGACAAATTCTTCGTGGTCCAGAGCTCAGTCCTTCAAGAGTTAGCCAACGCTGAATCTTGAGTTGTGTCCAAGTTTTGTACTAGCAAGCGGCGCCATCCGCATTGGGAACCCATACATGTCATAGAACCTATCAACCAATCATAGCCACACCCATTTATATTTTCCACATTTTTTTCAAAACAACATATCTTGTAAACGGTAAATCTTAAAGCTACAAAAAATACCATTGCGATAAGAATTAAACCATCTTTCTATATATATGCATTGTTACATACTTTCGACAAACTTTTTTTTTTTAATTTTCGCCCAGAAAGAATCATATATGATTCGTAAAAATCATATATGATTCGATTCTTACGAATCATATATGATTCGTAAGAATCATATATGATTTGTTAAAATCGAATCATATATGATTCTTACGAATCATATATGATTTTTCTGGGCGAAAAAAAATTCATCGAAAAAAATTTGTCGAAAGTATATAACAATGCATGTCTATAGAAAGATAATTTAATTCTCGTCGCGATGGTATTTTTTTTGTAGCTTGACGATTTATGGTTTGCGAAATATTTAAGTTTTAATAAAAGGGGTGGAAGTTTATTTTTTTATTTTGATAAAAAAAATGAGTGGATAAAATTGCTTAATAGGTTCTATTATAAAAGTTGGATCTATAAACAACTTTTTGCTTGCATATTATTGGATCGTCAATTGGTCCTAGAAATTTTTAATAAAGTTTCTTAAATACCCACCCCATTTCTACTCGATGACTAATAATGTCGAATAGCCTATAATGGTTTCATGTAATTCCTTGATGTACGATCTGAAGACCGGTGTTGGCCCAACTGTTACTGTTTCAACGAAATTACAGGACTCGAACAAACTTGCAAAAGACGATATAAGTTAAAGGAATATGAAGATTGACGATAAAACCTTGAAAATTTATGGCCCAACATAAACAACTTATCTATAGGTATTAATTGTACTCAAAGAGACTCAAAACTATAGCTCACGTCCTCAAACCACCATCTTCAAATTCCGACCGTGTCTATCGACTTAAGTAGAGCAACAATAACACCCATGACCCACGCCAAAGCGCGGTCAAGTGTCCTATAAAATACAAAAGAGAGAAGCACACCATTAGAAGGAAACATTAACATTATTTTACTCGTAGAAGAAACTTTTATATATGTAAATCTTAAGCTAAAAAGGATGGATTAAAGAAACAAATTAATACCACTTTTCTTGTTCACTACGAGGAGTGTCATTGTTAAGTTTAAGGTCCTTGTTGGAGACCTTTGTCTTCTAAACCTCCTCCTACTGAGCAGCCCTCTCCTCCTTTGTGGCTACTGTGATGAAAAGCTGCAAAAAGATTTAAACACCAAAAATTATCAAAGTTTTCTTTTTCTCGATTCATGTATGGTCATAATATACAAAGATCGATAAAGGGTACCTCTCCTCGTCACCACCTTGGTGCGGAATTTACGTTATTATGGTCAAAACATCACCAGTAGCATCATCATTTGGGATGGGTGATGAGTGGTTTGAAGATGCCATTGAGCTAGTGTTAATGTACGTGTGTGTGTGAGTGAGTGTGTTTTGCTTTGTGTGTGTTTGAGTGAGTGTGTTTTGATTTATGTATGTTGAGTTACAAGTATTGTCTATAAATTTAGGTGGTGAGCATGCTTATTTGTTCACGAGATGTATGGTCAATCCCGAAAGCAACACTGAGTGCGGTGACCACATGGCAAACCGAGACAATCCTTGGTACCCGCGGTGAGAAATAAGGTGTCGGGATTCTTGTCCCGAAGATCATTCACGATTGCGGTGATCACGGCCTCAGAGGATTCTCTCACAAGAGTGAGAGCAACAATAACACCCATGACCCACGCCAACGCGTGGTCTAGAGTGTCCTGTAAAACACAAAAGAGAGAAGCACACCATTAGAAGGAAACAGTAACATTTTACTCGTAGAAGAAAACTTTTATATATGTAAATCTTAAGCTAAAAAAGGATGGATTAAAGAAACAAATTAATACGACTCTTCTCTAACAGTAGTGCTATTTAAGGCAATTGTTGTGGACTTTTGTCTCCTTAAAGACCAAAATTTTAAAGTTAATGTAATCCTTAATATATACTCTGTATTGTATACATATAACTCCCTATAACACATTTGCTTCGATACATTACACTTATAGCACTTAACTTATCTATATTTATGTTTATTCACTCTTGAACACTGTTTATAGTGACTTATAACAATATACAATTTTGACTTTGTACTCTAACAAACAAACTGACGAGCTTCGATCTTCTCAAATTAACCAAACTAAAAAGACATGCTAATTAATGAAACATTTTACTAAGCATACAACAAACACAAAATTCAAGTATGTGTTTTAACTTTTAAGTGATTTTCATTACCCAAAAAAAAAAAAAAAAAAAAAAACTACAAAGACATTGCTAAGCATACAAACTTAAAATTATTAGTAATAAAAATTCTAGTTTGTGTTTTAAATGATTTTCATTAGCCAAACAAAAAAAAATTTCTAAGCAAACAAACTACAAAGGCATGCTAAGCAAACAAACACAAACATTTGACCTTTTGTTTCTTCAAACCTCCATTAAAACACAAACTCATGCTCCATTTCTTATTGTGGATTAAAAATTTAGACTCTAAAAATAAATCTTATCCTATGAATTATATACACTATTGGAAACAAAACTTCATAGCTTGTAAACCTCTCAAATTACTTTTTTATATTAGTGATGATCAGCTAACAAAATCCAAAGGTTAATAACAAGAGATATAATTGTTAACAAGAAATGATAGTGAGATTATACCCTTAGTATTTCCGAGAACATCTATTCCAACAAGAAATTGGTCGTTTTGCTTCTGTATCGTAAAATAAAAGCCGAAATAATGTAGGGTTTTGATCATCACTTCGAGCAAACATATTAACCAGTGGTGATTTTGCAGCAGTAACACGGTCGCTGTTGGTAAGAAAACAATGTTCGCTGCTGCAAAAAACCAACATACAGAATTAATGATTCGTTATGTTTGTATGGTGTTTGAGTGTGTGTGTTTAGAACTAGCCAACGCAAGGGTATAAATAAACCTTTCATGCAAGTGCATTGAATATTGGTAGATGAACTCTTTATTAGTGCTATAGTATAGATATTTAAAAAAGCTGAAAGAAAAAGAAAATTGTAATAATTAAGAACACTTAACCATGACAAAAATCTTTGTTTACTAAGAATGCTCAACAAGCCAATAAAGAAATAGAATGTCTAATACCCTGATTAGCTAAATTTATTATTTCAGTGTTATTTTAATGACGTTTTTTTTTTTTTTTTTTTTTTTTTTTTTGATAAAATTTGGGAAAGTGCTTATCGAACTATACTTGCTACATGCATCACAAAATTTGAAAGGGGTTGTGCTAGCTAGTTGTGATTGAGTTCAACTGGGTACATCATAATTAGGGCTAAAGAATGAAGAATCCACTTCAATAGTTTTGTATGCTTCAAGTTGATAACAATCACTTGATCGACTATGGAAAGCTAGTTGCTAGTCATAAATTCGATACGGAGGACTTTATGAGTTTGCATATTAAGGCTTTAGCAATGGAATTACAAGTATATCTAGGGTGATTATTGGATCCTCGATTGGTCTTAGAATTTTTTTTTTTTTTTTTTTTTTTTTTTTGTTAATGAAGCGATAAATGTAAGTATCTTTAAATTTTTATAAGGTTTCTTAAATACCCACTCCATTTCTACTCGTTAACTAATAATGTTGAATAGCGTATGATGGTTTCATGTAATTTCTTGATGTACGAAGACAGGTGTTGCTCCAGCTATTACTGTTTTAACTAAGTAATGGGACTCGAACAAACTTGCAAACGATGAAAATAAGTTATAGGAAACAAAAGACGATAAAACCTTTGAAAATTTATGGCACAACATAAACAATCTATCAATAGGTATTAACTGTAATAAGAGAGAATCAAAACTATAGCCAACGTCCTTAAATAACTATCTTCAATTTCCGACCTTGTTTCCTAAATCATGGAGCGGTCGACTTAAGTTGATGCAACTTGAGCGTTATTACGCAGTTATCGAAGTCCTCAAGGCTCGTACAAGACTTGAATATGACAAGGGTTTATGTTGTGATACAAGTACCTGAATGAATATGTTTCTCGCAATTAAGTAGTAGAATATGTATTCACGTAACTTTTAAAAGTGTTCTTAACCTTGGAATGAATAAGGGTGCGTTTAGTTGGAGAGAAATTCTTCATTTTTTCAAGAAATTTTTCATAAGAAAATGAAAAAACTGAAAACGCGTTTAGTCGCACTTTTTTCCAACAATTTTCAAAAAAAAAAAAATGAAATTCTCATTTTCTAAATTTTAACTAAGAAATTGAAAAACTCATTCTACAATTCTCACTTTTTTCTTTCTCATTTTTTTTTTGTCTAACTCCAAAAAAAAACACATACACCATTCTACCTTTAATCTCTCGTGTCATCCTCCACCGCCGACCGTCGCTGCCACCGCCCGCCGTCACAATTTGAGGTAATCTTCTTATTATTTTTAAAAATGAAAAATATAACTTCAACTAAATGCGTTTTCAAAATTCTCAACTCTTCTCTAGAGAAGAAAAACCATCCCTTTGTCAAGGAATTTAGATATGAAAAAATTGAGAAATTTTTAACCAACTAAACAGCCCTTAAACTTTTTTCAAGAGTCATTGAAGAATTATTGATAATAAAGATATTAAGATAAAAACTCGTATCCCATATATTGGTGGTGATGAATATTTCCATTGACACACATTTTAAAAGAGAAAATTATCGATATAAACACTTTAAGATCGTATATTACGAAAATGGTCATTTAGTTCGTATATTATGAAAATGGACTTTCAGCACATGGACCAAATGCGTTTCCATTAGATAGACGACACGTGCATTCACTTTTAAATATAATAAATAGGAAGACTTCACGTGTCCACAACATGTGTATGTTTATGTGAGTGCAAAGCCTCGCGCGCTTCTTCTATTTATATGGTGTTTAGAGGAACGTTTCATGTCAACCGCACGCTTCATAAATAATTTGCACGCTACACTCAAAGACAAATAAGATAATGCCACGTAACCACAATGCGCACATCCCATCTTAGCGCACACCCGAGCTCGTGCGCATCTATCTTTATGTGTCAAGCACCCATGCCCCGTGCGCATCCCTACCCGTACGCGCTTCGTTTAAAGACAAACATGATAATAAGACAAATAATTCCACATCATCATCATGAGCGCATACAGTCACAGACACCCTACTCAATCGCGCTTCGTTTTATATTTGCTGACCCGATTGTTCATAAAGTTAAGACATGTTTACTTTACTATTCTTTTAATATTCACGTGACCGATAGTTGACAAAGTTAAAAACATTATTTTTTTTGTGTATATGTATCCTCGAAAATTTACTCATTTTTCACGTTACTCACATATCATCAGTTTTCACGTTTTTCATACATCCCACTTACCACGTTTTTCACCATATCTCATTTTCTATGTTTATCATACATCTCACTTTCCTCGTTTTTCATCAAATCTCATTTTTCACGTGTGATATTGGTCTAGTTTGATAATTTATTTTATTTTAAAAGCTGGAAACTATAATCACAACCAACCTACACAATCACACTATACAATATCATATGGCTGTTAATTTAAACTTGATACTTACTTAAACGCCAATGCTTCATTGATGTAAAATATAATACAGTAATAGAAAAGATCCAATATATTTAGACTTGATGTTTTCGAACGACAGATTTCATAATTCAACTGAACTAGACTGATTGAATCCAAACCAAACCAAACTAACATTAAATATCAAAATTCTTAATGAATATTTAGGTAGATAGGCTAGAGGCTTTTACCTATGTCTATTAACTTGCGAGTATTTATTTGAATTGTAAGGTCCCTTTCACCTCAATATCCGCAAGAGTACATTTGCCTTAAAAATCTAACGGTTACAAAGATTAACTGTGTAAAAACATGTATCTCAATGTAAAATCATATTTTATGAAAGTTTATCTATCCTAGTGCTAGCAGTTGGTTAGCAGTACAAAGAGTGTACATAATAATGGCAAAGGAGTTTTTAATTTAGTTTACTAGCACAATACCCACCCAATGAGGCGGCGGGTAACCTGTGATTATAATTTGTGGCGAGCAAATGTTATTCGGTTACCACAAAAGTTCGATTTCTTTGATGCAGCACAGGAAGAGCGGCTGGGTGAGGTTCAAGGGCCAGAAGAGCCTCGGATGGCTGAATCTATTAAGTAAGACCTTTTTTTTTTTTTCTTTTTTTTTTCTTTTTTTTTTGCAAAAACCATTAGTTATTTTTATATTAAGCTTTCATAATTGACATTTTAATATATATATCAATAACTATTTTTTCAGTTTTATATGTTACAAGTATTGATATGGTGCTTACATTTTTTTTCTCGTTAAATGACCTATTTGATCATTAATATGACATTTACAAATTTTGATGTTACAAGTAATGATCAAGTTTTGAAGTCCTAGTTTCAGAGTCTGATATTTTAAGCCTAGCTAATTATGGAATAGTCGAAAATGCTTTATATATTAGTAGAGACAGAGATAGAGATATCCCATTAATTAACGTAGGTGCTCTTTATAAGAGCATCCGCAGCAGTAACGTGGAAGGGTGCGTTAAGGCCCCTTTAACGCACGTTAAGGTGCGTTAGTTGATGCACGATCTCGCGTTAAACCGGCGTTAACGTCGTGCGTTAGCCTACTAACGCCACGTTAAGGCATCGAAAGTAAAAAGTAAAAATAAAATAAAATAAAAATCATTTCGCCCCCCCCCCCCCCCCCCCCCAATGATTGAAGATGATACATAAATTGCAGTGTGTGTGTTCTTGTGTATGTTTGTGTGTGTGTTTTATTGTTCGTGTGTGTGCACTGTGTGTGTTTGTGTGAAGAAGATGATAACATAAAGTGAATTTGCAGTTTGGTCCCTGTGGTATTTTGGTGTTTACAATTTAGTCCCTGTTGTTATAAAATCAGTTTTTTTTTTCTTTTCTTTGTTTTTTAAATTTTCGTAATGTTTTTTCTTATTACGTAATGTCTTTTTTTTTCGTAAGGTATTCTTATTAGTGTGTATTGTAATATATTTTAAAAATGAATATTATTGTTTTTAATAAATGAAGTATTAATTTTAGTTTAGGGCTGAATTTGAAAATATATGAAAAGTTGAGTTATTGTTGTGAGTGTTTTTTTTTTGAGTTAAAGTTAAAGTGTTAAAGCTGATGTGGCGCTGAGTTAAGTTATAACGTGAGTTATTGATGCGGATGCTCTAAGGTAGTAGTGCTCTTTATAAGGTAGTAGTTGGCTTTTAAGTGACTTACATTTTGAATTTGAAGACAAATTTGGAGAAGCACACAATGCTAAATTAACAGATGTATCACTATAGGAGTGAGTAAAGAACGAGATCACTTAACTACATTTATACACATGCATTATGGAGATTTTCACGGATGCTTTAAAACTAAAATATAAACAGTACAAAACATAAAAAGATTATCAAAAATACATGATTGATGATATACTATAATAACACCGTACATAGTGTAGATTTTACAAAAAGTTGGTTCACTAGGCAACCCTAACTTGGGTTATATTTTAAATTTGACGCAAACTTCCCCCGAAGAATGCACCTCAGGTAATATTCACACGTTCCTTGGTTGCGAATAAACCCATGACTGTTTTTATTGTTTAAGGATAAACTTACCCAACTTATGCCATTGCCCAAAGCTAAAGACTTGTAGTAAATTAAAACAAAAGAGAAATATATGGTAAATATGGAGAGATCAAAGACAATGATTCACTAACATCCAATGTGATTGCTTAACAAGTCATCAGTGTTTGCAGTCTCGTACACTGTTCCTCCTATAATGTGTGAATCTCACTTTTTTTTTTTTTTTTTTTTTTTTTTTTTTTTTTTTTTTTTTGTAAATGGGTTACCCCGGTTTTATAGTGTGAATCTCGCATTTTCATGTCATGTATGGGAAAATTGTTTACAAGTAATTTTTTTTTTTTTTAGAAAGGTGAATTTCAACTTAGAATCGACCACCTTCGCGAAAAGTGAAGGCCTCATCGCCACCCTGCCAGACTATGTTGTCTTAACCGGGTCCACGCTGATCTCAGGTGGTAACGGGTTTCCCCCGGAAACCGTACTGCCTCCACACAAGTTTACCTTGCTGGAGAAACAGCCGGATGAAAACCGGGCCATGCTCAAGATTCGAACCCCCGCAACGAGTGGCTTAAGGGTTCAAATCCATCATTGCAATATATCTCCGGAACAATATGGTCTACAAGTGGACCACAAGTGAGGACTTTCCGGGTGGTCACCCACCCGGTACTACTCCCACTTGTGGCTCGCTTAACAAGTTAAGCCACATCCACAAGACCACAAGTCCTTTGATTACAAGTAATAAAATAAAAGGTTTTATAGTTCTTTCTTACCAACAATAATAGAGCCATACCTACAACTATAATTCTTTTCCCCAAACCCTGCCTCGGCGTGATTGGGTATGTTGTTCTTATATTACATCGAAAACTTGTTGTCGTTCACTCCAAGTCAAAATAACACTCAAAATAACATTCGACTACATTTTACCTGCACTCGTAACAATGAAAACTTACGCACTAAAACATACACACACACACCCAAACATCACTAAAAAGAAGCATCTAAATGATGATACCTATAACGTAAACATGACACTAAAGAGAGGTGTGAACATTATAATACTCAGTGATCTAGTGTCACGTAAAGTTCATCTTAATTAAGATGATACATTATAATATGTGTTAAACATGAATATCACATATGCTTAAAAAATAAATAAATAAATAAAATAAAAATAAAATCTATACTTACGGATGGAGGAGTCATAGGACGCATGCATATTGTTTGGGTAATTTGTTGTGGTCTCCTAGCCGAGAGTCCTGAGAGTCCTTCGGATCTGGAAACACAATGAAAGAACGCGTTAGCCTCGCCCTGGGGTTTGTCCCAGGACCCAGCTCAGGCGTGAAAGTAAGTACAGGGTATTAATGAAAGTATATGTGTGTAAGTGCAGTAAATGCTAAAAATTATGAGAGTAAATGAGAAGTATTTATACTACTTTGGACTTGTACCTTTCTACTGTTAAGGTACTGTGCGTAGTACTAGTAGGTAACTGTTTCTGACATGTAGGGGTAGCACGTCCCTGACAGGTAGTGTCAGCTATGGGGGACACGTGTCGCTGAATCGCCGTCCGGCTCTTGCCTGTCCGTCCGGGAAGATGTGTCCGGTCCTTACTGTACCGTCCGGTCATATACACAAACATGTCCCCCCCCCCAGTATCGTGTTACAGCTTTGAGAAGTTGTAATATGATATTTCGTTTGTCCGGACAATTGGGCCCCCGTTGTTCTCGTATTATCTTTGTTCTATCCGGGCCGAGTTGTTTTATCGCTGGCTCATTGTTCCATGGGCCCAGGCCCATTACTTGAGGTAAGTCGCGTTTGTACCGGGAGTCGTGAGATGTGGACACGTGTACAACGGTAGTGGCATGGATGGCTCAGATTAGCCCACGTGTGGATCTGATATGACGCGACGTTTTACTGTTCTGCACACTCTTCCTATATAATGCTTGCGCCCCTCATTTTTTCTTTTACTGTTTTACTTTTCTTCCCACACTTGCATTTCGGTCTCTTCGTCTTCTTATCAGGTGCGTTTCTCCGACTCTTCCCTTCTTTTTCCTTTGTAAGAGAGTTGCCTTATCCCTCCGTTCTTTGAGTTATGGCCTCCGGTTCGCAAGAAAATGTTGCATCTGCGTCTGGGAGGACGGCTAACGTTGCGTCGTCCTCCGGCGCCGTAGATGTTGTTCCGAAATTCGACATGCACATATATACATCCGTTATGTCAGAGGGAGATGTGAGGGAGGCCGCTAGGGTATACGGAATTCCTGAGGATTTACATCCCCGTCTACCACCTTCCGGCACGACTATGGATCGTTTACCGAGGAATGCTATCGGGATCTATGAAGCATATCTGGAGTTTTCGGGTATTAGGGTCCCATTTTCGACCTTCCTTCTTCAAGTTCTTCATAGTTTCCGAGTGCATATATCCCAGCTGGTTCCGATCGGTTTGACGAAGGTCATCTTGTTTGAGGTGTACTGCAGGAGTTTGAACTTTACTCCGTATGTGACTTTGTTCCGCCATTTTTATATGTTACAAAAGCAAGGGCATTGGTTCTCTTTTGCTCGGCGTACCGGTAAGAATGGTCCGGCGAGGATTTTCAATGAAACCTGTTCGAGTTTGAAGCATTGGAAGGACAGGTTTTTCCTTATCGACCGAAGGGCGATTCCTCAAGCCATGCCCTGGAGACATCCGGACTCTAGTGTTTCTGAGCTGCCGCCGGCGGGGGGTTATCAGCTAGAGCATGTGGATGCTTTGACGGCCGCTGTTGTTGATATACAGGCCCTTCATCCTGCATTGCTCTTCGAGGCCGGATTGTCCCAGCTTTGGAAGTACCCCGGTCATCGACCGGTTTTTAAGGACGGGGAGGGGAACGGTAACTCTCTTTGTTGTCAACCTAGCGTCTTGTATTGTTCTCTTTTGTGCTTTGTTATGTCATACTTATATTGTTCTTTTGTGCAGTTGTGCCGATGTCTCGCTTCCTTAGGTTCCCAAACACTTCCATTTCTCGCGTCGGTAAGGGACCGGCCTTGGCCGATGGGGAGGCCCTTGAGATGCACGTGACTGAGCCGCTGGGTCCCGAAGAGCCTATTCCTGCTAAGTCAGGACTTCAAAGGGTTGTTGAGAGACCCAACCAGCGGGTAATAGATGCTCGGGCAGCGAAGGAGAGGAAAAGGCAAGCTGCTCAGCCTCGAGACGTGAGCAAGAAGCGTCCGTCTGTTGACCCGTCTCATCGACCACACAAGAGGGTCCATTCTTCCAGCGTTGTGGTATCAGAGGATGATGGATCTTCCGATGGTGATCAGACCCGTTCCCCTTCTCCAATAAACATCAGTCGTCCGGGGAATGAGAATGTTGGGCACACGGAGGATGTAGAAGATGTGGATGCTGAGAATGTTGAGAATGTCGAGAGTTTGGAGACTCCGGCTGTCGAGAATGTTATCCCGGAGAATATGGATGGTAATCCGGAGGGTGATGCCCTCGGTCCTGATATGTTTACCACCGATACGGGTGAAGATTTGGGAGGCCCCAACGTTTCAGATCTTGCTCACGGAGGTATATCATCTGATACTGTTCTAATTGCTACTTTTCACCGGGAAGTAACGTTTAGTTTTTCTTTGTTTTGCAGGTATCCATGCATCCACCTCCGGTGACCTTGCCCGACAGGAGTTTCCCCGTAGGAGTTCCGGTGGTAAGTCTAGGTGCTTTCATTTATATAATCTTTCCTTTATCTTTTCCTGCGCTAACCCCTCCATCTCTTCCCCCCTTTTTTGTAGAGAGAGATGATTCTTCCGCACCCTTCGTTCCCGGATGGAAGGTGACCGCTGGATCCAGTGTGAATGATGCGGAGGTTTGTAGAGACTTGATGGTGCATCTTGCTCCCCCTTCAGTCCAGGCGGAGCAAGGGACCTTGACTGATTATCAAGCTACCCAGCGTGCTTGGTTTGAGTTGGCACGTGGGAGTTTGGCTCAAGCTGATGTTCTTCAACGTTTTGAGAGGCTGAGTTATCACTATGCCCAATTGTATCAAGCTCACGAGGGTTGTGGTAGCTCGGCCGATCGGATCAGAGAGCTTGAGACTGAACTTTCGGGGCAACGCCGTTCAGTCGAGGTTTTGACCGAGGCTAACCAAGAGCTCCGCCAGCAGGTCCAAGATTATGCTAGCCGGGAGGAGGGTTTGTCGAATCAACTGTCAACCGTCGAGGCCGAGAGGGCTGGTTTGTTGGGAAAGAACGGGGAGCAAGCTGGGAGGATCAAAGCCTTGGAGAATTTGTTGTCTGTGAAAACTACTGCTCTTGAGACGGCGGAAGCAAAAACCGCCGAGCTGAGTCGGACTGTAGAGAGACTGACGGTGGAATCTAGCCAGGCAGAGATATTGAGGCACAATTATGTCCGGCGGCTGGTTCCCTTGGTAGTTAAGAGGCTGCAGGAAAGCGAAGAGTATCAGATGGCCTGGGGAGATGTTTTAAACGTGGCCATAGATGCCGGTTGGTTGGAGGGGATTAAGGTCAGTCGGGAGGCCGAACAGATTGAAGAGATTGTGAACTCCTCCTCCGGTTTTGACATGCCCGGAGCCCTCAACTTCCGGGCAGCCTATGATGCTATGTTTTCCAAGCAATTTCCTTATGTGGAGAAAATAGTCGCTTCCCATCGTCTTCCCTTGGCCGATCTGATGAATATATTTCCGGAGGGAGCGGATGTCACCCTTGGCGCTGGTAGTTCCGGGGTTGTTGGTAGTGATCAAGAGCAGGAACATTAGATTCCTTTGCTGTTTCGTCGTTTTTTCGTTGGGTCTGTAATATTTAAACAATTTATTTTGTCCTGTACATTTGGGTGATCCTCCTTTTGAATGCATTTGTATACCCTGTTGATGGTTCCTTCGTTTGGATGTGCCTTTTTTACTTAGCAATTTTTTATGCATATACATTTTTGTATGACGGTATTCTGGGTGGCTTGGCACCGTCGGGTTTGTAGCCATTACCCCTAGGTGGCATAGCACCGCAGGGTTTGTATGCGTTACCCTTAGGTGACTTGGCACCTTTGGGTTGTAGATGTTGCCCTTAGGTTTGATACCGTTGGGTTTGTAGATGTTACCCCTGGGTGACGTGACACCGTTAGGTTTGTATGCGTTACCCCTAGGTGACTTGGCACCGTTGGGTTTGTATGCGTTACCCCTAGGTGACTTGGCACCGTTGGGTTGTAGACGTGACCCTTAGGTTTGATACCGTTGGGTTTGTAGATGTTACCTTAGGTGACTTGGCACCGTTGGGTTTGTATGCGTTACCCCTAGGTGACTTGGCACCGTTGGGTCGTAGACGTTACCCTTAGGTTTGATACCGTTGGGTTTGTAGTCGTTACCCCTAGGTGACTTGGCACCGTTGGGTTTGTATGCGTTACCCCTAGGTGACTTGGCACCGTTGGGTCGTAGACGTTACCTTTAGGTTTGATACCGTTGGGTTTGTAGTCGTTACCCCTGGGTGACTTGGCACCGTTGGGTTTGTATGCGTTACCCCTAGGTGACTTGGCACCGTTGGGTCGTAGACGTTACCCTTAGGTTTGATACCGTTGGGTTTGTAGTCGTTACCCCTAGGTGACTTGGCACCGTTGGGTTTGTATGGGTTCCTGCATTTTTGTAACGGAAAATTACCTTCCCCAGTCTGGGGCGAGGTTGTCAGTTTCATTAGCAACGTAGTTTCATCATGAGTTACATTTGGAATTCAAAACAGAATACAAGCTATAAATAACACTTCCGGAGGTTGACAGCATGCCACTTCCGGGGAACTTCCTGATCGTCCATCGTGTATAACTTATAGGATCCATTCTGATATGCTTCACTCACCCGGTAGGGTCCTTCCCACTTCGGGCCTAGTTTGCCTTGGTCCTCAGCACGACTAGCCTCGTTTCTACGATAGACATACTCTCCGGGACGGAAGGTTACTGGGCGCACTCGCTTGTTATAGTATTTTTCAATCTTGTTTTTATACTTGGCTTCTCGGACTGCTGCCTCCTCTCTCCTTTCTTGCAACAGGTCCAAATTCAAACGGACCTCTTCGTCGTTCATCCCTTCTCTTATCATCAACGTCTGATGTGTCGGCATCCCTATTTCCGCGGGTATGACTGCCTCACTGCCATACGTCAGGCTGAACGGTGTTTCTCCATTACTCATCTTGAGGGTCGTTCGGTGAGCCCACAGGACGTTGGGCAACTCGTCTACCCATCCGGCCTTTTCTCTGCCCAACCTTGTCTTGATACCATTCATTAAGCTTTTGTTAGCGGCTTCCACTAACCCATTTGCCTGTGCGTGAGCCACCGCCGTGTTGATCTGTTGTATGTGTAGTTGTTCGCACCACCTTTTGAATGGGTCGTTCACGAATTGCGTGCCGTTGTCGGTGACTATTATCCTTGGAAGACCAAATCTACACACTATGTTTTCCCATGTGAACTTTTTGACCTCCTTCCCTGTTATGCGGACTAGCGGTTTGGCTTCGATCCACTTAGTGAAGTAGTCGATAGCCACTATCACGTATTTAGCCCTTCCCGCCGACTGAGGTAATGGGCCCAGAATGTCCATTCCCCACTGGTAAAAGGGCCATGGTGCCATTATGGACGTCATCGGTGTTTTCGGGAGCCTGGGGACCCTGGAGTGAATCTGGCATGAGTCGCACTTCCGGATTTCATCTCTAGCGTCCCGGTGCATGGACGGCCAATAGTATCCCTGCCTCATGGCCTTTGCTACAACCATTCGAGGTTCGGAGTGCATTCCGCACGATCCCATGTGTATTTCTCTGATTACATAATTGGCTTGTAAAGGACCTACACACCTCAGCATAGGTACCAAGTATGATCTTCTAAACAGGACTCCTCCTTCCATTACGTACTGGTTTATTTTCATTCTAAGCGACCGTGCTTCGTTTTTGTCCTCCGGCCAGATTCCTTCGGTCAAACATTTAACGATTGGGGTCATCCAGTTATCTCCTTCTTCTTCTACCACTGTATTCACCTCCTTCTTCTCTATGGATCTCTCTGTTAACACTTCCACCAAAACCTCCTTTGTGAGATGATCAAATGCTACCGTTGCCAACTTACTTAGCACATCGGCTTTCTGGTTTCTTGCCCGGGGAATGTTACTTATGGAGAATCTATCGAAGCCGGATGTCAGCTCCTTCGTCTTGGCCAGGTATTTGACCATATTGGTATTGACGGCCACATAGTCACCATTTATTTGGTTAGCCACCAATTTCGAGTCAACGTATACTCGTACATTCCGTACACCCATATCCGTTGCTATCCTTAATCCGGCCAATAGAGCCTCGTATTCCGCCTCATTATTGGTGGTGCCTTCGAAGTCCAGACGGAGTGCATAGGTATACTCCGTCTTTGTGGGGCTGATCAGTACCAGTCCGGCACCGGCCCCCTTTTGGTTTGAGGCCCCGTTCGTAAACAACGTCCACCTGTCCGTTTCGTCTTTGCTTAGTCTCTTCGCTGGTTGTTGGAAATATGAAGGAGAGCTGTTTCCGATGGGTGCTTCGGATAAGAAGTCGGCGAGGATCTGTCCTTTCACGGCACTCCGCGGGATGTAGTCGATGTTGTACGCACCTAGCTCTACCGAATACTTGGCGAGCTTTCCGGACGCTTGTGCCTTACCGAGTATTTGTTTAATAGGCTGATCGGTGATGACTCTGATTGGGTGAGCTTCAAAGTACCTACGTAATCTTCTGGATGCATGTATCAAAGATAGCACCAGTTTTTCCAACGGGGCATAATTCCTCTCTGCTTCGTTCAGTGTTCTGCTGACATAATGGACCGGCCTTTGCTTTCCCTGTCTCTCCGTCACTAGCACGGTGCTAACGGCTTCATCGGAGGCCGCGATGTATACATATAAAGTTTCCTTGGCGACCGGTGTAGTTAGAGACGGGAGATCTGCGATGAGTTTTTTCATTTTCTGGAAGGCGTCTTCCGCTGCCTCCGTCCACCTATACTCATCCTTATTCTCCTTGGTTATATTTTTCAACGTTTCGAAGAAGGGTAAAGATCGTTCGGCTGATCGGGAGAGGAAACGATTTAATGCCGCCAACTTGCCACTGAGGCTTTGCATTTCCTTCAGCGTCCGGGGCGATTGCATGTCCAAGATGGCCTTCGACTTCTTAGGGTTTGCCCGGATCCCTTCGGAAGTGACCAAATATCCCAGGAACTTTCCCTCTTCCATTCCGAACGAGCACTTTCGAGGGTTTAGTTTCATATTGATCCTTCTTAGATTGTCAAACGTTTCGGCGATGTCCGCTAGCATTCCCCTTTCTTCTTTGCTTTTGATGACCATGTCATCAACACAGGCCTCCAGGTTTCTTCCCAATTGCGATTGAAACGCTGTGTCGACCAATCGCTGATATGTGGCACCGGCATTCTTAAGGCCGAAAGGCATCTTGGTATAACAATAGGTCCCTTGATCCGTGTAGAAGGCTGTCTTCTCTTCGTCTTCCCTGGACATTTGTACTTGGTGGTAGCCCTTGTATGCGTCCAGGAAACATTTATATCTGTACCCCATCACGGATTCAATCTTCCAGTCAATGTTCGGAAGGGGGTAATAGTCCTTAGGACACGCCGAGTTGACATTTTTGAAGTCGACACACATCCTCCAAGTGCCGTCGCTCTTTTTCACTAACACTGGGTTAGATATCCACGTGGGATATTTAACCGGGCGAACAATTCCGGCCCGAGTCCATTCTTCCACCTCTTTAAGCACGGCTTGGCTTCTGTCAGGGGCGAATACCCTTCGTTTCTGGCATACCGGTTCAACGGATGTGTTGATGTTTAAATGGTGTTCTATTGTTCTTCGTGGTACCCCCGTCATATCACTTGGTTCCCATGCAAACACATCTAGATTGTTGGCGAGTAATTCCCTCAGCTGGGTTTTGCAATTTTTAGTCAACTTACCTCCTATGGTGACGAGTTGATCCGGATATGCCGGATGGATCATTACTTCCTCTGTTTCCCCGGTCTCCTGTTCGTGCCTTTCGACCATATCCTCCTCTTTCTCTGCCTGGTTTTCCTCAATCTTCCGACATTCTAAGACCGAGGCAAATCTAGTGGACAGCGTAGCGATGCCTCCTGGTGTAGGGAATTTCATCATTGAATGGATGGTTGAAGGGACTGCTCGGAGTGTCTTGAGTCTACTCCGGCCGAGGATAACATTGTAAGGGGAAGGGGCACGAATGACAGTGAATTTCATGGTGGCCTTCCGGGATAATTTCCCATTACCGAACTCTACATCGAGTTCCAGTTTTCCCAACGGCTTGGTTACGCTACCTGCGAACCCTAGCAGGTCCGTTCGAGTGGGCCTTAATCTCGACTTGATGGAAGGGTGTAACTGATTGAAGCAGTGTTCGAACATAATTTCGACTGACGCCCCTTCGTCCACGAAGACTCTTCGAACGAGATACCCTTCTATTGTTGCCTCGATGATGATTGGTTCTTCCGACACGTCGTCGGGCGATATGGGAGGGAATGTCAAGGGGACATTCATCCATTCCTCCAACAGCTCCCTGCTCTTTCTTTTCCTATCGTTCGTACGTGTGCGAACCATGTTGATAATCCTGTCCTTTCGCGGTTCATCTTCCCGTTGTCTACCGCCTTTCTGTCGGACATCCTTGACCAGGTGATTGAGTTTTCCGGATTCTAGGGCCGTTTCTAGTTGCTTCTTGAGTTGAATGCAGTCATTTGTGTGATGTCCGTTGCCCATGTGGTAGTCACAGTACTTATCCTGGTCCTCCTGCCTGGGTGGTCGGCCGAGGGGTCTAGGGATAGGGAGTTGTAACTGACGTTCGGTCGCTAGGATCTCTCGCGGCAGTTTGGTGAGGGAGTTTAATGAGAGCTTGGTAGGGTAGTCTTGGCGCATGCGATAATCGTTCCGAGGAGGGAGCAATGGAGGTCGTTCTCTAGGCTTGTAGGGAGCGTACCGATCACGTCCGGTGGTACTACTTTTACTCTCGTACGGTCTCTTATCTTCCCCGTACGGTCCCCGGTACTGTCTTTCCTCCCGTCTAAAGTTACCGATGGGGGGCCTTCTCGAAGCTTCCATTCTCTCTCCTCGAGGCAACTCGGTATTAATGAAGGCCTTTTCTGACCTGACAAAGTCATCCACCCGGTTCATCATTTCCTCCACTGTCTTAGGTACTCGGTCGGCAAAGCGTTTTGCCAATTCGGGGGTCTTGCACGCATCCATGAAAGAAGATATCCGCATGATCTCCGGCACCCCTTGGATGAATCCGGTTTCCGTAGTCCACCTTTCCTTGAATTCAGGCAGGGATTCGTTGGCGTTTCTGATGATCTTGGTTATTTCTGTGGGGTCCCTGAAGCATTTCTTGCGAAGGGCGAAACGGGTGGTAAACTGGTGACGGAGGTCCGCCCATTTGTCAATACTTCCAAAGGGGAGTTTGTCATACCAGCCTCGTGCGCTCCCGTCCAGTGTTTGTTGAAACATACGGCACCATACCGGCATAGGCCAGCATCCCTGCATGGCGGCCCCGGAAAACCTAGTTAAGTGATCCTCCGGGTCCGTCGAACCGTCATAGAGCTTGATATGGGACGGCATCCTGTGATCCGGAGCCAAGAATTCTAGAAGCCTCCGGGACAACGGAGAATTGGCTATCTCCTTGAAAGGTTTTCCCAAATCGTCGTCCGACACCTTTGCCCCCGTTGCAATTCCCCCGGGCGTTCTATCCTTTCGCGCCCCATCTCTATTACTATCTTCGATGAAATCTAGCCGGATAGGTTGGACCTTTTCTCTTCGGTTATAATCTTCCATTAGAGCCTTGAGGGCGGACAGGTGTCCCTCAATCTGTTCTTTCAATGCCGAGGAGGTATCATCGTTACCACCTGAGGTTTCAGGGTTCGGACCCGACATAGTGCAACCCTGGTAGATTGAACCCGGGTCCCACGGATGGCGCCAATTTGTTTGGGTAATTTGTTGTGGTCTCCTAGCCGAGAGTCCTGAGAGTCCTTCGGATCTGGAAACACAATGAAAGAACGCGTTAGCCTCGCCCTGGGGTTTGTCCCAGGACCCAGCTCAGGCGTGAAAGTAAGTACAGGGTATTAATGAAAGTATATGTGTGTAAGTGCAGTAAATGCTAAAAATTATGAGAGTAAATGAGAAGTATTTATACTACTTTGGACTTGTACCTTTCTACTGTTAAGGTACTGTGCGTAGTACTAGTAGGTAACTGTTTCTGACATGTAGGGGTAGCACGTCCCTGACAGGTAGTGTCAGCTATGGGGGACACGTGTCGCTGAATCGCCGTCCGGCTCTTGCCTGTCCGTCCGGGAAGATGTGTCCGGTCCTTACTGTACCGTCCGGTCATATACACAAACACATATATATTACTTTGTACAAAATTGTACAAAGTCAATAACATATAGTAAACAATACACGACAACTACAAATATAAATCTACGGTGTAAGAAAGTAATTAAGTAATGATGATATGATCTAGAGGTTCTTTGAATTCCCGTACGTGTTTAATTTGTTTTATAGAACCTTGGCACGTCGTTTGGTTTATTTTTACATTGTTTTTGTGAGGCCCTGACCATTAATATATATATATATATATATATATATATATATATATATATATATATATATATATATATATATATATATATATATATATATATATATATATATATATATAAAATTGGAATCAAATAAGATCAAGCTTAAAATTATAAAGATAAGACACATTCAAGAACCAATCAAATACTGACAAATGGAATTTAAGTATAAAAAAAATAAAAAATTAAATGTATAACCAAAAGGGTATTATAAGTATTTTGATTTTGGTAATCCAGTTTTAACCCAAGAGCCTTAACAAATCATTAATTCTGGAAATCTAGTTAGATCCCAAGACCCTTAACAAAAAATTAATTCTGGATATCCAGTTAGAGCCCCAGAGCCTTAACAAAAAATTAATTCCAGAATTCGAGTTAGAGCCCAAAATCCTTAAGGGAAAAAAAAGTAATTATGGAAATCCAGTTAGATCCCAAGAGCCTTAAAAAAAGAATTCTTGAGATCCAGTTAGAGCCTAAGAGCCTTAACAAAAAATTAATTCTAGAAATCGAGTTAGAGCCCAAAATCCTTAAGAAAAAAAGTAATTTTGGAAATCCAGATAGAGGCAAGAGCCTTAACAAAAAATGAATTCTGGAAATCCAGTTGGGGCCCAAGAGCCTTAACGAAGCACTAATTTTGGAAATCTAGTTAGTGCCCAAGAGCCTTAACAAAAAATTAATTCTGAAAATCCAGTTAAAGCCTAAGAGCCTTAAAAAAATTAATTCTGGAAATCCAGTTTGGGCACAAGAGCCTTAACGAGGCATTAATTCTGGAAATCCAGTTAGAGCCCAAGAGCCTTAACAAAAAATTAATTCTGAAAATCCAGTTAGAGCTTGAGAGCCTTAACCAAAAATTAATTCTGGAAATCCAGTTTTAATCCAAGAGCCTTAACAAAACATTAATTCTGGAAATCCAGTTAGAGCCCAAGAGCCTTAGCAAAATATTAATTCTGGAAATCCAGTTAGAGCCTAAGAACCTTAAAAAAAATAATTCGGGAAATCCAGTTTGGGCCCAAGAGCCTTAACGAAGCATTAATTCTAGAAATCTAGTTAGAGCCCAAGAGCCTTAACAAAAAATTAATTTTAAAAATCCAGTAATAGCTTAAGAGCCTTAACAAAAAGTTAATTCTCGAAATCCAGTTTTTAACCCAAGAGCCTTAACAAAATATTAATTCTGGAAATCAAGTTAGAGCCCAAGAGCCTTAGCAAAATATTAATTCTGGAAATCCAGTTAGAGCCTAAGAGCCATAAAAAAAATTAATTCTGGTAATCCAGTTTGGGCCTAAGAGACTTAACGAAGCATTAATTCTAGAAATCTAGTTAGAGCACAAGAGCCTTAACAAAAAACTAATTTTGAAAATCCAGTTATAGCTTAAGAGCCTTAAGAAAAACTTTATTCTGGAAATCCAGTTTTAACCCAAGAGCCTTAACAAAACATCAATTCTCAAAATCCAGTTAGAGCCCAAGAGCCTTAGCAAAATATTAACTATGGAAATCCAATAAGAGACTAAGAGCCACAAAAAAATTAATTCTGGAAATCCAGTTTGGGCCCAAGAGCCTTAACGAAGCATTAATTCTAGAAGTCTAGTTAGAGCCCAAGATCTTTAACAAAAAATAAATTTTAAAAATCCAGTTATTGCTTAAGAGGCTTAAAAAAAGTTAATTATGGAAATCCAGTTTTAACCCAAGAGCCTTAACAAAAAATTAATTTTAGAGATCCAGTTAGAGCCCAAGAGCCTTAAAGAAAATTAATTATGGAAATCCAGTTTGGGCCCAAAAGCCTTAACGAAGCATTAATTCTGGGAATCCAGTTAGAGCCCAAAAGCCTTAACAAAAAATTAATTATGAAAATCCAGTTACAGCATAAGAGCCTTAAAAAGTTAATTATGGAAATACAGTTTGGGCACAAGAGCCTTATCGAAGCATTAATTTTGGAAATCCAGTTATAGCTTAAGAGCCTTAATCAAAAATTAATTCTGAAAATCCAGTTTTAATCCAAGAGCCTTAAACAAAAATTAATTCTGAAAATCCAGTTAGAGCCCAAAAGCCTTAGAAAATATTAATTCTGGAAATCTAGTTAGAGCCTAAAAGCCTAAAAAAATTAATTCTGAAAATCCAGTTTGGGCCCAAGAGACTTAACGAAGCATTAATTCTATAAATCTAGTTAGAGCCCAAGAGCCTTAACAAAAAATTAATTTTGAAAATTCAGTTATAGCTTAAGAGCCTTAACAAAAAGTTAATTCTGGAAATCCAGTTTTATCCCAAGAGACTTAACAAAACATTAATTGTGGAAATCCAGTTAGAGCGCAAAAGCCTTAAATAAAATTAATTCTGAAAATCCAGTTTGGGCTCAAAATCCTTAACGAAGCATTAATTCTAAAAATCCATTTAGAGCCAGTTTGGGCACAAGAGCCTTATCGAAGCATTAATTCTGGAAATCCAGTTGGAGCTTAAGAGCCTTAATCAAAAATTAATTCTGAAAATCCAGTTTTAATCCAAGAGCCTTAACAAAACATTAATTCTGAAAATCCAGTTAGAGCCCAAGAGCCTTAGAAAATATTAATTCTGGAAATCTAGTTAGAGCCTAAAAGCCTTAAAAAAATTAATTCTGAAAATCCAGTTTGGGCCCAAGAGACTTAACGAAGCATTAATTCTTGAAATCTAGTTAGAGCCCAAGAGCCTTAACAAAAAATTAATTTTGAAAATTCAGTTATAGCTTAAGAGCCTTAACAAAAAGTTAATTCTGGAAATCCAGTTTTATCCCAAGAGACTTAACAAAACATTAATTGTGGAAATCCAGTTAGAGCGCAAAAGCCTTAAATAAAATTAATTCTGAAAATCCAGTTTGGGCTCAAAAGCCTTAACGATGCATTAATTCTAAAAATCCATTTAGAGCCCAAAAGACTTAACCAAAATTAATTCTGAAAATCCAGTTAGAGCCTAAGAGCCTTAACAAAAAATTAATTCTGGAAATCCAGTTTGAACCAAAGTGCCTTAACAAAAAATTAATTCTGGAAATCCAGTTAGAGCTTAAGAGCCTTATCAAAAAATTAATTCTGGAAGTCCAGTTTGGGCCCAAAAATGTTAACGAAGCATTAATTATAAAAATCTAGTTAGAGCCTAAGAGCCTTAACAAAAAATTAAATTTGAAAATCTAGTTACAGCTTAAGAGCCTTAACAAGAAGTTAATTCTGGAAATCCAGTTTTAAACCAAGAGCCTTAACAAAACATTAATTCTAGAAATCTAGTTAGAGCCTGAGAACATTAACAAAATATTAATTCTGGATATCCAGTTAGAGCCCTAGAGCCATAACAAAAAATTAATTCCAGAAATCGAGTTAGAGCCCAAAATCCTTAAGGAAAAAAAAGTAATTATGGAAATCCAGTTAGATCCCAAGAGCCATAAAAAAAGAATTCTTGAGATCCAGTTAGAGCCTAAGAGACTTAACAAAAAAATTAAATCCCGAAATCGAGTTAGAGCCTAAAATACTTAAGAAAAAAAGGTAATTTTGGAAATCAAGATAGATCTAAGAGCCTTAACAAAAAATTAATTCTGAAAATCCAGTTTGGGCCCAAGAGCCTTAACGAAGCACTAATTCTGGAAATCCTGTTAGAGCCCCAGAGCCTTAACAAAAAATTTATTCTAAAAATCCAGTTAGAGCCTAAGAGCCTTTAAAAGAATTAATTCTGGAAATCCAGTTTGGGCACAAGAGCCTTAACGAAGCATTAATTCTGGAAATCTTGTTACAGCCCAAGATCCTTAACAAAAAATTAATTCTGAAAATCCAATTAGAACTTAAGAGCCTTAACCAAAAATTAATTCTAGAAATCTAGTTTGGGCCCAAGAGCCTTAACGAAGCACTAATTCTGGAAATCTAGTTAGAGCCCAAGAGCCTTAACAAAAAATTAATTCTGAAAATCCAGTTAAAGCTTAAGAGCCTTAAAAATTAATTCTGGAAATCCAGTTTGGGCACAAGAGCCTTAACGAAGCATTAATTCTGGAAATCCAATTAGATCCCAAGAGCCTTAACAAAAAATTAATTCTGAAAATTCAGTTAGAGCTTAAGAGCCTTAACGAAGCATTAATTCTAGAAATCCAGTAAGAGCCAAAGACCCATAACAAAAAATTAATTTTGAAAATCCAGTTTGAGCTTAAGAGCCTTAACAAAAAATTAATTCTGGAAATCCAGTTTGGGCCCAAGAGCCTTAACGAAGCACTAATTTTGGAAATCCAGTTAGAGCCCAAGAGCCTTAACAAAAAATTAATTCTGAAAATCCAGTTAGAGCCTAAGAGCCTTAAAATAATTAATTCTGGAAATCCAGTTTGGGCACAAGAGCCTTAACGAGGCATTAATGCTGGAAATCCAGTTAGAGCCCAAGAGCCTTAACAAAAAATTAATTCTGAAAATTCAGTTAGAGCTTGAGAGCCTTAACCGAAAATTAATTCTGGAAATCCAGTTTTAATCCAAGAGCCATAACAAAACATTAATTCTGGAAATCCAGTTAGAGCCCAAGAGCCTTAGCAAAATATTAATTCTAGAAATCCAGTTAGAGCCTAAGAACCTTAAAAAAAAATATTCTGGAAATCCAGTTTGTGCCCAAGAGCCTTAACGAAGCATTAATTCTGGAAATCTAGTTTGAGCCTAAGAGCCTTAACAAAAAATTAATTTTGAAAATCCAGTTATAGCTTAAGAGCCTTAACAAAAAGTGAATTCTGGAAATCCAGTTTTAACCCAAGAGCCTTAACAAAATATTAATTCCCGAAATCCAGTTAGAGCCCAAGAGCCTTAGCAAAATATTAATTCTGGAAATCCAGTTAGAGCCTAAGAGCCATAAAAAAAATTAATTCTGGTAATCCAGTTTGGGCCCAAGAGACTTAACGAAGCATTAATTCTAGAAATCTAGTTAGAGCACAAGAGCCTTAACAAAAAACTAATTTTGAAAATCCAGTTATAGCTTAAGAGCCTTAAGAAAAACTTTATTCTGGAAATCCAGTTTTAACCCAAGTGCCTTAACAAAACATCAATTCTCAAAATTCAGTTAGAGCCTAAGAGCCTTAGCAAAATATTAACTCTGGAAATCCAGTTAGAGCCTAAGAGCCACAAAAAAATTAATTCTGGAAATCCAGTTTGAGCCCAAGAGCCTTAACGAAGCATTAATTCTAGAAATCTAGTTAGAGCCCAAGATCCTTAACAAAAAATAAATTTTCAAAATCCAGTTATTGGTTAAGAGCCTTAAAAAAAGTTAATTATGGAAATCCAGTTTTAACCCAAAAGCCTTAACAAAAAATTAATTTTAGAGATCCAGTTAGAGCCCAAGAGCCTTAAAGAAAATTAATTATGGAAATCCAGTTTGGGCCCAAAAGCCTTAACAAAGCACTAATTCTGGGAATCCAGTTAGAGCCCAAAAGCCTTAACAAAAAATTAATTCTGAAAATCCAGTTAGAGCATAAGAGCCTTAAAAAGTTAAGTATGGAAATACAGTTTGGGCACAAGAGCCTTATCGAAGCATTAATTCTGAAAATCCAGTTAGAGCTTAAGAGCCTTAACCAAAACTTAATTCTGAAAATCCAGCTTTAATCCAAGAGCCTTAACAAAATATTAATTCTGAAAATCCAGTTAGAGCCCAAGAGCCTTAGAAAATAGGGAAAATTACATGTATATCCTTCTCTAAATGAATAATTACATATATATCCTTTTTACAAGTTTTTGATGCATAAAGTATAATGCTTTTAATGCATCAAAAGGATATATATGTAATTTTTGAAATTTGCAAGGATATATATGTAAAAGCCCCTAGAAAATATTAATTCTGGAAATCTAGTTAGAGCCTAAAAGCCTTAAAAAAAATTAATTCTGAAAATCCAGTTTGGGCCCAAGAGACTTAATGAAGCATTAATTCTAGAAATCTAGTTAGAGCCCAAGAGCCTTAACAAAAAATTAATTTTGAAAATTCAGTTATAGCTTAAGAGCCTTAACAAAAAGTTAATTCTGAAAATCCAGTTTTATCCTAAGAGACTTAACAAAACAATAATTTTGGAAATCCAGTTAGAGTGCAAAAGCCTTAAATAAAATTAATTCTGAAAATCCAGTTTGGGCTCAAAAGCCTTAACGAAGCATTAATTCTAAAAATCCATTTAGAGCCCAAAAGCCTTAACAAAAATTAATTTTGAAAATCCAGTTAGAGCCTAAGAGCCTTAACAAAAAATTAATTCTGGAAATCCAGTTTGAACCAATGTGCCTTAACAAAAAAATAATTCTGGAAATCCAGTTAGAGCTTAAGAGCCTTATCAAAAAATTAATTCTGGAAATCCAGTTTGGGCCCAAAAGCCTTAACGAAGCATTAATTATGAAAATCTACTTAGAGCCTAAGAGCCTTAACAAAAAATTAAATTTGAAAATCCAGTTATAGCTTAAGAGCCTTAACAAAAAGTTAATTCTGGAAATCCAGTTTTAAACCAAGAGCCTTAATAAAACATTAATTCTGGAAATCTAGTTAGAGCCTGAGAACATTAACAAAATATTAATTCTGGATATCCAGTTAGAGCCCTAGAGCCATAACAAAAAATTAATTCCAGAAATCGAGTTAGAGCCCAAAATCCTTAAGGAAAAAAAAAAGTAATTATGGAAATCCAGTTTGATCCCAAGAGCCATAAAAAAAGAATTCTTGAGATCCAGTTAGAGCCTAAGAGACTTAACAAAAAAATTAAATCTCGAAATCGAGTTAGAGCCTAAAATACTTAAGAAAAAAAAAGTAATTTTGGAAATCCAGATAGAGCTAAGAGCCTTAACGAAGCACTAATTCTGGAAATCCTGTTAGAGCCCCAGAGCCTTAACAAAAAATTTATTCTAAAAATCCAGTTAGAGCCTAAGAGCCTTAAAAAGAATTAATTCTGGAAATCCAGTTTGGGCACAAGAGCCTTAACGAAGCATTAATTCTGGAAATCTAGTTACAGCCAAAGATCCTTAACAAAAAATTAATTCTGAAAATCCAATAAGAGATTAAGAGCCTTAACCAAAAATTAATTCTAGAAATCTAGTTTGGGCCCAAGAGCCTTAACGAAGCACTAATTCTGGAAATCCAGTTAGAGCCCAAGAGCCTTAACAAAAAATTAATTCTGAAAATCCAGTTAGAGCTTAAGAGCCTTTAAAAATTAATTATGGAAATCAAGTTTGGGCACAAGAGCCTTAACGAAGCATTAATTCTGGAAATCCAATTAGATCCCAAGAGCCTAAAAAAAAATTAATTCTGGAAATCCAGTTAGAGCTTAAGAGCCTTAACGAAGCATTAATTCTAGAAATCCAGTTAGAGCCCAAGAGCCTTAACAAAAAATTAATTCTGAAAATCCAGTTAGAGCTTAAGAGCCTTAACAAAAAATTAATTCTGGAAATCCAGTTTGGGCCCAAGAGCCTTAACGAAGCACTAATTTTGGAAATCGAGTTAGAGCCCAAGAGCCTTAACAAAAAATTAATTCTGAAAATCCAGTTAGAGCCTAAGAGCCTTAAAATAATTAATTTTGGAAATCCAGTTTAGGCACAAGAGCCTTAACGAGGCATTAATGAAGGAAATCCAGTTAGAGCCCAAGAGCCTTAACAAAAAATTAATTCTGAAAATCCAGTTAGAGCTTGAGAGCCTTAACCGAAAATTAATTCTGGAAATCCAGTTTTAATCCAAGAGCCATAACAAAACATTAATTCAGGAAATCCAGTTAGAGCACAAGAGCCTTAGCAAAATATTAATTCTAGATACCCAGTTAGAGCCTAAGAACCTTAAAAAAAATATTCTGGAAATCCAGTTTGGGCCCAAGAGCCTTAACGAAGCATTAATTCTAGAAATCTAGTTTGAGCCCAAGAGCCTTAACAAAAAATTAATTTTGAAAATCCAGTTATAGCTTAAGAGCCTTAACAAAAAGTGAATTCTGGAAATCCAGTTTTAACCCAAGAGCCTTAACAAAATATTAATTCCTGAAATCCAGTTTGTGCCCAAGAGCCTTAGCAAAATATTAATTCTGGAAATCCAGTTAGAGCCTAAGAGCCATAAAAAAAATTAATTCTGGTAATCCAGTTTGGGCCCAAGAGACTTAACGAAGCATTAATTCTAGAAATCTAGTTAGAGCACAAGAGCCTTAACAAAAAACTAATTTTGAAAATCCAGTTATAGCTTAAGAGCCTTAAGAAAAAGTTTATTCTGGAAATCCAGTTTTAACCCAAGAGCCTTAACAAAACATTAATTCTCAAAATCCAGTTAGAGCCCATGAGCCTTAGCAAAATATTAACTCTGAAAATCCAGTTAGAGCCTAAGAGCCACAAAAAAATTAATTCTGGAAATCCAGTTTGGGCTCAAGAGCCTTAACGAGGCATTAATTCTAGAAATCTAGTTAGAGCCCAAGATCCTTAACAAAAAATTAATTTTGAAAATCCAGTTATAGCATAAGAGCCTTAACAAAAAGTTAATTATGGAAATCCAGTTTTAACCCAAGAGCCTTAACAAAATATTAATTCTGGAAATCCAGTTAGAGCCCAAGAGCATTAGCAAAATATTAATTTTGGAAATCCAGTTAGAGCCTAAAAGCCATAAAAAAAATTAATTATGGTAATCCAGTTTGGGCCCAAGAGACTTAACGAAGCATTAATTCTAGAAATCTAGTTAGAGCACAAGAGCCTTAACAAAAAACTAATTTTGAAAATCCAGTTATAGCTTAAGAGCCTTAAGAAAAAGTTTATTCTGGAAATCCAGTTTTAACCCAAGAGCCTTAACAAACCATCAATTCTCAAAATCCAGTTAGAGCCCAAGAGCCTTAGCAAAATATTAACTCTGGAAATCCAATAAGAGCCTAAGAGCCACAAAAAAAATTAATTCTGGAAATCCAGTTTGGGCCCAAGAGCCTTAACGAAGCATTAATTCTAGAAGTTTAGTTAGAGCCCAAGATCCTTAACAAAAAATAAATTTTAAAAATCCAGTTATTGCTTAAGAGCCTTAAAAAAAGTTAATTATGGAAATCCAGTTTTAAACCAAGAGCCTTAACAAAAAATTAATTTTAGAGATCCAGTTAGAGCCCAAGAGCCTTAAAGAAAATTAATTATGGAAATCCAGTTTGGGCCCAAAAGCCTTAACGAAGCACTAATTCTGGGAATCCAGTTAGAGCCCAAAAGCCTTAACAAAAAATTAATTCTGAAAATCCAGTTAGAGCATAAGAGCCTTAAAAAGTTAATTATGGAAATACAGTTTGGGCACAAGAGCCTTATCGAAGCATTAACTCTGGAAATCCAGTTAGAGCTTAAGAGCCTTAACCAAAACTTAATTCTGAAAATCCAGCTTTAATCCAAGAGCTTTAACAAAACATTAATTCTGAAAATCCAGTTAGAGCCAAAGAGCCTTAGAAAATATTAATTTTGGAAATCTAGTTAGAGCCTAAAAGCCTTAAAAAAATTAATTCTGAAAATCCAGTTTGGGCCCAAGAGACTTAATGAAGCATTAATTCTAGAAATCTAGTTAGAGCCCAAGAGCCTTAACAAAAAATTAATTTTGAAAATTCAGTTATAGCTTAAGAGCCTTAACAAAAAGTTAATTCTGGAAATCCAGTTTTATCCCAAGAGACTTAACAAAACATTAATTCGTGAAATCCAGTTAGAGTGCAAAAGCCTTAAATAAAATTAATTCTGAAAATCCAGTTTGGGCTCAAAAGCCTTAACGAAGCATTAATTCTAAAAATCAATTTAGAGCCCAAAAGCCTTAATAAAAATTAATTCTGAAAATCCAGTTAGAGCCTAAGAGCCTTAACAAAAAATTAATTCTGGAAATCCAGTTTGAACCAATGTGCCTTAACAAAAAAATAATTCTGGAAATCCAGTTAGAGCTTAAGAGCCTTATCAAAAAATTAATTCTGGAAATCCAGCTTGTGCCCAAAAGCCTTAACGAAGCATTAATTATAAAAATCTACTTAGAGCCTAAGAGCCTTAACAAAAAATTGAATTTGAAAATCCAGTTATAGCTTAAGAGCCTTAACAAAAAGTTAATTCTGTAATCCAGTTTTAAACCAAGAGCCTTAACAAAACATTAATTCTGGAAATCTAGTTAGAGCCTGAGAACATTAACAAAATATTAATTCTGGATATCCAGTTAGAGCCTTAGAGCCATAACAAAAAATTAATTCCAGAAATCGAGTTAGAGCCCAAAATCCTTAAGGAAAAAAAAAGTAATTATGGAAATCCAGTTAGATCCCAAGAGCCATAAAAAAGAATTCTTGAGATCCAGTTAGAGCCTAAGAGACTTAACAAAAAAATTAAATCTCGAAATCGAGTTAGAGCCTAAAATACTTAAGAAAAAAAAAGTAATTTTGGAAATCCAGATAGAGCTAAGAGCCTTAATAAAAAATTAATTCTGAAAATCCAGTTTGGGCCCAAGAGCCTTAACGAAGCACTAATTCTGGAAATCCTGTTAGAGCCCCAGAGCCTTAACAAAAAATTTATTCTAAAAATCCAGTTTGAGCGTAAGAGCCTTAAAAAGAATTAATTCTGAAATCCAGTTTGGGCACAAGAGCCTTAACGAAGCATTAATTCTGTAAATCTAGTTACAGCCCAAGATCCTTAACAAAAAAATTAATTCTGAAAATCCAATTAGAGATTAAGAGCCTTAACCAAAAGTTAATTCTAGAAATCTAGTTTGGGCCCAAGAGCCTTAACGAAGCACTAATTCTGGAAATCCAGTTAGAGCCCAAGAGCCTTAACAAAAAATTAATTCTGAAAATACAGTTAGAGCTTAAGAGCCTTAAAAAATTAATTATGGAAATCAAGTTTGGGAACAAGAGCCTTAACGAAGCATTAATTCTGGAAATCCAATTAGATCCCAAGAGCCTTAAAAAAATTAATTCTGGAAATCCAGTTAGAGCTTAAGAACCTTAACGAAGCATTAATTCTAGAAATCCAGTTAGAGCCCAAGAGCCTTAACAAAAAATTAATTCTGAAAATCCAGTTAGAGCTTAAGAGCCTAAACAAAAAATTAATTCTGGAAATCCAGTTTGGGCCCAAGAGCCTTAACGAAGCACTAATTTTGGAAATCCAGTTAGAGCCCAAGAGCCTTAACAAAAAATTAATTCTGAAAATACAGTTAGAGCCTAAGAGCCTTAAAATAATTAATTCTGGAAATTCAGTTTGGGCACAAGAGCCTTAACGAGGCATTAATGCTGGAAATCCAGTTAGAGCCCAAGAGCCTTAACAAAAAATTAATTCTGAAAATCCAGTTAGAGCTTGAGAGCCTTAACCGAAAATTAATTCTGGAAATCCAGTTTTAATCCAAGAGCCATAACAAAACATTAATTCTGGAAATCCAGTTAGAGCCCAAGAGCCTTAGCAAAATATTAATTCTACATATCCAGTTAGAGCCTAAGAACCTTAAAAAAAAATATTCTGGAAATCCACTTTGGGCCCAAGAGCCTTAACGAAGCATTAATTCTAGAAATCTAGTTTGAGCCCAAGAGCCTTAACAAAAAATTAATTTTGAAAATCCAGTTATAGCTTAAGAGCCTTAACAAAAAGTGAATTCTGGAAATCCAGTTTTAACCCAAGAGCCTTAACAAAATATAAATTCCCGAAATCCAGTTAGAGCCAAAGAGCCTTAGCAAAATATTAATTCTGGAAATCCAGTTAGAGCCTAAGAGCCATAAAAAAAAAATTAATTCTGGTAATCCAGTTTGGGCCCAAGAGACTTAACGAAGTATTAATTCTAGAAATCTAGTTAGAGCACAAGAGCCTTAACAAAAAACTAATTTTGAAAATCCAGTTATAGCTTAAGAGCCTTAAGAAAAAGTTTATTCTGGAAATCCAGTTTTAACCCAAGAGCCTTAACAAAACATTAATTCTCAAAATCCAGTTAGAGCCCATGAGCCTTAGCAAAATATTAACTCTGAAAATCCAGTTAGAGCCTAAGTGCCACAAAAAAATTAATTCTGGAAATCCAGTTTGGGCTCAAGAACCTTAACGAAGCATTAATTCTAGAAATCTAGTTAGAGCCCAAGAGCCTTAACAAAAAATTAATTTTGAAAATCCAGTTATAGCCTAAGAGCCTTAACAAAAAGTTAATTATGGAAATCCAGTTTTAACCTAAGAGCCTTAACAAAATATTAATTCTGGAAATCCAGTTAGAGCACAAGAGCTTTAGCAAAATATTAATACTGGAAATCCAGTTAGAGCCCAAGAGCTTTAGCAAAATATTAATTCTGGAAATCCAGTTAGAGCCTAAGAGCCATAAAAAAAATTAATTCTGGTAATCCAGTTTGGGCCCAAGAGACTTAACGAAGCATTAATTCTAGAAATCTAGTTAGAGCACAAGAGCCTTAACAAAAAACTAATTTTGAAAATCCAGTTATAGCTTAAGAGCCTTAAGAAAAAGTTTATTCTGGAAATCCAGTTTTAACCCAAGAGCCGTAACAAAACATTAATTCTCAAAATCCAGTTAGAGCCCAAGAGCCTTAGCAAAATATTTACTCTGGAAATCCAGTTAGAGCCTAAGAGCCACAAAAAAATTAATTCTGGAAATCCAGTTTGGGCCCAAGAGCCTTAACGAAGCATTAATTCTAGAAATCTAGTTAGAGCCCAGGATCCTTAACGAAAAATAAATTTTGAAAATCCAGTTATATCTTAAGAGCCTTAAAAAAAGTTAATTATGGAAATACAGGTTTAACCCAAGGGCCTTAATAAAAAATTAATTTTAGAGATCTAGTTAGAGCCCAAGAGCCTTAAAGAAAATTAATTATGGAAATCCAGTTTGGGCCCAAAAGCCTTAACGAAGCACTAATTCTGGGAATCTAGTTAGAGCCCAAAAGCCTTAACAAAAAATTAATTCTGAAAATCCAGTTAGAGCCTAAGAGCCTTAAAAAGTTAATTATGGAACTACAGTTTGGGCACAAAAGCCTTACCGAAGCAATAATTCTGAAAATCCAGTTAGAGCCAAGAGCCTTAACATAAAATTACAACTGAAAATCCAGTTAGAGCTTAAGAGCCTTAACCAAAAATTAATTCTGAAAATCCAGTTTTAATCAAAGAGCCTTAACAAAACATTAATTCTGAAAATTCAGTTAGAGCCCAAGAGCCTGAGAAAATATTAATTCTGGAAATCTAGTTAGAGCCTAAAAGCCTTAAAAAAATTAATTCTGGTAATCCAGTTTGGGCCCAAGAGAATTAACGAAGCATTAATTCTAGAAATCTAGTTAGAGCCCAAGAGCCTTAACAAAAAATTAATTTTGAAAATTCAATTATAACTTAAGAGCCTTAGTAAAAAGTTAATTCTGGAAATCCAGTTTTATCCCACGAGCCTTAACAAAACATTAATTCTCGAAATCCAGTTAGAGCGCAAAAGCCTTAAATAAAATTAATTCTGAAAATCCAGTTTGGGCCCAAAAGTCTTAACGAAGCATTAATTCTAAAAATCCATTTATAGCCCGAGAGCCTTAACAAAAAATTAATTCTGAAAATCCAGTTAGAGCCTAAGAGCCTTAACAAAAAATTAATTCTGGAAATCCTGTTTGAACGAAAGTGCCTTAACAAAAAATCAATTCTGGAAATCCAGTTAGAGCTTAAGAGCCATATCAAAAAATTAATTCTGGAAATCCAGTTTGGGCCCAATATCCTTAACGAAGCATTAATTATAAAAATCTAGTTAGGGCCTAAGAGCCTTAATAAAAAATTAAATTTGAAAATCCAGTTATAGCTTAAGAGCCTTAACAAAAAGTTAATTCTGGAAATTCAGTTTTAAACCAAGAGCCTTAACAAAACATTAATTCTGGAAATCTAGTTAGAGCCTGAGAACATTAACTAAATATTAATTCTGGATATCCAGTTAGATCCCAGAGCCTTAACAAAAAATTAATTCCAGAAATCGAGTTAGAGCCCAAAATCTTTAAGGAAAAAAAAGTAATTATGGAAATCCAGTTAGATCCCAAGAGCCATAAAAAAAGAATTCTCGAGATCCAGTTAGAGCCTAAGAGACTTAACAAAACATTAAATCTAGAAATCAAGTTAGAGCCTAAAATACTTGAGAAAAAAAGTAATTTTGGAAATTCAGATAGAGCTAAGAGCCTTAACAAAAAATTAATTCTGAAAATCCAGTTTGGGCCCAAAAGCCTTAACGAAGCACTAATTCTGAAAATCCTGTTAGAGCCCCAGAGCCTTAACAAAAAAATTATTCTAAAAACCCAGTTAGAGCCAAAGAGCCTTAAAAAGAATTAATTCTGGAAATCCAGTTTGGGTACAAGAGCCTTAACGAAGCATTAATTCTGGAAATCCAGTTACAGCCCAAGAGCCTTAACAAAAAATTAATTCTGAAAATCCAATTAGAGCTTAAGAACCTTAACGAAAAATTAATTCTAGAAATCTAATTTTGGCGCAAGAGCCTTAACGAAGCACTAATTCTGGAAATCCAGTTAGAGCCCAAGAGCCTTAACAAAAAAATTAATTCTGAAAATCCAGTTAGAGCTTAAGAGCCTTAAAAAATTAATTCTGGAAATCCAGTTTGGGCACAAGAGCCTTAACGAAGCATTAATTCTGGAAATCCAATTAGATCCCAAGAGCCTTAACAAAAAATTAATTCTGAAAATCCAGTTAGAGCTTAAGAGCCTTAACGAAGCATTAATTCTAGAAATCCAGTTAGAGCCCAAGAGCCTTAACAAAATTTTTTTTTCTGAAAATCCAGTTAGAGCTTAAGAGCCTTAACAAAAAATTAATTCTGGAAATCCAGTTTGGGCCCAAGAGCCTTAACGAAGCACTAATTCTGGAAATTCAGTTAGAGCCCAAGAGCCTTAACAAAAAATTAATTATGAAATTCCAGTTAGAGCCTAAGAGCCTTAAAAAAATTAATTCTGGAAATCCAGTTTGGGCACAAGAGCCTTAACGAAACATTAATTTTAAAAATCCATTTAGGGCCCTAAAGCTTTAACAAAAAATTAATTCTGAAAATCCAGTTAGAGCCTAAGAGCCTTTACAAAAAATTAATTCTGGAAATCCAGTTTGGACCCAAGAGCCTTAACAAAAAATTAATTATGGAAATCCAGTTAAAGCTTAAGAGCCTTATCAAAAAATTAATTATGGAAATCCAGTTTGGGCCCAAAAGCCTTAACGAAGCATTAATTATAAAAATCTACTTAGAGCCTAAGAGCCTTAACAAAAAATTAAATTTGAAAATCCGGTTATAGCTTAAGAGCCTTGACAGAAAGTTAATTCTGGAAATCCAGTTTTAAACCAAGAGCCTTAACAAAACATTAATTCTGGAAATCTAGTTAGAGCCTGAGAACATTAACAAAATATTAATTCTGGATATCCAGTTAGAGCCCTAGAGCCATAACAAAAAATTAATTCTAGAAATCGAGTTAGAGCCCAAAATCCTTAAGGAAAAAAAAGTAATTATAGAAATCCAGTTAGATCCCAAGAGCCATAAAAAAAGAATTCTTGAGATCCAGTTAGAGCCTAAGAGACTTAACAAAAAAATTAAATCTCAAAATCGAGTTAGAGCCTAAAATACTTAAGAAAAAAAAGTAATTTTGGAAATCCAGGTAGAGCTAAGAGCCTTAAAAAAAATTTAATTCTGAAAATCCTGTTTGGATCCAAGAGCCTTAACGAAGCACTAATTCTGGAAATCCGGTTCGAACCCCAGAGCCTTAACAAAAAATTTATTCTAAAAATCTAGTTAGAGCCTAAGAGCCTTAAAAAGAATGAATTCTGGAAATCCAGTTTGGGCACAAGAGCCTTAACGAAGCATTAATTCTGGAAATCCAGTTACAACCCAAGAGCCTTAACAAAAAATTAATTTTGAAAATCCAATTAGAGCTTAAGAGCCTTAACCAAAAATTAATTCTAGAAATCTAGTTTGGGCCCAAGAGCCTTAACGAAGCACTAATTCTGGAAATCCAGTTAGAGCCCAAGAGCCTTAACAAAAAATTAATTCTGAAAATCCAGTTTGAGCTTAAGAGCCTTAAAAAATTAACTCTGGAAATCCAGTTTGGGCACAAGAGCCTTAACGAAGCATTAATTCTGGAAATCCAATTAGATCCCAAGAGCCTTAACAAAAAATTAATTCGGGAAATCCAGTTAGAGCTTAAGAGCCTTAACGAAGCATTAATTCTAGAAATCCAGTTAGAGCCCAAGAGCCTTAACACGAAATTAATTCTGAAAATCCAGTTAGAGCTTAAGAGCCTTAACAAAAAATTAATTCTGGAAATCCAGTTTGGGCCCAAGAGCCTTAACGAAGCACTAATTTTGGAAATCCAGTTAGAGCCCAAGAGCCTTAACAAAAAATTAGTTCTGAAAATCCAGTTAGAGCCTAAGTGCCTTAAAATAATCAATTCTGGAAATCCAGTTTGGGCACAAGAGCCTTAACGAGGCAGTAATGCTGGAAATCCAGTTAGAGCCCAAGAGCTTTAACAAAACATTAATTCTGAAAATCCAGTTAGAGCTTGAGAGCCTTAACCAAAAATTAATTCTTGAAATCCAGTTTTAATCCAAGAGCCATAACAAAACATTAATTCTGGAAATCCAGTTAGAGCCCAAGAGCCCTAGCAAAATATTAATTCTAGAAATCCAGTTAGAGCCTAAGAACCTTAAAAAATAAGGTTAAAGTATGAACCATAAAAACAAGGGAGGTTAGATTTGGATTCGTTAAGGTATGAACCCTAATCGCTAAGATTAGGGTTTTCTCTTTTTGTATTGGTATCACATGTATGCTGGTGGTTTTAATTCGTATTGTCTTTGTTTGGCTGCTGGTCGTGATAGATGGAGAGGGGTTTTTTGAGTCCTACACTTACTAAGAAGGTTGCTACTGTTCCTAATGTTGATATGGATATGTTGTCTGCTAGTATGATAAGGTTAAAGAAAGATGAGGCTGGGAACACCGATGTTGCTCAGCCTAGGCAAGATTTGAGGGCTGTTAATCCTCAAAGTACCACACATCATGATGTGCATGATCAAGTGAAGCCGGTTTCACTTGATGATAGTGGTAATAATTCGAATGGGACATCTGGGGATAAGGTTGACACTTTGTTTGGTGATGTGTCACACGGGGCTGATGAAGGGAAAACGGACAATGATAATGATGATTTGGAACAGCCTAGTGGTACACTTGACTTGGATTTGGCTTCTGATGCCTCTACACAGCGTCATGTGGAAGAGTTGATTACTAATGCGCATAAGAATTTTGATGAAGCCATGAACAAAATTCAACATGATATTGCTACTAATAAGGCTTCCTCGTCTGGGGTTAATGTTACTAATACTCCTTCTTCGATTGCTACTTCTGTCCCTACTGCACCTAAGGTTGATTCTACTAGTGGTAATGAAGTGAAGTCGGGTTCTTATGCAGGTGTTGCTTCTAAAGAATCTAATAAGCACGTGTCTAATTTTCGGAGATTAGAATGCAGCAAAAAGAAGGAAAATGTTGACCTTTCAGTCCCAATGAAAGTAGTGGAAGAGGTGAACATGAGGTTTGAGCATACACTCTATGGATATTTTCTTGGTCAGCGTCTTGCTTTTCCTGTCGTGGATTATTATGTTCGCAATGCGTGGGCTAAGTATGGGTTACAAAAGGTAATGATGAACGCTAAGGGGTTCTTTTTCTTCAAGTTTACTTCGAAGAAAGGTGTTGATGATGTGCTTGATAATGGTCCCTGGTTGATCCGTAATGTTCCTATTATTCTTAAACCTTGGAATTTGAACACTAATTTGTTGAAAGAGGATTTAACTCATATTCCAGTGTGGGTTAAATTTCATGATGTTCCTTTAGCGATGTTCTCTGATGACGGACTTAGTTTGCTTGCTACTTTGATTGGGACTCCCAAGAGATTGGATGCTTTCACTAGTCAGATGTGCAAAGAATCTTGGGGTAGGAGTAGTTTTGCTAGATGTATGATTGAAGTGAAGTCGGATGAGGTTCTTAAGGATAGCCTTACTGTTGAGATTCCTTTACTTGACGGTTTGGGTTCGACAATTGAGAAGATCCGTGTGGAATATGAGTGGAAACCGCCTCGCTGTGATAAATGCAAGGTGTTTGGACATGTTTTGGTGGATTGTCCGAAGGGTGTGCTACCGACTGCTCAATCTTCTAAGAATGTAAATGATGGTTTTCAGACTGTTAACAATAAGAAGAAGGGTAAGCAAGCTGGTTCGAATCCGGGCCGCGGAGGTTTTACCAAACCTGTGGTGGGTAAGCATTTTGAATATCAGCCCAAAAAGGCTCCTCCCGAACCAAAGAAAGCTAAGGTTAGTATGAAGAAGGCTTCTGATGTGGCTAGTACGAGTGGAATCAAGATCACTACTTCTAATCAGTTTGATGCTCTTAATATGGATGATTCAGATGGTTTTGGTATTCCTAAGGTTGTTACTAACAAGGAAGTGGAAGCTGGCAGTACAATGGAAGTTGATAATGATGAGTCGGTTAAGACTGGTACTACATCACAAGACCCTCTTGTGGGTGATATGCAAGAACCACTTGTGAGTGATTCAATGGAAACAATGGAAGTTGGTTCTACTCCTATTGTTGAGAAAATTAGTAAGCTTGAAAAGCTACTGATCGATGGGAAAGCTATTCTTGTGGATGATGCTGGTCATCCTATTCCGTCTACCTCTATCACTAAGAGGACTAACCCATTTTCAAAGGTGGGTGAGGTTGTGGTTACTGATAGCGAAGACGAAGAGGTTATTAACACGTTTGACGAATCAGCAAATCTTTTTGGTGGTGGTCAAGAGCGTGAAGATGAATATGACTATGATGATTATTCGAAGCAAATTTATGATCTTCCAGGGGAATTGGATGCTCTTAATGCCTTTTATGGTGTTAATCTCCAAGGTCGTAGGAAGTAGTTTATTTTTTGTCAAAGTCACTTCTATCATGTGGTTTATGGTTTGTTTTCTTGTTTTGAAAATAGGAAGTATCTTGTTATGTAAGCTCTTCGCCTATGTAACGGGCTGAGATATGAGATTCACCCATATCCATTGTACTTAAACGTTTTTTGGAGTAATATATTTACCGGGTCGTTGACCTTTTACCCAAAAAAAAAAAAAAAACCTTAAAAAATAATATTCTGGAATTCCAGTTTAGGCCCAAGAGCCTTAACAAAAAATTAATTTTGAAAATCCAGTTATAGCTTAAGAGCCTTAACAAAAAGTGAATTCTGGAAATCCAGTTTTAACCCAAGAGCCTTAACAAAATATTAATTCCAGAAATCCAGTTAGAGCCCAAGAGCCTTAGCAAAATATTAATTCTGGGAATCCAGTTAGAGCCTAAGAGCCATAAAAAAAATTAATTCTGGTAATCCAGTTTGGGCCCAAGAGACTTAACAAAGCATTAATTCTAGAAATCTAGTTAGAGCACAAGAGCCTTAACAAAAAACTAATTTTGAAAATCCAGTTATAGCTTAAGAGCCTTAAGAAAAAGTTTATTCTCGAAATCCAGTTTTAACCAAAGAGCCTTAACAAAACATTAATTCTCAAAATCCAGTTAGAGCCCATGAGCCTTAGCAAAATATTAACTCTGAAAATCCAGTTAGAGCCTAAGAGCCACAAAAAAATTAATTCTGGAAATCCAGTTTGGGCTCAAGAGCTTTAACGAAGCATTAATTCTAGAAATCTAGTTAGAGCCCAAGAGCCTTAACAAAATATTAATTTTGAAAATCCAGTTATAGCTTAAGAGCTTTAACAAAAAGTTAATTATGGAAATCCAGTTTTAACCCAAGAGCCTTAACAAAATATTAATTCTGGAAATCCAGTTAGAGCACAAGAGCCTTAGCAAAATATTAATTCTGGAAATCCAGTTAGAGCCTAAGAGCATAAAAAAATTAATTCTGGTAATCCAGTTTGGGCCCAAGAGACTTAACGAAGCATTAATTCTAGAAATCTAGTTAGAGCACAAGAGCTTTAACAAAAAACTAATTTTGAAAATCCAGTTATAGCTTAAGAGCCTTAAAAAAAAGTTTATTCTGGAAATCCAGTTTTAACCCAAGAGCCTTAACAAAATATTAATTCTCAAAATCCAGTTAGAGCCCAAGAGCCTTAGCAAAATATTAACTCTGGAAATCCAGTTAGAGCGTAAAAGCCACAAAAAAATTAATTCTGGAATTCCAGTTTGGCCCAAAGAGCCTTAACGAAGCATTAATTCTAGAAATCTAGTTAGAGCCCAAGATCCTTAACGAAAAATAAATTTTGAAAATCCAGTTATAGCTTTAGAGCCTTAAAAAAAGTTAATTATGGAAATCCAGTTTTAATACAAGAGCCTTAACAAAAAATTAATTCTAGAGATCCAGTTAGAGCCCAAGAGCCTTAAAGAAAATTAACTATGGAAATCCAGTTTGGGCCCAAAAGCCTTAACAAAGCACTAATTATGGGAATCTAGTTAGAGCCCAAAAGCCTTAACAAAAAATTAATTATGAAAATCCAGTTAGAGCCTAAGAGCCTTAAAAAGTTAATTATGGAAATACAGTTTGGGCACAAGAGCCTTATCGAAGCAATAATTCTGAAAATCCAGTTAAAGCCAAGAGCCTTAACAAAAAATTACAACTTAAAATCCAGTTAGAGCTTAAGAGCCTTAACCAAAAATTAATTCTGAAAATCCAGTTTTAATCCAAGAGCCTTACCAAAACATTAATTCTGACAATTCAGTTAGAGCCCAAGAGCCTTAGAAAATATTAATTCTGGAAATCTAGTTAGAGCCTAAAAGCCTTAAAAAAAATTAATTCTAGAAATCCAGTTTGGGCCCAAGAGACTTAACGAAGCATTAATTCTAGAAATCTAGTTAGAGCCCAAGAGCCTTAACAAAAAATTAATTTTGAAAATTCAGTTATAGCTTAAGAGCCTTAACAAAAAGTTAATTCTGGAAATCCAGTTTTATCCCACGAGGCTTAACAAAACATTAATTCTGGAATTCCAGTTAGAGCGCAAAAGCATTAAATAAAATTAATTCTGAAAATCCAGTTTGTGCCCAAAAGCCTTAACGAAGCATTAATTCTAAAAATCCATTTATAGCCCGAAAGCCTTAACAAAAAATTAATTCTGAAAATCCAGTTAGAGCCTAAGAGTCTTAACAAAAAATTAATTCTGGAAATCCAGTTTGAACCAAAGTGCCTTAACAAAAAATTAATTCTGGAAATCCAGTTAGAGCTTAAGAGCCTTATCAAAAAATTAATTCTGGAAATCCAGTTTAGGCCCAAAAGCCTTAACGAAGCATTAATTATAAAAATCTAGCTAGAGCCTAAGAGCCTTAACAAAAAATTAAATTTGAAAATCCAGTTATAGCTTAAGAGCCTTAACAAAAAGTTAATTCGGGAAATTCAGTTTTAAACCAAGAGCCTTAACAAAACACTAATTCTGGAAATCTAGTTAGAGCCTGAGAACATTAACAAAATATTAATTCTGGATATCCAGTTAGAGCCCCAGAACCTTAACAAAAAATTAATTCTAGAAATCGAGTTAGAGCCCAAAATCTTTAAGCAAAAAAAAGTAATTATGGAAATCCAGTTATATCCCAAGAGCCTTAGAAAAAGAATTCTCGAGATCCAGTTAGAGCCTAAGAGACTTAACAAAAAATTAAATCTAGAAATCGAGTTAGAGCCTAAAATACTTGAGAAAAAAAAGTAATTTTGGAAATTCAGATAGAGCTAAGAGACTTAACAAAAAATTAATTCTGAAAATCCAGTTTTGGCCCAAGAGCCTTAACGAAGCACTAATTCTGGAAATCCTGTTAGAGCCCCAGAGCCTTAACAAAAAATTTATTCTAAAAACCCAGTTAGAGCCTAAGAACCTTAAAAAGAATTAATTCTGGAAATCCAGTTTGGGCACAAGAGCCTTAACGAAGCATTAATTCTGGAAATCCAGTTACAGCCCAAGAGCCTTAACAAAAAATTAATTCTGAAAATCCAATTAGAGCTTAAGAGCCTTAACGAAAAATTAATTCTAGAAATCTAATTTGGGCCCAAAAGCCTTAACGAAGCACTAATTCTGGAAATCCAGTTAGAGCCCAAGAGCCTTAACAAAAAATTAATTATGAAAATCCAGAGCTTAAGAGCCTTAAAAAATTAATTCTGGAAATCCAGTTTGGGCACAAGAGCCTTAATGAAGCATTAATTCTGGAAATCCAATTAGATCCCAAGAGCCTTAACGAAAAATTAATTCTGAAAATCCAGTTATAGCTTAAGAGCCTTAACGAAGCATTAATTCTAGAAATCCAGTTAGAGCCCAAGAGCCTTAACAGAAAATTAATTCTGAAAATCCAGTTAGAGCTTAAGAGCCTTAACAAAAAATTAATTCTGGAAATCCTGTTTGGGCCCAAGAGCCTTAACGAAGCACTAATTCTGGAAATTCAGTTAGAGCCCAAGAGCCTTAACAAAAAATTAATTATGAAATTCCAGTTAGAGCCTAAGAGCCTTAAAAAAAAATTTATTCTAGAAATCCAGTTTGGGCACAAGAGCCTTAACGAAACATTAATTCTAAAAATCCATTTAGAGCCCAAAAGCTTTAACAAAAAATTAATTCTGAAAATCCAGTTAGAGCCTAAGAGCCTTTACAAAAAATTAATTCTGGAAATCCAGTTTGGACCCAAGAGCCTTAACAAAAAATTAATTATGGAAATCCAGTTAGAGCTTAAGAGCCTTATCAAAAAATTAATTCTGGAAATCTAGTTTGGGCCTAAAAGCCTTAACGAAGCATTAATTATAAAAATCTACTTAGAGCCTAAGAGCCTTAACAAAAAATTAAATTTGAAAATCCGGATATAGCTTAAGAGCCTTGACAAAAAGTTAATTCTGGAAATCCAGTTTTAAACCAACAGCCTTAACAAAACATTAATTCTGGAAATCTAGTTAGAGCCTAAGAACATTAACAAAATATTAATTCTGGATATCAAGTTAGAGCCCCACAGCCTTAACAAAAAATTAATTCCAAAAATCGAGTTAGAGCCCAAAATCCTTAAGGTAAAAAAAAAAGTAATTATGGAAATCAAGTTAGATCCCAAGAGCTTTAAAAAAAGATTTCTTGAGATCCAGTTAGAGCCTAAGAGCCTTAACAAAAATTAATTCTGAAAATCCAGTTAGTGCTTAAGAGCCATAACCAAAAATTAATTCTGGAAATCTAGTTTGGGCCCAAGAGCCTTAACGAGGCACTAATTCTGGAAATCCAGTTAGAGCCCAAGAGCCTTAACAAAAAATTAATTCTGAAAATCCAGTTAGAGCTTAAGAGCCTTAAAAAATTAATTCTGGAAATCCAGTTTGGGCACAAGAGCCTTAACGAAGCATTAATTCTGGAAATCCAATTAGATCCCAAGAGCCTTAACAAAAAATTAATTCTGAAAATCCAGTTAGAGCTTAAGAGCCTTAACGAAGCAATAATTCTAGAAATCCAGTTAAAGCCCAAGAGCCTTAACAAAAAATTAATTCTGAAAATCCAGTTAGAGCTTAAGAGCCTTAACCAAAAATTATGTGGAAAACTTGAAGGAGGGTTGAATAGTTTTACATCTTTTTAATTCGTTATAAAAGATAGTTTTAGTGTTTTCTTAGTTTTTAAAATTTAGATTCGATAATATATGATCTCAAGTCTTGCACAATATAAACAACTATCAATAAGTAAGATATAGCAATGATAAGTAAAGAAATAAATGAGAGATGGAAAGATCGAACCGCGGGACAAGAGATTTGTAGTGGTTCGGCTACAAGGACACCTTCCTTGCCCTACTCCACTCCCCGAGCACCTAACTCGAGAGTTTTCTTCACTATATCAACAAGCTCCCTTATGGCGGAGAAAACCTTACACACCAATTTACACACCACAACTTCTTCACAACTAAATCACAACTTCTACACAACTTCTTCACACCAATCTACTTCACAACTAACTACTTCACGCCTATCTTCTACACACCAATTTACTTCACAACTAACAACTTCACACCTAGCTTCTTCACTACAATCTAATTCCTAACTTTTCTTCTTCACACCAAACAACTAACTAATCACACAATCAATATACCTAGCACAACTATCTACAATCAAATATTCATAACAATCTTCACAAAGAATTATGTAAATAATCTTGATGATGCACCAACAACTTGGATGTGGAGGTCACAATAAGTTGTAATACTTCTTGTCTTGGAGGATAGAAGTATTCTTCTCTTGCACTTGAAAGGATGATGTTTGAATCACTTTGAAACAAAGAATTATGTATTTATGATCAAAGGATTAAGAGAATTGAAATGGGGATCTAGAACAGAAAGTTTAGGAGTGCAAAAGGTGAGAAAATTCTGTGGGATGAACCAGTATTTATAGGGAGAAAATTTACTGTTCTGGAGCGTGCCGCCCTCCTGAACATTGGATTTTCTTGTCCTTTTGTGAGGAAAATTTTTCTGGATTAGATTTGCCATTTTTGGTTAAAAAATTGAATTCATATATTTATAATGAATTAAACATATTCTTTTAATTCCAAAAGTAATTTTGTAAAAGATATAGAATGTTTAATACATTTTATAAAAATTCTAGTGATTAGAAAAATTTTCTTTGATCATGAAATGCAATAAACACTTTGTTTATTCATACCTTAAGCGATATGGATGCAAAGACAAATATTATGCACTAAAAACTTGTTTACGACATAAGTTTTAGATTAATGAGTTTATGCTTTGTAATTATCAAAACATAGAGATATTGTTAATATGCTAATAATGTTTTTAGACATTATTTATGTCAACAATCTCCCCCTTTTTGATGATTACAAAACCTTAAACTCATTAGGTCTAGAAAATAATTTTTAGACAAGTATTATTAGAGTTTAACATTCTCTTCTCCCCCTTTTTGTAAAATCAAAAAGGTTAGGTCGAGTAAGCTTCGTGACAGAAGATTAAACGGGTAGAATGCTCCCCCTTGATGTATGCTCCCCCTCATTTGAGAGCACCAAGGGAATGAGCTATGGAAATCTTGGCTACACAAAATATTTGAAGAGAACAAGACACATATACATGCAAAGCAATAATTATGCAAATAAAAATAGATTCATTCAAGCATCATAGAAATGATTAGTATTACATCATTCAATATGCATAAAGTATATTTATTACAATAAAACAAAAGAAAAGACATAGTCCTATATTGCCTAAGAGAGCACTTGGACTTGCTTGCAACCCATAGTTGGTTGTTTTATTTGCTTGAAGGAGAATATAAGCATAAAGCTTAGTTGTTAGATGGAGAGTGATATGGAGTGGGATATGGAGCGGAAGAGGAGGATCTTACGATGTTGAATCGTGTTAAGGGTGGTATGGGATGAGGACGAAGATGCAACAAGGGAAATAGTGAGTGTGGTTTGTAACTTGATCCAAGTTGAGAGAGTGAGGTAGGCAATTGTTGTAGGGTGATGATGGAGGTTGCCCTTTGTTGCGTTGTGCAAGATGCATGGCATTGAGATCACTAAGATCATGGATTTGGGATATTTCATCACGGAACTTTTGCTTTTCCATGGCAATACGGAGAGAGTCATTGTGTTGATATGGATGAATTGGGTTTGTGTAGTTGGAATTGTCGTTGGATGGTTGATCAAACTTGTATGGATCATGATAAATGGTTGGAGGATGAGATGAGTGGTTTGGCATGAAGGAAGATGTTTGGCTAATGTTGTATGGTTTGCAAAGAGTATCAAATAAATGTCCTTGTGAATTTGGTGTAAAGTTTGGGAAGTAAGTGGTTGGAGGTGTTGAGTGATTTCCAACTTCATTGGTTATGATGGATTTGTTTCGAGGGCTTTTTCTTCGCCAAACGGGTTTTTCCGTCATTCTTGCAAGCCTTGAGGCTTTTGGTTTTGGTTTGTTTGGAGAAGTCATGAAGGGATGAATGGAGAGTGTGGAAGATTTGGGATATTTATAGTGTAAGATTTGTGTGTTTATGGATGGATAAAGTTTGTTTGGGAGATTAGGACAAAATGTGTTGGTGAAAAATGGGAAATGTAGGTTGAAATGGGCTAAAAAGCAGAAAAGATTCTGTAAACCCGACCATCAGATGGCAGGTCCCCTTAATTAGGGGGCGGTCCCCTTAATGATTAAGGGGGCCGCCTTACAAAATTAAGGGGGCCGCCCATCTGGTGATTTCCAGATTGCTAGAATTAGGTTTTTGGCAGAAAATTTGCAGAAAGGTTGTGTTTTTGGATTTGGATTCAAGCAAGTTCAATTCCTTTAGGCAATATAGCATCTATTCTAATCAAGATATAGCATGCATGCAAAAACACATAAGCAAAAGAGCAAATAAACAACACATAATAAGCAAAAGGAGACAAGTAAAGGCAAGAGCACTTAAACTTCCTAAAGCACCTATCTTAGATCAAAGGCAAAGGCAACTAGTGAGTCAAGCATCTAGTGATGAAACAAGATGACAATGTTATGAGTGATTATGTCCTAGTGTGTGCCTATATGCAACAAATGTGGAGTTGTAATTGTTTCGACTTCTAAATGAAAAGGAAATTCTTAAGAAACAATCCAAAATCTCCTTGATTCGATTTTTGCTCGATCATGAATGTCAAAGATATATATTAGATTATATACCTTGGCAATTTATGTGAGAGTTTATGCATGATTTTGGAAGACAATGTTTTTAGCATTAGTCAACAATGCAAGGAAAATGATGTTCATGTGATTCCTAGATGTGAGAATAATTTTTAAAGAAAATTGATTGGGTTTTACAAAAGAGTTTATGCAAAGAAAATAAACTTTTCCAATCTTTAATTTTGTGCGACATAGATTCCTAGACTCAGAAATGGAGAAGTGGAAGAAAAGAAAGTCTAAAAAAATTTGTCTAAATGCAATAAAATTTAGTCAACTTGTTCCATCATTCCTAATCCTAAACGCAAGTGATTGAATAATTCACGCTTAAGGGGTTTAGTGAATATATCCGCTATGTTATCTTCCGATGCAACCTTTTCTATAGATATGTTCCCTTTTTGTACATTATCCCTAAGAAAGTGGTGGCGTATTTCTATATGTTTAGTCGTAAAGTGTTACACCGGATTTTTACTTAAATCTATCGCACCTTTGTTATCGCACATAATGGGAACGTTTTCTAACCTAATGCCATAGTCTATAAGAGCTTGTTTCATCCATAGTGCTTGTTGACATGCCTTTCCAGCGCTTACATATTCGGCTTCGGTGGTAGAAATAGCAAGAGCGGTTTGCTTCTTCGAAAACCAAGATGTTAGACAACATCCCATAAACGTGCAAATACCGCTAGTGGTTTTTCTAACTACGTAGTCTCCCGCATGATCCGAATCCGCATAGATGATGGTTTCTATGCCGGATCCCTTAGGATACCATAATCCTAAGTGTATAGTGCCTTTAATGTATCGGAAGATACGCTTAACCGCTTCTAGGTGAGAGGTTTTGGAATCCTCTTGAAAACGGGCACAATGGCAGACACTAAACATGATATCGGGTCTACTTGCCGTCAAGTATAGTAAACTACCTATCATTCCTCTATACTTGGTGTTATCTACAGATTCACCTTCATCATCCTTTGTGAGCTTTACTTCCGTAGACATGGGAGTTTTCATGGGTTTTGAGTCTTCTAGGCCAAATTTCTTAAGCATTTCCTTAATGTATTTAGATTGGTTAAAGAATATTCCATCTTTTAATTGTTTTATTTGTAATCCTAGGAAGAAGTTAAGTTCACCCATCATACTCATCTCAAACTCATCATGCATGATTTTGGCAAATTCATCACACATGTCATGACAAGTCGATCTAAATATAATGTCATCAACATATATTTGAACAATGATGAGATTTGGGTCTTTCCTTTTAGTGAAAAGAGTGTTATCTACCATTCCCATAGAATAATCATGTTTAATAAGGAAAGCTTTTAATCGATCATACCAAGCTTTGGGAGCTTGTTTGAGTCCATACAAAGCTTTCTTTAACTTATAAACATAATCAGGTTTTGCAAAATCAATGAATCCTGGAGGTTGTGCCACATATACCTCCTCATTGATAAAACCGTTAAGGAATGCACTTTTCACGTCCATTTGAAATAACTTAAAATCTAGGGCGCATGCATAGTCAAGTAGTATCCTAATTGATTCTAATCTAGCTACGGAGGCATAAGTTTTGTCATAATCAATTCCTTCTTGTTGATTATAACCTTGCGCAACTAACCTAGCTTTATTCCTAGTAACTACTCCATTTTCATCTAATTTATTCCTATATACCCATTTAGTTCCTATGATGGTCATATTCATTGGATTTGGGACTAATTCCCAAACATCATTTGCCTTAAATTGATTTAATTCTTCTTACATAGCTATAACCCAACTTTCATCTTTTAAAGCCTCATTAATATTCTTAGGTTCTATTGCTGAGAGGAAACAAAAGAAATTATTTTTATCTTGAGCTTGTGACCTAAGGGTTCATTGGTTAAGATGTCCTATTATATTATTTAGTGGATGTGACCCAGATTCTTTAACATTTACAATTTTGTTATTTCCTAAGTTAATGTCTTCATTATCATTTTCTATGGGTTTTGTTTTACTAACCTCAATAGCTTCTTCTTCAACTAAGTCATCATCTTCTAAAGGCAAAGTTTTAGGAGGTGGTGGTGTTTCATCAAATGTTACATTTAGTGATTCTTCTACTTTCATGGTATGTTTGTTAAGTATTATATATGCTTTACTATTTTGTGAGTATCCTAAAAATATTCCTTCATATGATTTTGGATCAAACTTAGTGAGGTAATCCTTAGTGTTTAGAATATATCATTTACTTTCAAATACCCTAAAGTAACTTAAGTTTGGTTTTCTACCTCTTAGTAACTCATAAGGAGTTTTTCCTAGAATTCTCCTAATTGATACCCTATTTAAAATAAATGTCGACGTATCTACGGCGTGACACCAAAATTTTTGTGGGATAGATTGTTCATTTAACATTATTCTACTCATTTCTTGTAGTGACCTATTTTTTCTTTCTACTACGCCATTTGATTGAGGAGTACGAGGAGTGGAGAAATTGTGAGATATTCCATTTAAATCACAATATTTTCCGAATTGTACTTCATTGTCAAATTCCCTACCATGGTCCGTCCTAATGGCTACTATTGTGCATCCTAATTTATTTTGAATCATTTTACTAAATATTTTGAATTTTTCAAAGGCTTGGGTCTTGTCACTTAAAAGCCTAGTCCACGTGTATCGTGAGTAGTCATCTACTATTACTAAGGTATATTTGTTTCCTCCATAGCTCCGCACAGCGGATGGACCAAAAAGATCCATATGTAATAATTCTAGGCACCTAGTAGTGGATACTATATTTTTAGCTTTATGACTAGCATGAACTTGTTTTCCAATTTTACATGCATCACAAAAATGCTTGTCATATTTTAGATTAGGCAAATTTCTAACTAATTCCTTAGAGGCTAAAGATTATATTTGTTGCATGTTAGCATGTCCTAATCTCCTATGCCACAATGTGGAGTTTTCATCTAGGGTCGTTAGGCATATTCTATCCTCAGGCTTGTTTCCTAGTTTCATAACATATATGCCTCCTTTCCTAATTCCTCTACATATAATTTTTCCATTCTTAACTATTTCGCTATCCTCTAAGGTAAAGGTGACTCTACATTTATTGTCACATATTTGTCCTATACTAAGCAAGTTATATGTTAAATTATCTACATGCTCTACATTTTCAATAGTAAGTGAGTCTTGAGAAATCGTACCTTTGCCAATGATTTTTCTACGTAAGTCACTACCGAAAATAACATTACCTCCATTATATGCCTTGTATGCAGAGAATAGCTTGCGGTTCCCCGTCATGTGCCTCGAACATCCGCTATCCTTGATCCATTCGTCAGGCTCCAAGTCAATTCCCAAACATATTTCGTCGGTTCCTTTTGCCATAAAACACTTTTCATCTCTTGGTTTTTCTACTTCTTCTTTGTCACTATCACTCCATGTTCCACTAACAAATGTGCCTTGATTTTCATAACCCGGCGGCTTTAGACATTCGCCAATGAGATGATTTGGACTTCCACATCTAAAGCACTTTCTTTCCCGTAGTTGTCGCTTCTATTTCTTTGGAACGGTTTTCTTTCGTCTCGTGATGATCTAGTGAATCTTCCTCGTCTCTTGAAGAATTTCTTGAATTCTCTTACGGCCATTGCATATTCTTCGTCTTCACTTTCGTCACTTGAATCATCATCATCACTAGGTTCCTTTTTGGCTTTTAGAGCAATGGATTTGGTTTGTTCTTTCTTGACTTTGACCGTTTCCGAATCTCTTCTTATAATTTCTTCATGGACCTTCAAGTTGCCAATGAGTTCATCTAGTGATAACGTCATCAAGTTCTTTGATTCTTCAATTGCCGTGACCTTAGCTCGCCATTTCGGATGCAATGCCCTAAGAAATTTCCTAACACAATTTTTACTAGAAAATGTCTCATCAAGTGCTTTTAAACTTGTGATGATAGTGTTAAATTTAGCAAAAGCATTATCAATTGATTCCTCTTCCGGAAATGTAAATTGTTCATATTGTTGTACAAGAAGATCTATTTTGTTATCTTTAACTTGACTATTACCTTGGTGAGTAATTAGTAAAGAATCACAAATTTCTTTTGCGGTTTTACACATAAAAATTCTTTCATATTCTTTGCGTGGTAACGCATTATAAATGACCATTTTAGCCTCATTATTTTTTGCTAGTTTCTTTTTCAAATCATCATTTTGTTTTTCAAAAGATACAATTTCATCCAATTTAGTTTCAACATTATATTGAATATGGGGAAAATCACCAAAGGTAATAATATGCCAAAGATCAAGATCTTTTGATTTCACATAAGTTTCGAATCTATTTTTCCAATATAAAAATCCATCACTTTCAAATAGTGGCGGTCTTTGCATAGATTGCCTTTCTAAATATTTTTCAGATTCCATAGATCGTTACAAGTTTTAAAATACAATATATTTCAAAAATCTTGCTCGACGTGGCTCTTGATACCAATTGTGGAAATCTAGAAGGGGGGTTGAATAGTTTTACGTCTTTTTAATTCGATATAAAATATAGTTTTAGTGTTTTCTTAGTTTTTAAAATTTAGATTCGATAATATATGATCTCAAGTCTTGCACAATATAAACAACTATCAATAAGTAAGATATAGCAATGATAAGTAAAGAAATAAATGAGAGATGGAAAGATCGAACCGCGAGACAAGAGATTTATAGTGGTTCGGCTACAAGGACACCTTCCTTGCCCTACTCCACTCCCCGAGTACCTAACTCGAGAGTTTTCTTCACTATATCAACAAACTCCCTTATGGCGGAGAAAACCTTACACACCAATTTACACACCACAACTTCTTCACAACTTCTACACAACTTCTTCACACCAATCTACTTCACAACTAACTACTTCACGCCTATCTTCTTCACACCAATTTACTTCACAACTAACAACTTCACACCTAGCTTCTTCACTACAATCTAATTCCTAACTTTTCTTCTTCACACCAAACAACTAACTAATCACACAATCAATATACCTAGCACAACTATCTACAATCAAATATTCACAACAATCTTCATAAAGAATTATGTAAATAATCTTGATGATGCACCAACAACTTGGATGTGGAGGTCACAACAAGTTGTAATACTTCTTGTCTTGGAGGATAGAAGTATTCTTCTCTTGCACTTGAGAGGATGATGTTTGAATCACTTTGAAATAAAGAATTATGTATTTATGATCAAAGGATTAAGAGAACTGAAATGAGGATCTAGAACAGAAAGTTTAGGAGTACAAAAGGTGAGAATATTCTGTGGGATGAACCAGTATTTTTAGAGAGAAAAGTTACTGTTCTGGAGCATGCCGGTCCCCTTAATGATTAATGGGACCGCCTAGTATAATTAAGGGGGCCGCCCTCCTTAACGTTGGATTTTCTTGTCCTTTTGTGAGGGAAATTTTTCTGGATTAGATTTGTGATGAGTGGGAATCGCACCAGGCTTTACCTCTCAAGGGATCTTGAGAAGCTTACAACCCCCACCAGGCAGTGTACCTGATCGTTGTAGTATAGTATAGTGACAAGTACCGGGGGATTGATCGTTCAGCTAGGAATAGTGTCGCTAGGATTAGAAAACCTAAATACTAGTTCTAAAGGTGAGAGATGATTCTTTTTGTATTTTTATATTTTTAAGAAAGCAAGTAAAAATCTCGGGTTTGAAGGATTTGGGCAGAATTAGTTGCTAGTCAACTAACCCAATACTAAAGATGCAATCAAAATAAAATACTAAAAATGAAAATAAACTAAATTATACTAAGGTTGTGAGCAATAAGTGGAGAAAATGTGTTTACTTAGATTTCACTACTCCCTAGACATCTTTTACACGTTAATTACTTGTTATAGTTGCATGGATGACGGATTGTATTCCTTAATACCATTCATGGGCTGGCGCACTTAACTCCCCAATCCTATGAGCTCTTATCTCCTCCTATACCATGCCCAGCACAACCATAGGGATTATAAACAGTGACTCATGCATTAAATACAACCAATAAAGACCTAGTGCACATCAGTTCATGTTTCCTAAGACGTTCAAGCATGTCACCATTTGGAAGTCTGCCAGTTTTCTTAAGCCTAACATCGAATTCATTCATCCAATACAATTATAAACAAGTAATCAACACATAATTAACATCTAGGTTTCATTAGATCTAAGCAAACACAAGATAGATCTAGCCTAGCATGATGGAATTAAGAAAAGAACAAGATATAGACAACCAACACATAGACATATTGATTGAATTAAAAGAATACTTATCTCAATTGCACATTAAAGGTATCAAGGGCTTAGAACCCTTGAAAAACCTGTAAAATTCGCACCAAGTTCGTACTTAGGGTTTCTCCAAAACTTCTCCCTTTTTAATGTGAAAATTAGAAAACTATATATAGGAAATAGGGTCTGACGGCGTCAAGACAAAGCTTGTGACGCCATCACCTCGCCGCCAAAATAATTCTCGGACTGCCTTGATCTACTTTTGACGCCGTCATGTGTTATGCATTTCCAGGCCGTCATGAATTTTACTCTTGACGCCCTACTTCGTGACGCCGTCCATTCTGTACTGGGTCGTCATGGAATTTACTCTTGACGCCGTCAGGGTGTTGCTCTTGACGCCGTCAACTACTGTTTCCAGCAAGGAAAATTAAGACTTTGGCATTTTCTTCACTTTTATGCTCCAAAAATGTCCGAATTGCTTCCATTTCCAGATTTCTCTCCCAAAGTACCTAAAATCACAAAAGGAACGATTTAGGGCAATATTTGATCAAATAAATTCAATTCCGGGCTTAAATGACCCCCTAAAAGTGGTTCATTTTTCGCCTCATCATATACCCTTACACTTGAGATTTGCTTGTCCTCAAGCAAATGCGCTTTTATTCTACTCAAAAGACAAGTTAGGGGTCATTTAACACTAATATAAAAGTAATTACAACAAATAATCGTTCCACTTAAGACCAATAGACAAGCACGAAGGTTATACACTAGCACCTCACAAATATTATTTAGATACTCACATCTCTCGGGTGTAATAAAGTATAAATTACAATATGGAAACGGAAGATATCTCTCACTACCTGTCATAGCAAAATAGATTACCATAGGCTTCGGAAAGGATCAAACCTCCACCACATGGCGTAAGCACCTAGGATAAACTATCAAAGAGGTCTTTTAAAGGGTTGTAATGTTAGGTGTAGGGATATGAAATACACGGTTTTGTTGGATAAAGGAAGTTTTACTGGTGGCGAGTTAACAATCTTGGTTAATTACATGTACAATATGGCGTTGCTAAGCCAAGACTAGACTCGACTTAAGCTAATAAATGAAAAATAACAAAAACATAAAATAAATATAGAATGAAACGGGATGGTAGTCCGTATGTTTTTTTCTCTTTTTCCTTTTTCTATTTTTTTTCATTTTCTTGATTTTTTCGATTTTTTTTTTTTTTTTTTTTTTTGCATACACTTTTACCCTACCATCCAAAATAATACATCATAGGGGATGAACATTCCCCTTACACTTGAATCTTTACATACTTTACATTAAACTAATCTAATGACTCGAATTAAGAAAATCAAAAGACTTGGAGTACTTTTAAGATTAACGTACATATGGGGGTAATAATATGATGTTCTTCCCCATTACTCCATAGAATAAGTACTTTCCCATGAGTCCCAATCATCACAAAAGAATATGTACAAGGATATGACTCGACTTAGCAACCATGTAATCAATTAGATAGTTAACTTAGGGTTTAGCAAATAACAATAATGCACAAAAAATGAGCGCATACACGGAAGGTTAAGGCGATTTGGGTGTACTAGGGGTTTCGTGTACTAAAAATGAGTACAACGCTAAGGATGTGGGAAAAATCAGTTGACTTAACTAGCCAAGTAATATGACTTAAATGGTCAAGTAATTGTGATACGGGTTTAACACAAGGGTGATCCTAATGCCTCTTATCATGTAGTAAATCCTACCACACGAATGTAGTCTCACTAGCGGTTTCGGGATGCATCACTAACGCATGTTCTAGAATCTAAATGCTACCGGTACACTCATAAGCACTAATAGTAAATGCTTTTCCTATCAAATCTAAAGGCGAACCTCACATATTTGGGTGGAAAATTTTTTTGAATATACGGTTATGTGCTAGTCATACAATCTCCTATCCATGAGACGCTTGCTATGGCTAAAGTTTCACTCCTAAATGTTGTAAAAAAATTTAAATTTGGCGCTAAAATTGCACTAACAAGTATTTCTCATAATTTTATTACACATCTACTATTAAACAAAACAAACTCAAGCGAAAGTGCATATGTAAGGTATCATCTTTTTACCCTCCCCTTACACTTAAGATGAACATTGTCCCCAATGTTCAATTAAAGATGTAAAAGTTAAAAAGTAAAAAGAATGAAATCAAATACTCCCCTGATTCGCTCGGTATGGATAATAAGGTGGCCAGGTTAAATCTTCCTCCAAGAAAATGAACGATCAAAGCTTCCCTTCCAGAATATAAATCATCTTCTTGTCAAACATAACCTGTAAATTCTGAAAAAATAGACAAAACAACCTCACGTAAAATTAGCGGCATCCTATATAAGTTACTAAATCCTAGAAAACAAGATAAGATATAATGCTTGTGGAATGAAGTTTTCAGATTTCCTGGAGATTATAAAACTTAATAATTCACAAAAACCATAAGACTCCGTTAGAAAAACAAAACCGGTAAAATTTCCAGATTTTTACACGTGACGCCGTCAAGAGTTAACTCGTGACGCTGTCAGAAGTGACCTGCAGAAATTCTTATGTTAAGTTTCCGGAAAATTTCTGGAAAAACTTGGTCCTACTTCCTGGAAAATCCTGCAAAACTTCATTATGACTCAATACAAGCATTTGACTCTAACAAATACTAATATACATGTTCATTTAATATTGTGGAGAATCATGATCGGTTTGTTTCTTAAAAACATATTTGGAGTTTTCCCTTACACTTATCTTTTACAAAAAATACTTTTATGTGGAGTTAAGACTAGGCCAAAACAACAAAGTAAAGTATTTCCACTATTTAGTTTAGAAACATGATCTACCAACAATAAAAATAAAGCATGCATACGGAAGCAAATAACAAACAAACAAAAATAAAATCACACAAAACATGGGTTGCCTCCCAAGAAGCACTTTTCTTTATTTACGAGTCTTGTAGCTAGACTCAAGGTCATGGGTTACTACGTGACCTCATCGTTGGTTCCACTCTCTAGGTCGTCTTCTAAACCAGTATCGCTTTCATAGTGTAAGTACTTCGGGTCTTCGAACTCGAAGATATCTTTTCGATACTTAGAACCAAGCTTACTAACATCCTTAAAGAATCCACATGATAAATCAGAAGTGTTCTTACACCCTCTCCGAACATCTTCATCGCACAAAATAAGTTGGGAACTTATCTTATCAAGCCCGTCACAATCGATCTCCTTAAGGTCTCTTCTCTTGTATGGCGTTTGGTATGAAACCCTCCAAATTCCATCAGCGAAGGTCATAATTCTGTTCCTGTCATCAATTATCAGATTAGTGATCTCGCAAAATGGCGCCCCAAAAACAATTTGTGATAATCTAGGGTCGACATAGTCTTCGATGTTGTCCACGATCGTAAATTCCATAGTAAATGCCATATTTCCTACAAACACCTGGATTTCATGATCCTTACCAACCACTTTCTCTCCCTTGTAAATCATTCCCCATCTGCAGATATTGTTATAATGGAATAGTGACATAAAATTCTTCGGCAGGAATACGTTAATGTAGATGTTATCGAAGTACTTATGACCGATCATGCAGGGGATTTTGAGATTATTCGGATTACGCCATCTTATCTTCCCCGACTCTCCATCCTTCGACCCATATATATTCCCCTCAAGGGAAGGACGATACTCGTACACCTCCTCATTACCCCTACGAAAAATTACCTTCTTAACACCATTGGTGAATAATGCACTACCATCTTTCGCATCAAGGATCACTCCCGATTCATTGATAAATGGTTTCCCAAGAACAAGGTTGGTTAACGTTTGATTGGTGAGAGGATCCACGTCATCGACCACGGTGAGGTCAGTATTGTAAACAAGCTCTCCAATCTTGATTGATAAATTTTTCATTACCCTTTCGCACGCAATGCGTTTTGGGAAGGCCTCATGGTATAAGGAAAGGGGGATTATGTTGACTGGAAAGCTAGGATCTATATGACTATCGGTTAGGAGCTTTTCCTTAATGGTGCAGGAGATCTTGAAAACTTTAGGGTTACTTTCTTTAGTCCTATTGCTACTCCCACTAGTAACATCCTCCATTTTTCTCTCGGGTTCTTCTATAATAGATTTGCCCAAAATGGTTGGATTTCTCTCATGCTCTTCCGATCTCTCTTTCCCTTCATCCAATTTGCCAGATTCTCGCGCGATGTACTGCTCGGATGAGTCGGTAAGTTTTCTGGCCGAATCATGGTCTACCCTTAAGGTCTCATCTTTAGCTGTATGACCAAATTTGTTAGTTTGTTGTTGGGTTGGGTTGGGTATAGAAGCAGATATCGTGGTGATGGTGTTTACGAAATGGATTGGTCCTAGGGGTTGACAGGTTCTTTTCCTTTAGGGGATAGATGTTTGAATAACTTGCTAGGACTTTTTATTTTCACAGGGGAGGTTGGTGGACTCATGACGGTAACAGACTTAACCTCATCAACGTGAAAGGGTTTATTAACAACATGCTCTTTGATAGCAGTTAACAGATTACAAATCTTGTTGTTCATATCAGCCTGCTGTTGTCTAAATTTATCCTCGAGCATAGAGAGCTGTAATTCTTGAGATAGAATGAATTTTTTTAGAGCATCTTCACAGCTTTGCCTAGGAATGCCTTGTGATGGAAAATGCTCGGACCAAGTGAGTGGTGAGGAGTCATTGAAAGATACGCTCCGCGTTTGGTACCCTCTGAAATTAGGTTTATCCTTCCATGCTTCATAGGCCTCGTCAGAAGTTTGAGGACCTTGACCCACGTGTGACGACGTGAATTCGTTATAAGCCCGTTTTGGAAGCTCCATGCAGTTATGAGTCTCGTGAGGGCCATTACATAATTTGCATGTAGAAGCGATTCTGCTTACTTGGCTTGAGGATTTTTGAGCTTCGTAAGGTTTCATGAGAGACTTGACTCGACCTTCAATTTCCATAATCCTACGGTCGGGAGTGCTCGAGTTGTTCGAAGGCAAATATATTGCCTTGACCGTTTTGTTCAAATCACGGGGATCATTCCAACTTTCGTTGTCATAGAGAGCAAGATCTTCTATGAGTTCCCATGATTGTTCCGTACTTAGATCACGTAGCTTACCACCGGCCGATTGGTCAATGGCTCGCCTCGTGGAGAGATCGATATGGTCATAAAAAATACGGACTTGGAGCCAAAGATCTATGCCATGATGAGGGACTTTTTGGAGTAAGTCCTTGAAACGAGTCCATGCTTCATAAAGAGATTCATTTTGACGTTGTTGGAACATCAAGATGTCATTTCTAAGCTTAGTAGTTCTCCCCGGTGGGAAAAATTGAGCAAGGAAACGAGTGGTGAGATCATCCCATGTGGTGATGGATCCCGCGGGTAAACGCTCAAGCCATTGACTAGCTTGATCTCGTAGAGAGAATTGGAATAGGCGTAATCGGGTTGTCTCTCTAGTTGCAACATCTAGGTCTATGGAATCTACGATTTTGAGAAAGTCCTTAAGATGTTGGTTTGGATCTTCGGAACGAAGTCCATGGAATGCACATCCGCTTTGCACCAACCGGATGGTGTCGGATCGCAAGGGGGTCACATTGGCTCCGGTGAGCTCAATGGTGTTTCGGTATCCTTGGTGGCTAGGTTGGGAATATTCTCCTAAGGTTCGGGGCCTAAGAGGTTCTAGTGGTGGGTTTTGTTGTGGTGGGATGACGGGTTCAAAGATGTTCCTATCGTCCATGATGTCGGGTGGTGAAAAGTTACGAACAAAAACACAAAGAAATAAGATAGACTAAAGAAGACCTAAAAATAAAAATAAAATATTACTAGAAAGGAATCTAGCAAGTAGACCTAATAAAAAGAGATTCTAACCTAGACAATAACTATTCCCCAGGCTGCGGCGCCAAAAACTTGATGAGTGGGAATCGAACCAGGCTTTACCTCTCAAGGGATCTTGAGAAGCTTACAACCCCCACCAGGCAGTGTACCTGATCGTTGTAGTATAGTATAGTGACAAGTACCGGGGGATTGATCGTTCAGCTAGGAATAGTTTCGCTAGGATTAGAAAACCTAAATACTAATTCTAAAGGTGAGAGATGATTCTTTTTGTATTTTTATATTTTTTAGAAAGCAAGTAAAAATCTCGGGTTTGAAGGATTTGGGCGGAATTAGTTGCTAGTCAACTAACCCAATACTAAAGATGCAATCAAAATAAAATACTAAAAATGAAAATAAACTAAATTATACTAAGGTTGTGAGCAATAAGTGGAGAAAACATGTTTACTTAGATTTCACTATTCCCTAGACATCTTTTACACGTTAATTACTTGTTATAGTTGCATGGATGACGGATTGTATTCCTTAATACCATTCATGGGGTGGCGCACTTAACTCCCCAATCCTATGAGCTCTTATCTCCTCCTATACCATGCCCAACACAACCATAGGGATTATAAATAGTGGCTCATGCATTAAATACAACCAATAAAGACCTAGTGCACATCAGTTCATGTTTCCTAAGACGTTCAAGCATGTCACCATTTGGAAGTCTGCCAGTTTACTTAAGCCTAACATCGAATTCATTCATCCAATACAATTATAAACAAGTAATCAACACATAATTAACATCTAGGTTTCATTAGATCTAAGCAAACACAAGATAGATCTAGCCTTGCATGATGGAATTAAGACAAGAACAAGATATAGACAACCAACACATAGACATATTGATTGAGTTAAAAGAATACTTATCTCAATTACACATGAAAGGTATCAAGGGCTTAGAACCCTTGAAAAACCTGTAAAATTCGCACCAAGTTCGTACTTAGGGTTTCTCCAAAACTTCTCCCTTTTTAATGTGAAAATTAGAAAACTATATATAGGAAATAGGGTCTGACGGCATCAAGACAAAGCTTGTGACGCCGTCACCTCGCCGCCAAAATAATTCTCGGACTGCCTTGATCTACTTTTGACGCCGTCATGTGTTATGCATTCCCAGGCCGTCATGAATTTTACTCTTGACGCCCTACTTCGTGACGCCGTCCATTCTGTACTGGGTCGTCATGGAATTTACTCTTGACGCCGTCAGGGTGTTGCTCTTGACGCCGTCACCTACTGTTCCCAGCAAGGAAAATTAAGACTTGATGAGGCGAAAAATGATCCGTTTTTAGGGGGTCATTTAAGCCCGAATCCAAATTTATTTGATCAAATATTTCCCTAAATCGTTCCTTTTGTGATTTTAGGTACTTTGGGAGCGAAATCTGGAAAAGGAAGCAATTCGGACGTTTTTGGAGTATAAAAGTGAAGAAAACGCCAAAGTCTTAATTTTCCAAGCTGGGAACAGTGGGTGACGGCGTCAAGAGAAAAACCTTGACGGCGTCAAGTGCAAATTTCATGAATTCCCATGACGGTCCAGTAGAGTTTTGACGGCGTCACGTAGGAAGGGCGTCAAGAGTAAAAGAGTCATGACGGCCTGGAAGTGTCTAAGTCTTGACGGCGTCAGAAGTAGATCTAGGCAGTTCGAGGAGAGTTTTGGCGGCGAGGTGACGGCGTCACAAGATTACTCTTGACGCCGTCAGACCTGTTTTTCTATATATAGTTTTCTAATTTTTCACATTTAAAGAGAGAAGTTTTGGAGAAACCCTAAGGACGATTTTGGTGCAACTTTTACAGGTTTTTCAAGGGTTCCAAACCCTTGATACCTTGCATTGTAATTGAGATAAGTGTTCTTCTAATTCAATCAATATGTCTATGTATTGGTTGTCTATATCTTGTTCTTGTTTCAATTCCATTATGCTAGGCTAGATCTCTTTTGTGTTTGCTTAGATCTAATGAAACCTAGATATTGATTATGTGTTGATTACTTGTTTATTCTTGTTTTGGATGAATGATTTATATGTTAGGCTTAAGAAAACTGGCAGATCTCCAAATGGTAACAGGCTTGAACGTCTTAAGAAACATGAACCGAGGCGTACTAGGTCTTTATTGGTTGTATTTAATGCATGAGCCACTGTTTAGAATCCCTATAGTTGTGCTGGGCATGGTGTAGGAGGAGATAAGAGCTCATAGAATTGGGGAGTTATGTATGCCACCCCATGAATGGTATTAAGGAATACGATCCGTCATCCATGCAATTATAACAAGTAATTAACGTGTAAAAGATATCTAGGGAGTAGTGAAATCTAAGTAAACACATTTTCTCCAATTACTGCTCACAACCTTAGTATAATTAGTTTATTTTCATTTTTAGTATTTTATTTTGATTGCATCTTAGTTTTGGGTTAGTTGAATAGCAACTAATTCCGCCCACTCTTCCAAAACCCGAGATTTTAATTGCTTTCTAAAAAAATATAAAAATACAAAAATAATCATCCCTTACCTTTAGAACTAGTATTTAGGCTTTCTAATCCTAACGACACTATTCCTATGCTGAACGATCAATCCCCCGGTACTTGTCACTATACTATACTACAACGATCAGGTACACTGCCTGGTGGGGGTTGTAAGCTTCTCGAGATCCCTCGAGAGGTAAAGCCTGTTGCAATTCCCATGCTTCAAGTTTTTGGCGCCGTTGCCGGGGAATAGTTATTGTCTAGGTTAGAATTTCTTTTTATTAGGTCTACTTGCTAGATTCCTTTCTAGTAAGATTTTATTTTTATTTTTAGGTTTTCTTTAGTCTATCTTATTTCTTTGTGCCTTTGTCCGTAACTCTTTACCATCCGACATCATGGAAGGTGGTAACATCTTTGAACCCGTCATCCCACCAAAACAAAACCCACCATTAGAACCCGTTAGGCCCCGAACCTTAGGAGAGTACTCCCGACCTAGCCACCAAGGCTACCGAAACACCATTGAGCTCACCGGAGCCAATGTGACCCCCTTGCGATCCGACACCATCCGGTTAGTGCAAAGCGGATATGCATTCCATGGACTTCGTTCCGAAGATCCAAACCAACATCTTAAGGACTTTCTCAAAATTGTAGATTCCATAGACCTAGGTGTTGAAACTAGAGAGACGACCCATTTACGCCTATTCCAATTCTCTCTACGGGATCAAGCTAGTCAATGGCTTGAGCGTTTACCCGCGGGATCCATCACCACATGGGATGATCTCACCACTCGTTTCCTTGCTCAATTTTTCCCACCGGGAAGAACTACTAAGCTTAGAAATGACATCTTGTTGTTCCAACAACGTCAAAATGAATCTCTTTATGAAGCATGGACTCGTTTCAAGGACTTACTCCAAAAAGTCCCTCATCATGGCATAGATCTTTGGCTCCAAGTCCAAATTTTTTATGACCATATCAATATCTCCACGAGGCGAGCCATTGACCAATCGGCCGGTGGTAAGCTACGTGATCTTAGTGCGGAACAATCATGGGAACTCATAGAAGACCTTGCTTTCTATGACAACGAAAGTTTGAATGATCCCCGTGATTTGAACAAAACGGTCAAGGCAATATCTTTGCCTTCGAACAATTCTAGCACTCCCGACCGTAGGATCATGGAACTTGAGGACCAAGTCAAGTTTCTCATGAAATCTTACAATGCTCCTAAGCCTTCAAGCCAAGTGAACAAAATCACTTCTTCATGCGAATTATGTAGTGGTCCCCATGACACTCGTGATTGTGTGGAACTCCCCGGAACAGCTTTTGCGGACTACGCATCCACGCGTACCGACGAAGCGGGAGATAAGTGGTACACTTTCAAGCCCGAGCCAAACCCTTACGGTGATTCATACAACCCCTCTTGGAAAAATCACCCAAACCTTAGGTGGAAACAAAATCAACCCAATTCCTCCAATCCGCCTAATCGCTACCAACCAAACGGTCCACCATCCAACCGTACTTTCAACAACAATCCTTCTAACAACTATGGTAGTACCAACAATCTTGAAGGATTGGTGTCAAAGTTCATGGCATCTCAAGAAGCCCGCATAGCTAGGTTTGAAACCGAATTCAACCAACAACAAACGGAGATGACCAACAAGATTGACAACTTGTTGAAAGCCCTCAACAACCAAGCGTTAATCACACCTAGGAAGGACACTAGGGACACCAATAGTGAAGCCAAATTAAGGATCCCTCATCATCCAAACATGTCCACTTTGTCAATGTTGTCACCATTAAGCCAATTGATAAGGAGATAGAAGAGAGTGACAAGGATGAAGTTAGAGTAGGAGCCGAGATTAAGGATGAGAGTAGGGAAGTTGAGGTTAACAAGGAAGAGGAATTAGAGGAGGTAGAGTCTATAGAAAAGCACTTTGATAAGTTGCCAACCAAGGAAGAACGGGAATACCATAAGGATTTATTCGATAGTCCCGAGAGAACATATATCTTTGGCAACCCCCTTATCAAAATGGGAGACCCCTCTAACATTAACATCCCATGCAATATCGGGCACATGCATATATGGAAAGCTTACATCGACCTTAGATCCCCCGTGAACATCATGACTAGGACTTATTACAATTGGGTGATGAAGAAGCAACTCAATTTTAGGATGATGCCCGGTAAGAATCTGATAAGTAATTTTGCAGGAAGAGTGAAGGGATTACATGTGATTATAGGGAATCTTACCTATGAAATCGATTTTATGATAGTGGAAGACATTCGTCCGGTGATAGATGCTTGCCTAAGCCAAATAGTATTCGGAAAACCATTGGTTGAAGCCACTAGGATGAGTTATGATCCGACTTTAGGGATAGTTAGATTTAAGGAAGAGAAAGATGAGGTTGCCTATCAAATGCCCTACAAGATCGAACAATACCGCCTTCTCTCTAATTTCGAAAAGGAACATAAGCAAGCGGCTTATTATAGGAATGAGGAGGATAGACGTAGGGGAGTAGAATATGTAAAGAATAGGATGCTTGGTTTCTACAAAGAGTGCTTGCAACTAGGTCCGGAATACAAAACTGGTTTAGAAGACGACCTAGAGAGTGGAACCAATGATGGAATCACGTAGTAACCCATGACCTTGAGTCTAGCTACAAGACTCGTAAATAAAGAAAAGCGCTTCTTGGGAGGCAACCCATGTTTTGTGTGATTTTATTTGTTTGATTGTTATTTGCTTCCGTATGCATGTTTTATTTTTATTGCTGGTTGATCATGTTTCTAAACTAAATATGTGGAAATACTTTACTTTGTTGTTTTGGCCTAGTCTTAACTCCACCTAGAAGTATTTTTGCAAAAGATAAGTGTAAGGGGAAACCCCAAATACGTTTTTAAGAAACAAACCGATCATGATTCTCCACAATATTAAATGAGCATGTATATTCGTATTTGTTAGAGTCAAATGCTTGTATTGAGTCATAATGAAGTTTTGCAGGATTTTTCAGGAAGTAGGACCAAGTTTTTCCAGAAATTTTCTGAAAACTTAACATAAGAATTTCTGAAGGTCCATTCTGACGGCGTCAGAGTTTTACTCTTGACGGCGTCAGGAGTTAAAATCTGGAAATTTTACCGGTTTTGTTTTTCTAACGGAGTCTTATGGTTTTTGTGAATTATTAAGTTTTATAATCTCCAGGAGATCTGCAAACTTCATTCCACAAGCATTATATCTTATCTTGTTTTCTAGGACTTAGAAACTTATATAGGATGCCGCCGATTTTACGCGAGGTTGTCTTGTCTATTTTGTCAGGTTTTACAGGTTATGTATGACAAGAAGATGATTTATATTCTGGAAGGGAAGCTTTGATTGTTCATTTACTTGGAGGAAGATTTAACCTGGCCACCTATAATCCATACCGAGCGAATCAGGGGAGTATTTGATTTCATTCTCTTTACTTTTTCACTTTTACATTCTTTACTTGAACATTGGGGACAATGTTCATCTTAAGTGTAAGGGGAGGGTAAAAAGATGATACCTTACATATGCACTTTCGCTTGAGTTTGTTTTGTTTGATGGTAGATGTGTAATAAAACTATGAGAAATACTTGTTAGTGCAATTTTAGCGCCAAATTTAAAAATTTTTAAAACATTTAGGAGTGAAACTTTAGCCATAGCAAGCGTCTCATGGATAGGAGATTGTATGACTAGCACATAACCGTATATTCAGAAAAATTTTCCACCCAAATATGTGAGGTTCGCCTTTAGATTTGATAGGAAAAGCATTTACTATTAGTGCTTATGAGTGTACCGGTAGCATTTAGATTTTAGAACTTGCGTTAGTGATGCATCCCGAGACCGCTAGTGAGACTACATTCGTGTGGTAGGATTTACAACATGATAAGAGGCATTAGGATTACCCTTGTGTTAAACCCGTATCATAATTACTTGACCATTTAAGTCATATTACTTGGCTAGTTAAGTCAACTAATTTTTCCCACACCCTTAGCGTTGTACTCATTTTTAGTACACGATACCCCTAGTACACCCCTCCGAGCCTATCTTTTCGTTTCTAACTTTAAGCGTTTTACTTAAAGGAAGAATTTGTTACACCCCACTTAAATGTACAACCAAATCGCTTTAGCCTTCCGTGTATGCGCTCTTCTTTAGTGCATTATTGTTATTTGTTAAACCCTAAGTTAACTTTCTAATTGATTACATGGTTGCTAAGTCGAGTCATATCATTGTACATATTGTTTTGGGACGATTGGGACTCATGGGTAAGTACTTATTTTATGGAGTAATGGGGAAGAACATCATTTATTACCCCCATATGTACGTTAATCTTAAAAGTGCTCCAAGTGTTTTGATTTTCTTAATTCGAGTCATTAGATTAGTTTATTGTAAAGTATGTAAAGATTCAAGTGTAAGGGGAATTCTCATCCCCTATGATGTATTATTTTGGATGGTAGGGTAAGAGTGTATGCAAAAAAAAAAAAAAAAAAAAAAAAAAATTAAGAAAAAAAAATTAAGAAAAAAAAAAAAAAAAAAAAAAACATACGGACTACCATCCCGTTTCATTCTATGTTTATTTTATGTTTTTGTTATTTTTCATTTATTAGCTTAAGTAGTGTCTAGTCTTGGCTTAGCAACGCCATCTTGTACATGTAATTAACCAAGATTGTTAACTCGCCACCAGTAAAACTTCCTTTATCCAACAAAACCGTGTATTTCATATCCCTACACCTAATGTTACAACCCTTTAAAAGACCTCTTTGATAGTTTATCCTAGGTGCTTACGCCATGTGGTGGAGGTTTGACCCTTTCCCAAGCCTATGGTAATCTATTTTGCTATGACATGTAGTGAGAGATATCTTTCGTTTCCATATTGTAATTTATACTTTATTACACCCGAGAGATGTGAGTATCTAAACACTATTTGTGAGGTGCTTGTGTATGACCTCCGTGCTTGTCTATTGGTCTTTAGTGGAACGATTATTTGTTGTAATTACTTTTATATTAGTGTTAAATGACCCCTAACTTGTATTTTGATTAGAATAAAAGCGCATTTGCTTGAGGACAAGCAAATCTCAAGTGTAAGGGTATATGATGAGGCGAAAAATGATCCGTTTTTAGGGGGTCATTTAAGCCCGAATCCGAATTTATTTGATCAAATATTGCCCTAAATCGTTCCTTTTGTGATTTTAGGTACATTGGGAGCGAAATCTGGAAAAGGAAGCAATTCGGACGTTTTTGGAGCATAAAAGTGAAGAAAACGCCAAAGTCTTAATTTTCCAAGCTGGGAACAGTGGGTGACGGCGTCAAGAGCAAAACCTTGACGGCGTCAAGAGCAAATTTCATGAATTCCCATGACGGTCCAGTAGAGTTTTGACGGCGTCACGTAGGAAGGGCGTCAAGAGTAAATGAGTCATGACGGCCTGGAAGTGTCTAACTCTTGACGGCGTCAGAAGTAGATCTAGGCAGTCCGAGGAGAGTTTTGGCGGCGAGGTGACGGCGTCACAAGATTACTCTTGACGCCGTCAGACCTGTTTTTCTATATATAGTTTTCTAATTTTTCACATTTAAAGAGAGAAGTTTTGGAGAAACCCTAAGGACGATTTTGGTGCAACTTTTACAGGTTTTTCAAGGGTTCCAAACCCTTGATACCTTGCATTGTAATTGAGATAAGTGTTCTTCTAATTCAATCAATATGTCTATGTGTTGGTTGTCTATATCTTGTTCTTGTTTCAATTCCATTATGCTAGGCTAGATCTCTTTTGTGTTTGCTTAGATCTAATGAAACCTAGATATTGATTATGTGTTGATTACTTGTTTATTCTTGTTTTGGATGAATGATTTATATGTTAGGCTTAAGAAAACTGGCAGATCTCCAAATGGTAACATGCTTGAACGTCTTAAGAAACATGAACCGAGGCGTACTAGGTCTTTATTGGTTGTATTTAATGCATGAGCCACTGTTTACAATCCCTATAGTTGTGCTGGGCATGGTGTAGGAGGAGATAAGAGCTCATAGAATTGGGGAGTTATGTATGCCACCCCATGAATGGTATTAAGAAATACGATCCGTCATCCATGCAATTATAACAAGTAATTAACGTGTAAAAGATATCTAGGGAGTAGTGAAATCTAAGTAAACACATTTTCTCCAATTACTGCTCACAACCTTAGTATAATTAGTTTATTTTCATTTTTAGTATTTTATTTTGATTGCATCTTAGTTTTGGGTTAGTTGAATAGCAACTAATTCCGCCCACTCTTCCAAAACCCGAGATTTTAATTGCTTTCTAAAAAAATATAAAAATACAAAAATAATCATCCCTCACCTTTAGAACTAGTATTTAGGCTTTCTAATCCTAGCGACACTATTCCTAAGCTGAACGATCAATCCCTCGGTACTTGTCACTATACTATACTACAACGATCAGGTACACTGCTTGGTGGGGGTTGTAAGCTTCTCAAGATCCCTCGAGAGGTAAAGCCTGTTGCGATTCCCACGCATCAAGACTTTGGCGTTTTGTTCACTTTTATGCTCCAAAAATGTCCGAATTGCTTCCTTTTCCAGATTTCCCTCTCAAAGTACCTAAAATCACAAAAGGAACGATTTAGGGCAATATTTGATCAAATAAATTCAATTCCGGGCTTAAATGACCCCCTAAAAGTGGTTCATTTTTCGCCTCATCAATTTGCCGTTTTTGGTTAAAAATTTGAATTCATATATTATATTGAATTAAACACATTCTTTTAATTCCAAAAGTAATTTTGTAAAAGATATAGAATGTTTAATACATTTTATAAAAGTTCTAGTGATTAGAAAAATTTCCTTTGATCATGAAATGCAATAAACACTTTGTTTATTCATACCTTAAGTGATATGGATGCAAAGAAAAATATTAAGCAATAAAAACTTGTTTACGTCATAAGTTTTAGATTAATGAGTTTATGCTTTGTAATTATCCAAACATAGAGATATTGTTAATATGCTAACAATGTTTATAGACATTATTTATGTCAACAAATTAATTCTGGAAATCCAGTTTGGGCCCAAGAGCCTTAACGAAGCACTAATTCTGGAAATCCAGTTAGAGCCCAAGAGCCTTAACAAAAAATTAATTCTGAAATTCCAGTTAGAGCCTAAGAGCCTTGATGTGTGCTTTTTCACACATCCTTTTTAGGCTTAAATCAGACCAAATACACCAAATACTAACCAAATATGCCAAGAGAATGTGTGTTTTGTATTTGTGTATGCGCAGGTACGGATATGTGAAAAATGAACAAAAACGAAGCCAAAACCGACAAAAACGAGCACGAGATTGGAAAAAGGTCAAAAGCCAGAGCTGGGGAAGCAAAATAATCAATAAAATCTCAAAATGTCATTAGGAGTACTCAGAGAATCACAAAGTTGCATAATTAGTCCCTGGTCAAAGATTTGAAGATATGGCAACTTTAGTCCCTGCATTTTTAGAGTTTTGCAAAAATGGTCCCTTGATGAAATATTCAAAATCAACCCTCCAAGAATTGATAAATGTCAATTCAAGCCCTTGGAATAAGTTTTGAAGATTTTATAGAAGTGGTCCCTATAATTTCAGAATCTACAAAAAGGGTCCTTGTCAATTTTATCCTTGATTCTAATACTAAATACTACAAACCGGACTCCAAATAATAAACCCTAACAATCCCAAGCCCAACCATAAAAAAACCCACCACCCTTAAACCAATCCAAGCCCACCACCAATAATATTACCCGATCCAAACTTACCCTGGTCAAACAAACCCACCAAGTCAACACCTAATAATAATACCCAATCCCAAATTTACCGCCCCCCCAAATTCATACCCATACCCAGAAAATTACTGTAGCTTAGAACCCTAACTTTCACCATCACTTAATTACCCCATGAAACAATTATTACCTCATGATTAAGTGTTTCTAGAAGGCTCAGGCACGTGTCAGAGGGGTCAGAAACACAACCCACAGGGAATGCCACGCTGGCAATCCGTGTGAGGAAACATGATCCAAGGGATGTGATTAACGATTGGTGAGCAAGGGTTATCAAACGGCTATGAATGGACTCAAAGAAGCACAAGGTCGTGGATCGATGACATGGACTATCTAGGACCTTCTCCTCTCAAGCTATAAATACTCCCTCCTCACAAACGTTTTGGAGCTGTTAGATTTTCAGTAGTTAGTAGTAGTTAAGTAGGAATAGGTGTAGATTTTTTAGTTTAAATTTCTGTTTTAATTGTAACCATTTTTAATTTGTACTCAGTTTTTAGTTAATAAAAAATTTCAGTTCAATATACAATTTCAGCTTTTATTTAGTTATTGTTAAAATTCTAATTACTGTTGCATTAGTTTCTGTCTAATAAATTTTTAGTTTACTCAATTCCTATCTTATTTTGTTAATCCAGTTTATAAATATAGTAGCACAAGTGGTATAAGCTTTTATAAGCTCTTCATTCCACTGTCATAAGCTCATAAAAGCTGATCAATAGCTTTTGTGAGTTTATATTATTTGTTAAATCTCATTAGCTCATTCTCCCTTTTGGATAAGCTCAGTAAGCTTCTCTATATCTTTTCTGAGTCTATCTCAGCTTCTATAAGTATTAAGTCTCATTTTGCAATCTCTCAAGTAAGTTTTCCTTTTCCACTACTGCATTCATAGTTTAGCTTTTATTTTTGGTTTAAATCTGCTTAGCTAGCCTAGTATAGCTGTAGTTAGATCATATATGTGCTTATTCTAGGTTTTGGTATACCTACTACTTAGTTCACATTTCCACTGCCTTAATATAGCGTAGATTGCATTTGGTGTTCCTGTTGTTGGTTACTGCATTATAAGTGTTTATTTAACTTTAATTAAGTTTAGGCAATCTGTTAGGATAATAAAAACAGTAGGTGCAAGCTTATAATTCATAGTTGTAGTATAAATCTATAGTTTAAGGGGTGTTTGGATCTATTGCTTTCTGTGGACTCTTGTGGTAATTTAACTGAATACTCTGCACACCTAGATTACTTTAGGAATAGCTAATTTAGTTCAGTCATAAAACACATAGGATATATAGCAAAAGTCAAAGATGGCGTGGGATTAAAATAACTGTTTGCATCTGTTAATGGAGAATCTGCCTTAGCTTAACTCTATTATATTTTGTGTTTGTATAGTGGATTGATGTGTTGAAACATCATTATTATACTCTTAGGATAAGATTTAAACTGCTCAAATTTCAAATTAGTCAAAGTTAGGATTGCAAATAAAAAGTCAATTATGCAGTCCAATAGCTGCTGATTTCAGGGTATTTTAGAAAATTATAGTAGTTTGTAGGTGTGATTTTTTTGTGGAATTAGAATCTCTATAGTGCCAAGTTGGTTTTGCCCCCCTGAATTTCTAGATTGTAGCTTATTTGTACTGCTAAATTGGCTTATCAGTTAAGGTGATTGAGCTAGTTTCTGTTCTCTAGTATAGGGCTGCAAGTGAGTTTGGTTGTTCATTATATGTGATACATTGCTCATTTAAGTTCCATTGTGCCTGAAGTAGCTTTTCTCATTGAGCTTTTGCATTTAGCTTATCTGTTGCTTATACTACTTATCTAAATAAGTGCTTATTTCAGCTGTTTGATCCATGTCTGTGCTTCTGAGTTCCATTTGGCTTTACTACTGATAATTTGAGCTTATTTGAATCTAAAAAGCAATTGGTCAAAGTTTCAAAAAGATTGGTCAAGGAGTGCTTATAAATAAGCACTCCTATTAAGCTGTTTTCAAGCTAAAAAGCTGTTTCAGTACTTATTTTTCACTTTTTATATTTTTCTTAAGTTTAAAACATTATTTTAGAATTTCCCTGAATTTTTCATATTTTTCCAAGTTGATTTACTATTTTTCTTATTTCATTTACATTTTTAATCAAATTTTAATACTTTTTAATTACTAAAAAATCCAAAAAAATCAGAAAAAGAGTAGAAAAATCAAAAAATATTTTAGAAATTTATTTTCATTTATTTTAGAATTTTAGAAATTTAATTTGCATTTTTCCAATTTATTTTGAATTTTATTTGAATTTTTAATTAGATTTAATAGTTTTTAATTCCAAAAAAATTACATAAAAAGCCAAAAAAATTAGTTTTTAGTTTTAAAATTACTTTTTAGTTATTTTATAATTTTCAAAATTTACTTTTCATTTTTCTCACCTTATTTTCATTTTCTTTTAATTTTTAATTAGTATAATTAGTTTTTAATTCATAAAAAATAAATAAAAAGTCAAAAAAATATTTTTCCTTTTCTCAAAATTTTCTTTTATCATTTTTAACTTTTAAAAATTATTTTCAAGTCCGTATGAGTAGTGTAGCTCAAAATTCACTTTTTATTTCGTGGACGTTTATTTTATGTTTAAGCTTTCGATTTCGATTTTACGTTACGTTTTAAGTTTCCTTATTTGATTTACGTGCTTAATTAGTTAATTATGCCTCATTTACTTATTCATTAGTATAATCTCATCAAAATCACTTTTTACCACTTTCACGACACGTTTCACGATTCGGAAATTAAAAATTCCATTCACACCTTCGTTGGGACATGACCCGGGGAAATACTTTCCTAAGCATTTCTTTGGAAAAATAAACCTATACTAAAATGATAACATCAAGCCTTAAAAAAATTAATCCTGGGAATCGAGTTTGGGCCCAAGAGATTTAACGGAGCATTAATTCTAGAAATCTAGTTAGAGCCTAAGAGCCATTAAAAATATAATTCAGTTATAGCTTAAGAGCCTTAACAAAAAGTTAATTCTAGAAATCCAGTTTTAACCCAAGAGCCTTAATAAAACATTAATTTCGAAAATCTAGTTAGAGCCCAAGAGCCTTAGCAAAATATTAATTCTGGAAATCCAATTAGAGCCTAAGAGCCATTAAAAATATAATTCTGGAAATCCAGTTTGGGCCCAAGAGCCTTAACGAAGCATTAATTATAAAAATCTAGTTAGAGCCCAAGAGCCTTAACAAAAAATTAATTTTGAAAATCCAGTTATAGCTTAAGAGCCTTAAAAAAATTTAATTATGGAAATCCAGTTTTAACCCAAGAGCCGTACCAAAACATTAATTCTAGAAATCCAGTTAGAGCTCAAGAGCCTTAAATAAAATTAATTATGGAAATCCAGTTTGGGCTTAAAAGCCTTAACGAAGCACTAATTCTGGGAATCCAGTTAGAGCCCAAGAGCCTTAACAAAAAATTAATCCTGAAAATCCAAGATAACCTAAGAGCCTTAAAAAGGTTAATTCTGGAAATCAAGTTTGGGCACAAGAGCCTTATCGAAGCATTAATTCTGGAAATCCAGTTAGAGCCCAAGAGCCTTAACAAAAATTAATTCTGAAAATCCAGTTAGAGCTTAAGAGCCTTAACCAAAAATTAATTCTGGAAATCCAGTTTTAATCCAAGAGCCTTACCAAAACATTAATTCTGGAAATCCCGTTAGAGCCCAAGAGCCTCACCAAAATATTAATTATAGAAATCCAGACAGAGCCTAAGAGCCTTAAAAAAATTAATTCTGAAAATCCAGTTTGTGCCCAAGAGCCTTAACGAAGCATTAATTCCAGATATCAAGTTAGAGCCCAAGAGCCTTAACAAAAAATTAATTTTGAAAATCCAGTTATAGCTTAAGAGCCTTAACAAAAAGTTAATTCTGGAAATCCAGTTTTAACCCAAGAGCCTTAACAAAACATTAATTCTCAAAATCCAGTTAGAGCCCAAGAGCCTTAGCAAAATATTAACTCGAGAAATCCAGTTAGTGCCTAAGAGCCATAAAAAAATTAATTCTGGAAATCCAGTTTTGGCCCAAGAGCCTTAACGAAGCATTATTTCTATATATCTAGTTAGAGCCCAAGAGCCTTAACAAAAAATTAATTTTGAAAATCCAGTTAAAGCTAAAGAGCCTTAACAAAAAGTTAATTCTGGAAATCCAGTTTTAACCCAAGAGCCTTAACAAAACATTAATTCTCAAAATCCAGTTAGAGCCCAAGAGCCTTAGCAAAATATTAACTCTGGAAATCCAGTTAGAGCCTAAGTGCCATAAAAAAATTAATTCTGGAAATCCAGTTTGGGCCCAAGAGCCTTAACGAAGCATTAATTCTAGAAATCTAGTTAGAGCCCAAGAGCCTTAACAAAAAATTAATTTTGAAAATCCAGTTATAGCTTAAGAGCCTTAAAAAAAAGTTAATTCTAGAAATCCAGTTTTAACCCAAGAGCCTTAACAAAACATTAATTCTAGAAATCCACTTAGAGCGCAAAAGCCTTAACAAAATATTTAATTCTGAAAATCCAGTTAGAGCCTAAGAACCTTAAAAAAGTTAATTCTGGAAATCCAGTTTGGGCACAAGAGCCTTATCGAAGTATTAATTCTGGAAATCCCGTTTGAGCCCGAGAGACTTAACAAAAAATTAATTCTGAAAATCCAGTTAGAGCATAAAAGCCTTAACCAAAAATTAATTCTGGAAATCCAGTTTTAATCAAAGAGCCTTAACAAAACATTAATTCTGGAAATCCAGTTAGAGCCCAAGAGCCTTAGCAAATTATTAATTCTAGAAATCCAGTTAGAGCCTAAAAGCCTTAAAAAATTAATTCTGGAAATCCAGTTTGGGCCCAAGAGACTTAACGAAGCATTAATTCTAGAAATCTAGTTAGAGCCCAAGAGCCTTAACAAAAAATTAATTTTGAAAATTCAGTTATAGCTTAAGAGCCTTAACAAAAAGTTAATCCTGGAAATCCAGTTTTAACCCAAGAGCCATAACAAAACATTAGTTCTGGAAATCCAGTTAAAGCGCAAAAGCCTTAAATAAAATTAATTCTGAAAATTCAGTTTGGGCCCAAAAGCCTTAACGAAGCATTAATTCTAAAAATCCATTTAGAGCCCAAAAGCCTTAACAAAAAATTAATTCTGGAAATCCAGTTAGAGCTTAAGAGCCTTAACCAAAAATTAATTCTGGAAATCCAGTTTTAATCCAAGAGCCTTAACAAAACATTAATTCCAGAAATCCCGTTAGATCCCAAGAGCCACACCAAAATATTAATTCTGGAAATCCAGTTAGAGCATAAGAGCCTTAAAAATTTTATTCTGAAAATCCAGTTTGGACACAAGAGCCATAACGAAGCATTAATTCTAGATATCTAGTTAGAGCCAAAGAGCCTTAAAAAAGTTAATTATGAAAATCCAGTTTTAACCCAAGAGCCTTAACAAAACATTAATTCTGGAAATCTTGTTAGAGCTCAAGAGCCTTAAATAAAATTTATTATGAAAATCCAGTTTGGGCCCAAAAGCCTTAACGAAGCACGAATTCTGAGAATCCTGTTAGAGCCCAGATCCTTAACAAAAAATTAATTCTGAAAATCCAGTTAGAGCCTAAGAGCCTTAAAAAAGTTAATTCTGGAAATCCAGTTTGGGCACAAGAGCCTTATAGAAGCATTAATTCTGGAAATCTAGTTAGAGCCAAGAGCCTTAACAAAAAATTAATTCTGAAAATCCAGTTAGAGTTTAAGAGCCTTAACCAAAAATTAATTCTGAAAATCCAGTTTTAATCCAAGAGCCTTAACAAAACATTAATTCTGTAAATCCAGTTAGAGCCCAAGAGCCTTAGCAAAATATTAATTCTGGAAATCCAGTTTGGGCCCAAGAGCCTTAACGAAGCATTAATTCTAGTAATCTAGTTAGAGCCCAAGAGCCTTAACAAAAAATTAATTTTGAAAATCCAATTATAGCTTAAGAGCCTTAACAAAAAGTTAATTCTGAAAATCCAATTTTAACCCAAGAGCCTTAACAACACATTAATTCTAGAAATCCAGTTAGAGCCCAAGAGCCTTAAATAAAATTAATTCTGGAAATCCAGTTTCGGCCTAAAAGCCTTAACGAAGCATTAATTCTAAAAATCCATTTAGAGCCCAAGAGCCTTAACAAAAAATTAATTATGAAAATCCAGTTATAGCCTAAGAGCCTTAACAAAAAATTAATTCTGGTAATCTAGTTTAAACCCAAAAGCCTTAACAATCATTAATTCTGGAAATCCAGTTAGAGACCAAGAGCCTTAACAAAACATTAAATCTGGAAATCCAGTTAGAGCTTAAGAGCAGTAACAAAAAATTAATTTTGCTAATCCAGTTTTAACCTAAGAGCCTTAACAAAATATTAATTCTGGAAATCTAGTTAGAGCCCAAGAGACTTAACAAAAAATAAATTATGAAAATCCAGTTAGAGCCTAAGAACATTAACAAAAAATAAATTATGGAAATACAGTTTGAAACCAAGAGCCTTAACAAAACATTAATTCTGGAAATCCAGTTAGAGCCTAAGAGCCTTATTAAAAATTTAGTTCTGGAAATCCAGTTAGGGCCCAATAGCCTTAACGAAGTATTAATTCTAGAAATCCAGTTATAGCCCAGGAGCCTTAACAAAAAATTAACTCTGAAAATCCAATTAGAGGTTAAGAGCTTTAACAAAAACTTAATTCTGGCAATCCAGTTTTAACCCAAGAGCCTTAACAAAAACATTGATTCTGGAAATCTAGTTAGAGCCAAAGAGACTTACCAAAAAATTAATTCTGGAAATTCAGATAGAGCCCCAGAGAATAAACACAAGAGTAATTCCAGAAATCGAGTTAGAGCCCAAGATTCTTAAGAAAAAAAAAAAGAAATTCTGGAAATCCAGTTAGAGCCCAAAAGCCTTAAAAAAGAAATCTTGAAATCCAGTTAGAGCCTGAGAGTCTTAACAAAAAATAAATTCTAGAAATCGAGTTAGAGCCCAGAATCCTTAAGAAAAAAAAATAATTTTGGAAATCCAGATATAGCTAAGAGCCTTAACAAAAAAAAATTTGGAAATCCAGTTTGGGCCCAAACGAAGCACTAATTCTGGAAATCCAGTTAGAGCCCAAGAGCCTTAACAAAAAATTAATTCTGAAAATCAAGTTAGAGCCCAAGAGCCTTAAAAAAATTAATTCTGGAAATCCAGTTCGGGCACAAGAGCCTTAACAAAGCATTAATTCTGGAAATCCAGTTAGAGCCCAAAAGCCTTAACAAAAAATTAATTCTAAAAATCCAATTAGAGCATAAGAGCCTTAACGAAAAATTAATTCTGAAAATCCAGTTTGGGCCCAAGAGCCTTAACGAAGTATTAATTCTAGAAATCTAGTTAGAGCCCAAGAGCCTTAACAAAAAATTAATTTTAAAAATCCAGTTATAGCTTAAGAGCCTTAAAAAAAAGTTAATTCTAGAAATCCAGTTTTAACCCAAGAGCCTTAACAAAACATTAATTCTCGAAATCCACTTAGAGCGCAAAAGCCTTAAATAAAATTAATTCTGAAAATCCAGTTTGGGCCCAAAAGGCTTAACGAAGCATTAATTCTAAAAATCCATTTAGAGCCCAAGAGCCTTAACAAAAAATTAATTCTGAAAATCTAGTTATAGCCTAAGAGCCATAACAAAAAAATAATTCTAGAAATCTAGTTTAAACCCAAAAGCCTTAACAAATCATTAATTTTGAAAATCCAGTTAGAGACCAAGAGCCTTAATAAAACATTAAATCTGAAAATCCAGTTAGAGCTTAAGGGCAGTACCAAAAAATAAATTTTGCTAATCCCGTTTTAACCTAAGAACCTTAACAAAATATTAATTCTTGAAATCTAGTTAGAGACCAAGAGACTTAACAAAAAATAAATTCTGAAAATCCAGTTACACCCTAAGAACATTAACAAAAAATTAATTATGGAAATACAGTTTGAAACCAAGAGCCTTAACAAAACATTAAATCTGGAAATCCAGTTAGAGCCCAAGAGCCTTAACAAGAAATTAATTCTGGAAATCCAGTTAGAGCCTAAGAGCCTTATCAAAAACTTAAGTCTGGAAATCCAGTTAGGGCCCAAGAGCCTTAACGAAGTATTAATTCTGGAAATCCAGTTATAGCCCAAGAGCCTTAACAAAAAATTAACTCTGAAAATTGATGAGGCGAAAAATGATCCATTTTTAGGGGGTCATTTAAGCCCGAATCCGAATTTATTTGATCAAATATTGTCCTAAATCGTTCCTTTTGTGATTTTAGGTACTTTGGGAGCAAAATCGGGAAAAGGAAGCAATTCGGACGTTTTTGGAGCATAAAAGTGAAGAAAACGCCAAAGTCTTAATTTTCCAAGCTGGGAACAGTGGGTGACGGCGTCAAGAGAAAACCTTGACGGCGTCAAGAGCAAATTTCATGAATTCCCATGATGGTCCAGTAGAGTTTTAACGGCGTCACGTGAGAAGGGCGTCAAGAGTAAAAGAGTCATGACGGCCTGGAAGTGTCTAACCCTTGACGGCGTCAGAAGTAGATCTAGGCAGTCCGAGGAGAGTTTTGGCTACGAGGTGACGGCGTCACAAGATTACTGTTGACGCCGTCAGACCTGTTTTTCTATATATAGTTTTCTAATTTTTAACATTTAAAAAGAGAAGTTTTGGGAGAAACCCTAAGGACGATTTTGGTGCAACTTTTACAGGTTTTTCAAGGGTTCCAAACCCTTGATACCTTGCATTGTAATTGAGATAAGTGTTCTTCTAATTCAATCAATATGTCTATGTGTTGGTTGTCTATATCTTGTTCTTGTCTCAATTCCATTATGCTAGGCTAGATCTCTTTTGTGTTTGCTTAGATCTAATGAAACCTAGATATTGATTATGTGTTGATTACTTGGTTATTCTTGTTTTGGGTGAATGATTTATATGTTAGGCTTAAGAAAACTGGCAGATCTCCAAATGGTAACATGCTTGAACGTCTTAAGAAACATGAACCGAGGCATACTAGGTCTTTATTGGTTGTATTTAATGCATGAGCCACTGTTTACAATCCCTATAGTTGTGCTGGGCATGGTGTAGGAGGAGATAAGAGCTCGTAGAATTGGGGAGTTATGTATGCCACCCCATGAATGGTATTAAGGAATACGATCCATCATCCATGCAATTATAACAAGTAATTAACGTGTAAAAGATATCTAGGGAGTAGTGAAATCTAAGTAAACACATTTTCTCCAATTACTGCTCACAACCTTAGTATAATTAGTTTATTTTCATTTTTAGTATTTTATTTTGATTGCATCTTAGTTTTGGGTTAGTTGAATAGCAACTAATTCCGCCCACTCTTCCAAAACCCGAGATTTTAATTGCTTTCTAAAAAATATAAAAATACAAAAAATAATCATCCCTCACCTTTAGAACTAGTATTTAGGCTTTCTAATCCTAGCAACACTATTCCTAAGCTGAACGATCAATCCCCCGGTACTTGTCACTATACTATACTACAACGATCAGGTACACTGCCTGGTGGGGGTTGTAAGGTTCTCGAGATCCCTCGAGAGGTAAAGCCTGTTGCGATTCCCACGCATCAAGTTTTTGGCGCCGTTGCCGAGGATTGTCTATCTTTACACTTATTCCTAAACTTTCGCAAAAGAGTGCGGCGCCATCAAGTTTTTGGCGCCGCAGCCCGGGGAATAGTTATTGTCTAGGTTAGAATTTCTTTTTATTAGGTCTACTTGCTAGATTCCTTTCTAGTAAGATTTTATTTTTTATTTTTAGGTTTTCTTTAGTCTATCTTATTTCTTCGTGCCTTTGTTCGTAACTCTTTACCATCCGACATCATGGAAGGTGGTAACATCTTTGAACCTGTCATCCCACCACAACAAAACCCACCATTAGAACCCCTTAGGCCCCGAACCTTAGGAGAGTACTCCCGACCTAGCCACCAAGGCTACCGAAACACCATTGAGCTCACCGGAGCCAATGTGACCCCCTTGCGATCCGACGCCATCCGGTTGGTGCAAAGCGGATGTGCATTCCATGGACTTCGTTCCGAAGATCCAAACCAACATCTTAAGGACTTTCTCAAAATCGTAGATTCCATAGACCTAGGTGTTGAAACTAGAGAGACGACCCGTTTACGCCTATTCCAATTCTCTCTATGGGATCAAGCTAGTCAATGGCTTGAGCGTTTACCCGCGGGATCCATCACCACATGGGATGATCTCACCACTCGTTTCCTTGCTCAATTTTTCCCACCGGGGAGAACTACTAAGCTTAGAAATGACATCTTGATGTTCCAACAACGTCAAAATGAATCTCTTTATGAAGCATGGACTCGTTTCAAGGACTTACTCCAAAAAGTCCCTCATCATGGCATAGATCTTTGGCTCCAAGTCCAAATTTTTTATGACCATATCGATATCTCCACGAGGCGAGCCATTGACCAATCGGCCGGTGGTAAGCTACGTGATCTTAGTGCGGAACAATCATGGGAACTCATAGAAGATCTTGCTCTCTATGACAACGAAAGTTTGAATGATCCCCATGATTTGAACAAAACGGTCAAGGCAATATCTTTGCCTTCGAACAATTCTAGCACTCCCGACCGTAGGATCATGGAACTTGAGGACCAAGTCAAGTTTCTCATGAAATCTTACGATGCTCCTAAGCCTTCAAGCCAAGTGAACAAAATCACTTCTTCATGCGAATTATGTAGTGGTCCCCATGACACTCGTGATTGTGTGGAACTCCCCGGAACAGCTTTTGCGGACTACGCATCCACGCGTACCGACGAAGCGGGAGATAAGTGGTACACTTTCAAGCCCGAGCCAAACCCTTACGGTGATTCATACAACCCCTCTTGGAAAAATCACCCAAATCTTAGGTGGAAACAAAATCAACCCAATTCCTCCAATCCGCCTAATCGCTACCAACCAAACGGTCCACCATCCAACCGTACTTTCAACAACAATCCTTCTAACAACTATGGTAGTACCAACAATCTTGAAGGATTGATGTCAAAGTTCATGGCATCTCAAGAAGCCCGCATAGTTAGGTTTGAAACCGAATTCAACCAACAACAAACGGAGATGACCAACAAGATTGACAACTTGTTGAAAGCCCTCAACAACCAAGCGTTAATCACACCTAGGAAGGACACTAGGGACACCAATAGTGGAAGCCAAATTAAGGATCCCTCATCATCCAAACATGTCCACTTTGTCAATGTTGTCACCATTAAGCCGATAGATAAGGAGATAGAGAAGAGTGACCAGGATGAAGTTAGAGTAGAGGCCGAGATTAAGGATGAGAGTAGGAAGGTTAAGGTTAACAAGGAAGAGGAGTTAGAGGAGGTAGAGCCTATAGAAAAATACTTTGATAAGTTGCCTACCGAGGAAGAACGGGAGTACCATAAGGATTTATTCGATAGTCCCGAGAGACCATATATCTTCGGCACACCCCTTATCAAAATAGGAGACCCCTCTAACATTAACATCCCATGCAATATCGGGCACATGCATATATGGAAAGCTTACATCGACCTTAGATCCCCCGTGAACATCATGACTAGGACTTATTACAATTGGGTGATGAAGAAGCAACTCAATTTTAGGATGATGCCCGGTAAGAATCTGATAAGTAATTTTGCAGGAAGAGTGAAGGGATTACATGTGATTATAGGGAATCTTACCTATGAAATCGATTTGATGATAGTGGAAGACATTCGTCCGGTGATAGATGCTTGCCTAAGCCAAATAGTATTCGGAAAACCATTTGTTGAAGCCACTAGGATGAGTTATGATCCGACTTTAGGGATAGTTAGATTTAAGGAAGAGAAAGATGAGGTTGCCTATCAAATGCCCTACCAGATCGAACAATACCGCCTTCTCTCTAATTTCGAAAAGGAACATACGCAAGCGGCTTATTATAGGAATGAGGAGGATAGACGTAGGGGAGTAGAATATGTAAAGAATATGATGCTTGGTTTCTACAAAGAGTGCTAGTAACTAGGTCCGGAATACAAAACTGGTTTAGAAGACGACCTAGAGAGCGAAACCAATGATGAAATCACGTAGTAACCCATGACCTTGAGTCTAGCTACAAGACTCGTAAATAAAGAAAAGCGCTTCTTGGGAGGCAACCCATGTTTTGTGTGATTTTATTTGTTTGATTGTTATTTGCTTCCGTATGCATGCTTAATTTTCATTGTTGGTTGATCATGTTTCTCAATTAAAGTGTGGAAATACTTTACTTTGTTGTTTTGGCCTAGTCTTAACTCCACCTAGAAGTATTTTTGCAAAAGATAAGTGTAAGGGGAAACCCCAAATATGTTTTTAAGAAACAAACCGATCATGATTCTCCACGATATTAAATGAGCATGTATATTCGTATTTGTTAGAGTCAAATGCTTGTATTGAGTCATAATGAAGTTTTGCAGGATTTTCCAGGAAGTAGGACCAAGTTTTTCCAGAAATTTTCCGGAAACTTAACATAAGAATTTTTGCAGGTCCATTCTGACGGCGTCAGAGTTTTACTCTTGACGGCGTCAGGAGTTAAAATCTGGAAATTTTACCGGTTTTGTTTTTCTAACGGAGTCTTATGGTTTTTGTGAATTATTAAGTTTTATAATCTCCAGGAGATCTGCAAACTTCATTCCACAAGCATTATATCTTATCTTGTTTTCTAGGATTTAGAAACTTATATAGGATGCCGCCGATTTTACGCGAGGTTGTCTTGTCTATTTTGTCAGGTTTTACAGGTTATGTATGACAAGGAGATGATTTATATTCTGGAAGGGAAGCTTTGATTGTTCATTTTCTTGGAGGAAGATTTAACCTGGCCATCCTATTATCCATACCGAGCGAATCAGGGGAGTATTTGATTTCATTCTCTTTACTTTTTCACTTTTACATTCTTTACTTGAACATTGGGGACAATGTTCAACTTAAGTGTAAGGGGAGGGTAAAAAGATGATACCTTACATATGCACTTTCGCTTGAGTTTGTTTTGTTTGATGGTAGATGTGTAATAAAACTATGAGAAATACTTGTTAGTGCAATTTTTGCGCCAAATTTAAATTTTTTTAAAACATTTAGGAGTGAAACTTTAGCCATAGCAAGCGTCTCATGGATAGGAGATTGTATGACTAGCACATAACCGTATATTCAGAAAAATTTTCCACCCAAATATGTGAGGCTCGCCTTTAGATTTGATAGGAAAAGCATTTACTATTAGTGCTTATGAGTGTACCGGTAGTATTTAGATTCTAGAACTTGCGTTAGTGATGCATCCCAAGACCGCTAGTGAGACTACATTCGTGTAGTAGGATTTACTACATGATAAGAGGCATTAGGATTACCCTTGTGTTAAACCCGTATCATAATTACTTGACCATTTAAGTCATATTGCTTGGCTAGTTAAGTCAACTAATTTTTCCCACACCTTTAGCGTTGTACTCATTTTTAGTACACGAAACCCCTAGTACACCCCTCCGAGTCTATCTTTTCGTTTCTAACTTTAAGCATTTTACTTAAAGAAAGAATTTGTTACACCCCACTTAAATGTACAACCAAGTCGCCTTAGCCTTCCATGTATGCGCTCATTTTTAGTGCATTATTGTTATTTGTTAAACCCTAAGTTAACTTTCTAATTGATTACATGGTTGTTAAGTCGAGTCATATCCTTGTACATATTGTTTTGGGACGATTGGGACTCATGGGTAAATACTTATTTTATGGAGTAATGGGGAAGAACATCATTTATTACCCCCATATGTACGTTAATCTTAAAAGTGCTCCAAGTGTTTTGATTTTCTTAATTCGAGTCATTAGATTAGTTTATTGTAAAGTATGTAAAGATTCAAGTGTAAGGGGAATTCTCATCCCCTATGATGTATTATTTTGGATGGTAGGGTAAGAGTGTATGTAAAAAAAAAAAAAAAAAAAAAAAAAAAAAAAATCGAAAAAATAAAGAAAAAAAAATAAAAAAAAAGGAAGAGAGAAAAAAAAAAAAAAAAAACATACGGACTACCATCCCGTTTCATTCTATGTTTATTTTATATTTTTGTTATTTTTCATTTATTAGCTTAAGTCGAGTCTAGTCTTGGCTTAGCAACGCCACATTGTACATGTAATTAACTAAGATTGTTAACTCGCCACCAGTAAAACTTCCTTTATCCAACAAAACCGTGTATTTCATATCCCTACACCTAACGTTACAACCCTTTAAAAGACCTCTTTGATAGTTTATCCTAGGTGCTTACGCCATGTGGTGGAGGTTTGATCCTTTCCCAAGCATATGGTAATCTATTTTGCTATGACAGGTAGTGAGAGATGTTTTCCATTTCCATATTGTAATTTACACTTTATTACACCCGAGAGATGTGAGTATCTAAACACTATTTGTGAGGTGCTAGTATATGACCTCCGTGCTTGTCTATTGGTCTTTAGTGGAACGATTATTTGTTGTAATTACTTTTATATTAGTGTTAAATGACCCCTAACTTGTATTTTGACTAGAATAAAAGTGCATTTGCTTGAGGACAAGCAAATCTCAAGTGTAAGGGTATATGATGAGGCGAAAAATGATCCGTTTTTAGGGGGTCATTTAAGCCTGAATCCGAATTTATTTGATCAAATATTGCCCTAAATCGTTCCTTTTGTGATTTTAGGTACTTTGGGAGCGAAATCTGGAAAAGGAAGCAATTCGGACGTTTTTGGAGCATAAAAGTGAAGAAAACGCCAAAGTCTTAATTTTCCAAGCTGGTAACAGTGGGTGACGGCGTCAAGAGCAAAACCTTGACGGCGTCAAGAGCAAATTTCATGAATTCCCATGACGGTCCAGTAGAGTTTTGACGGCGTCACGTGAGAAGGGCGTCAAGAGTAAAAGAGTCATGACGGCCTGGAAGTGTCTAACCCTTGACGGCATCAGAAGTAGATCTAGGCAGTCCGAGGAGAGTTTTGGCGGCGAGGTGATGGCGTCACAAGATTACTCTTGACGCCGTCAGACCTGTTTTTCTATATATAGTTTTCTAATTTTTCAGATTTAAAAAGAGAAGTTTTGGGAGAAACCCTAAGGACGATTTTGGTGCAACTTTTACAGGTTTTTCAAGGGTTCCAAACCCTTGATACCTTGCATTGTAATTGAGATAAGTGTTCTTCTAATTCAATCAATATGTCTATGTGTTGGTTGTCTATATCTTGTTCTTGTCTCAATTCCATTATACTAGGCTAGATCTCTTTTGTGTTTGCTTAGATCTAATGAAACCTAGATATTGATTATGTGTTGATTACTTGGTTATTATTGTTTTGGGTTAATGATTTATATGTTAGGCTTAAGAAAACTGGCAGATCTCCAAATGGTAACATGCTTGAACGTCTTAAGAAACATGAACCGAGGCGTACTAGGTCTTTATTGGTTGTATTTAATGCATGAGCCACTGTTTACAATCCCTATAGTTGTGCTGGGCATGGTGTAGGAGGAGATAAGAGCTCATAGAATTGGGGAGTTACGTATACCACCCAATGAATGGTATTAAGGAATACGATCTGTCATCCATGCAATTATAACAAGTAGTTAACGTGTAAAAGATATCTAGGGAGTAGTGAAATCTAAGTAAACACATTTTCTCCAATTACTGCTCACAACCTTAGTATAATTAGTTTATTTTCATTTTTAGTATTTTATTTTGATTGCATCTTAGTTTTAGGTTAGTTGAATAGCAACTAATTCCGCCCACTCTTCCAAAACCCGAGATTTTAATTGCTTTCTAAAAAATATAAAAATACAAAAAATAATCATCCCTCACCTTTAGAACTAGTATTTAGGCTTTCTAATCCTAGCGACACTATTCCTAAGCTGAACGATCAATCCCCCGGTACTTGTCACTATACTATACTACAACGATCAGGTACACTGCCTGGTGGGGGTTGTAAGCTTCTCGAGATCCCTCGAGAGGTAAAGCCTGTTGCGATTCCCACGCATCAAAAATCCAATTAGAGCTTAAGAGCTTAACAAAAAATTGATTCTGGAAATCTAGTTAGAGCAAAAGAGACTTACCAAAAAATTAATTCTGGAAATTCAGTTAGAGCCCCAGAAAATAAACACAAGAATAATTCCAGAAATCGAGTTAGAGCCCAAGATTCTTAAGAAAAAAAAAAGAAATTCTGGAAATCCAGTTAAAGCCCAAGAGCCTTAAAAAAAGAATTCTTGGAATCCAGTTAGAGCCTAAGAGGCTTAACAAAAAATTAATTCTAGAAATCGAGTTAGAGCTCAGAATCCTTAAGAAAAAAAGTAATTTTGGAAATCCATATAGAGATAAGTGCCTTAACAAAAAAAATTTGGAAATCCAGTTTCGGCCCAAACGAAGCACTAATTCTGGAAATCCAGTTAGAGCCCAAGAGCCTTAACAAAAAATTAATTCTGAAAATCCAGTTAGAGCCTAAGAGCCTTAAAAAATTAATTCTTGAAATCCAATTCGGGCACAAGAGCCTTAACGAAGCATTAATTCTGGAAATCCAGTTACAGCCCAAAAGCCTTAACAAAAAATTAATTCTGAAAATCCAATTAGAGCTTAAGAGCCTTAACGAAAAATTAATTCTGAAAATTCAGTTTGGGCCAAAGAGCCTTAATGAAGCACTAATTCTGGAAATCCAGTTAGAGCCCAAGAGCCTTAAAAAAATTAATTCTGAAAATCCAGTTAGAGCCTAGGAGCCTTAAAAAAATTAATTCTGGAAATCCAGTTTGGGCACAAGAGTCTTAACGAAGCATTAATTCTGGAAATCCAGTTAGATCCTAAGAGCCTTAACAAAAAATTGATTCTGAAAATCCAGTTAGAGCTTAAGAGCCTTAACGAAGCATTAATTCTAGAAATCCACTTAGAGCCCAAGACCCTTAACAAAAAATTAATTCTGAAAATCCAGTTAGAGCTTAAGAGCCTTAACTAAAAATTAATTCTGGAAATCCAGTTTGGGCCCAAGAGCCTTAACGAAGCACTAATTCTGGAAATCCAGTTAGAGCCCAAGTGCCTTAACAAAAAATTAATTTTTGAAAATCCAGCTATAGCTTAAGAGCCTTAACAAAAAGTTGATTTTGGAAATCCAGTTTTAACCAAGATCCTTAACAAAACATTAATACTGAAAATCCAGTTAGAGCCCAGGAACCTTAGCAAAATATTAATTCCGGAAATCCAGTTAGAGCCTAAGAGCCATAAAAAAAATTAATTCTGGAAATCCAGTTTAGGCCCAAGAGCCTTAACGAAGCATTAATTATAGAAATCTAGTTAGAGCCCAAGAGCCTTAACAATAATTTTGAAAATCCAGTTATAGCTTAAGAGCCTTAAAAAAAGTTAATTATGGAAATCCAGTTTTAACCCAAGAGCCTTAACAAATCATTAATTCTGGAAATCTAGTTAGAGCCCAAGAGCCATAAATAATATTAATTATAGAAATCCAGTTTGGGCTCAAAAGCCTTAACAAAGTTCTAATTCCGGGAATCCAGTTAGAGCCTAGAGCCTTAACAAAAAATTAATTCTGAAAATACAGTTAGAGCCTAAGAGCCTTAAAAAGTTAATTCCTGGAAATCCAGTTTGGGCACAAGAGCCTTATCGAAGCATTAATTCTAAAAATCCATTTAGTGCCCAAACACAAAAATTAATTCTGAAAATCCTGTTAGAGTTTAAGAGCCTTAACCCAAAATTAATTCTGGAAATCCAGTTTTAATCTAAGAGCCTTAACAAAACATTAGTTCTGTAAATCCAGTTAGAGCCCAAGAGCCTTAGCAAAATATTAATTCTGGAAATCCAGTTAGAGCCTAAGAGCCTTAAAAAAATTAATTCTGGGAATACAGTTTGGGCCCAAGAACCTTAACGAAGCATTAATTCCAGAAATCTAGTTAGAGCCCAAGAGCCTTAACAAAAAATTAATTTTGAAAATTCAGTTATAGCTTAAGAGCCTTAGCAAAAAATTAATTATGGAAATCCAGTTTTAACCCAAGAGCCTTAACAAAACATTAATTCTGGAAATCCAGTTCGAGCACAAAAGCCTTAAATAAAATTAATTCTGAAAATCCAGTTTGGGCCCAAAAGCCTTAACGAAGCGTTAATTCTAAAAATCCATTTAGTGCCCAAAAGCCTTTACAAAAAATTAATTTTGAAAATCCAGTTAGAGCATAAGAGCCTTAACAAAAAAAATTAATTCTGGAAATTCAGTTTGAACCCAAGAGCCTTAACAAAAAAATTAATTATGGAAATCCTGTTAGAGCTTAAGAGCCTTATCAAAAAATTAATTATGAGAATCCAGTTTGGGCCTAAAAGCCTTAACGAAGCATTAATTCTAAAAATCTAGTTAGAGCCCAAGAGCCTTAACAAAAAATGAATTTTGAAAATCCAGGTATAACTTAAGAGCCTCAACAAAAAGTTAATTATGGAAATCCAGTTTTAACCCAAGAGCCTAAACAAAAATTAATTCTGGTAATCTATAGAGAGCCCAAGAGCCTTAAAAAAAGTAATTCTTGAAATCCAGTTTGGGCCCAAAAGCCTTAACGAAACATTAATTCTAAAAATCCAATTAGAGCCCAAGAGCCTTAAAAAAATTAAGTCTGAAAATCCAGTTATAGCCTAAGAGCCTTCACAAAAAATTAATTCTGGAAATCTAGTTTAAACCCAAAAGCCTTAACAAAACATTAATTCTAGAAATCCAGTTAGAAACCAAGAGCCTTAACAAAACATTATATATGAAAATCCAGTTACAGCTTAAGAGCAGTAACAAAAAATTAATTTTGCTAATCCAGTTTTAACCCAAGAGCCTTAACAAAATATTAATTCTGGAAATCTAGTTAGAGCCCAAGAGACTTAACAAAAAATAAATTCTGAAAATCCAGTTAGAGCCTAAGAGCATTAACAAAAAATTAATTTTGGAAATATAGTTTGAAACCAAGAGCCTTAACAAAACATTAATTCTGGAAATCCAGTTAGAGCCCAAGAGCCTTAACAAGAAATTAATTCTGGAAATCTAGTTAGAGCCTAAAGCCTTATCAAAAACTTAATTATCGAAATCCAGTTAGGGCCCAAGAACCTTAACGAAGCATTAATTCTGGAAATCCAGTAATAGCACAAGAGCCTTAACAAAAAATTAATTCTGAAAATCCAATTAGAGCTTAAGAGCTATAACAAAAAATTAATTCTGGCAATCCAGTTTTAACCCAAGAGCCTTAACAAAACATTGATTCTGGAAATCTAGTTAGAGCCAAAGAGACCTACCAAAAAATTAATTCTGGAAATTCAGTTAGAGCCCGAGAGAATTAAAAAAAGAGCAATTCCAGAAATCGAGTTAGAGCCCAAAATTATTAAGCAAAAAAAAGAAATTCTGGGAATCCAGTTAGAGACCAAGAGGCTTAAAAATAAGAATTCTTGAAATCCAGTTAGAGCCTAAGATCCTTAACAAAAAATTTATTCTAGAAATCGAGCTAGAGCCCAGAATCCTTAAGAAAAATAAGTAATTTTGGAAATCCAGATAGAGCTAAGAGCCTTAACAAAAAAAAAAATTGAAATCCAGTTTGGCCCCAAAAGCCTTAATGAAACACTAATTCTGGAAATCCTGTTAGAGCCCAAGAGCCTTAACAAAAAATTAATTCTGAAAATCCAGTTAGAGCCTAAGAGCCTTATAAAAAATAATTCTGGAAATCCAGTTACAGCCCAAAAGCCTTAACCATAAATTAATTCTGAAAATCCAATTAGAGCTTAATAGCCTTAACCAAAAATTAATTCTGAAAATCGAGTTTGGGCCCAAGTGCCTTAACGAAGCACTAATTCTGGAAATCCAGTTAGAGCACAAGAGCCTTAAAAAAATTAATTCAGAAAATCTAGTTAGAGCCTAAGAGCCTTAAAAAAATTAATTCTGGAAATCCAGTTTGGGCACAAGAGCCTTAACGAAGCATTAATTCTGGAAATCCAGTTAGATCCCAAGAGCCTTAACCAAAAAATTAATTCTAAAAATCCAGTTAGAGCTTAAGAGCCTTAACGAAGCATTAATTCTAGAAATTCACTTAGAGCCCAAGAGCCTTAACAAAAAATTAATTCTGAAAATCCAGTTAGAGCTTAAGAGCCTTAACCAAAAATTAATTCTGGAAATCCAGTTTGGGCCCAAGAGCCTTAACGAAGCACTAATTCTGGAAATCCAGTTAGAGCCCAAGAGCCTTAACAAAAAATTAATTCTGAAAATCAAGTTAGAGCCTAAGAGCCTTAAAAAATTAAGGGGCTTTTACATATATATCCTTACAAATTTCAAATATTATATATATATATATATATATATATATATATATATATATATATATATATATATATATATATATATATATATATATCCTTTTGATGCATTAAAAGCATTGTACTTTATGCATCAAAAACTTGTAAAAAGGATATATATGTAATTATTCATTTAGAGAAGGATATACATGTAATTTTTCCAAAAATTAATTCTGGAAATCCAGTTTCGGCCCAAGAGATTTAACGAAGCAATAATTCTTGAAATCTAGTTAGAGCCCAAGAGCCTTAACAAAAAATTAATTTTAAAAATCCAGTTATAGCTTACGAGCCTTAACAAAAAGTTAATTCTGGAAATCCAGTTTTAACCCAAGAACCTTAATAAAAGATTAATTCTGAAAATCCAGTTAGAGCCCAAGAGCCTTAGCAAAATATTAATTCTAGAAATCCAGTTAGAGCCTAAGAGCCTAAGAGCCATAAAAATTTAATTATGGAAATCAAGTTTGGGCCCAAGAGCCTTAACGAAGCATTAATTTTAGAAATCTAGTTAGAGCCCAAGAGCCTTAACAAAAAATTAATTTTGAGAATCCAGTTATAGATTAAGAGCCTTAACAAAAAGTTAATTCTGGAAATCGAGTTTTAACCCAAGAGCCTTAACAAAACATTAATTCTGGAAATCCAGTTAGAGCCCAAGAGCCTTAAATAAAATTAATTATGCAAATCCAGTTTGGGCCCAAAAGCCTTAATGAAGCACTAATTCTGGGAATCCTGTTAGATCCCAAGAGCCTTAACAAAAAATTAATTCTGAAAATCCAGTTAGAGCTTAAGAGCCTTAACAAAAAAATAATTCTGGAAATCCAGTTTGGGCCCAAGAGCCTTAACGAAGCACTAATTCTGGAAATCCTGTTAGAGCCCAAGAGCCTTGACAGAAAATTAATTCTGAAAATCCAGTTAGAGACTAAGAGCCTTGAAAAAATTAATTCTGGAAATCTAGTTTGGGCCCAAGAGCCTTAACGAAGCACTAATTCTTGAAATCCAGTTAGAGCCCAAGAGCCTTGACAAAAAATTAATTCTGAAAATCTAGTTAGAGACTAAGAGTCTTAAAAAAATTAATTCTGAAAATTCAGTTTGGGCCCAAGAGATTTAACGAAGCATTAATTCTAGAAATCTGGTTAGAGCTCAAGAGCCTTAACAAAAAATTAATTTTAAAAATTCAGTTATAGCTTAAGTGCCTTAACAAAAAGTTAATTCTGGAAATCCAGTTTTAAACCAAGAGCCTTAACAAAACATTAATTCTGAAAATACAGTTAGAGCCCAAGAGCCTTAGCAAAATATTAATTCTAGAAATCCAGTTAGAGCCTAAGAGCCATAAAAAAATTAATTCTAGAATTCAAATTTGGGCCCAAGAGCCTTAACGAAGCATTAATTCTAGAAATCTAGTTAGAGCATAAGAGCATTAACAAAAAATTAATTTTGAAAATCCAGTTATAGCTTTAGAGCCTTAACAAAAAGTTAATTCTGGAAATCCAATTTTAACCCAAGAGCCTTAACAAAACATTAATTCTGGAAATCCAGTTAGAGCCCAAGAGCCTTAAATAAAATTAATTATGGATATCCAGTTTGGGCCCAAAAGCCTTAATGAAGCACTAATTCTGGGAATCCAGTTAGAGCCCAAGAGCCTTAACAAAAAAATTAATTCTGAAAATCCAGTTAGAGCCTAAGAGCCTTAAAAAGTTAATTCTGAACCCTAAAAACGATTCCCTCTTTGGCGATTCCCTAGTCCCTTACTGTCTTATCGTTCTTTAAAATTCTGCTCTATCCTCTGTGTTCCTTTGCTTCAATCTGATCCTCGTATTGATTAACACTCTTGTTAATTAGTTCTTGGTTGGATCTACGCTTGGGCTTCACAAGATTAAATGGTTTTTATTATTTTCTGTGAGGGCTGGTGTAATTGTTTTCTTAACCGACTTTGGGTCTTAATTGGATTTATCTTTGGTCGGTTTGTCACTTTTATTAAGATCCTATCATGATTGTTTATACTTACTATTGGATCGATTCAAAATGGGTGCTGGTTAGGTGAGTTGGTCGATTGCCTATAAACCCTAATCTTGCGATTAGGGTTTTACCTTTTGATTGGTTTTGCATACATGCTGGTTTGCTATTGGTGATTGTTGTGGTGTTTTTTCGTGATGAATAAGGGTTTCTTGAAATCTAATAGTGCTACAAAGGGGGTTAATACAGGGGGCTGCCTAATGACGGGGTAACTAGTTTCGCCGATCAAACTAGTGGTTCGTCTGGTGTTGCTTGTTCTACCACGAATAATAGGGTTGATGAAAAGATCCGTGACATGGAACGTAAAATTGTCGAAGGTAAGCTTGTGTTCGTGGATGATGATGGGGTTCCATTATCTCTCAATGACGAGACTCCTGTCATTTGTACTGCTGTTAATGATCGTAACATATTGGGGTCTCAATCAACTCGTGATGCTAATATGGAGCAACTAACAAACCAAGTGAAGCTGGTTTCACTTGGTAATGTTGTTAACGTTATGGATGCTAATCTTCCCATAGGTGATGGTGTGGCTACTAATGAACTTGTAGTTGCTGCTAATGTTGAATAGTTATTGTTAAGTGCGCGTATGAATTTTGATGCTACTATGAATCATGTTCAACATGAGATTGCTACTAATACTGGTGGTTTGGATCAGACTTCTAATACGAGTGGTCCGGGAGTGAAGTCGGTCTATGCAACTACTGGTCCTAGTAATCCCATGGATGCTACTAGTGGTAATGGAGTGAAGTCGGCCTCTTATGCAGGTGCTACCTCATACGAACCTCAGAAACACGTGTCTAATTTTCGTAGGTTGGAATGTAGCACAAAGAAGGCTAATGTTGACCTTTCTGTCCCGATGAAAGTTGTGGAAGAGGTGAATCTCCGATTTGAGAATACTCTATATGGGTATTTCCTTGGTCAACGCCTTGCGTTTCCTGTTGTTGATTACTATGTACGTAATGCGTGGGCTAAGTTTGGCATACATAAGGTAATGATGAATGCAAAGGGGTTCTTTTTCTTTAAGTTCACTTCTAAGAAAGGTGTTGATGATGTTCTTGAAAATGGACCATGGTTGATTCGGAATGTGCCTATTATTCTTAAACCATGGACATTGAACACCAATTTACTTAAAGAGGATTTGACTAACATCCCGGTGTGGGTTAAATTCCATGATGTTCCCCTTGCTATGTTTTTTAATGATGGTCTTAGTCTCCTTGCTACATTGATTGGTACGCCCAAAAGATTAGATGCTTTTACCAGCCAAATGTGCAAGGATTCGTGGGGCCGAAGTAGTTTTGCTAGATGCATGATTGATGTGAAGTCGGATGAGGTGCTTCGGGATAGCATCACTGTTGAGATACCTCTACTTGATGGTTTGGGTTCGACTATTGAGAAGATTCGGGTTGAATATGAGTGGAAACCACCTCGTTGTGATAATTGTAAGATCTTTGGTCATATTCTTGTTGATTGTCCTAAATTTGTCCCACCTACTACTCAACCTACACCGAGTGTTAATGATGGCTTCCAAATGGTTAATAATAAGAAGAAGAGTAATAGGGGTGGTCAATCTGGTCCTAATAAAGGAGGTTTCGCAAAGCCTAATGTGGGAAAGAAGGTACAATATAGACCCAAAGCGCCTCCTTCTGAACCCAATGAAATGGATGTCAACAGGAAGAAGAATGCTGATGTGCCTAGTACTAGTGGAACGAATATTGTTACATCTAATCAGTTTGATGCACTTATGATGGCTGATATTGATGAGTATGGTATTCCTACAAAGGAAGTGACTTTGGATGTATCGTCTGGAAGAACTGAGGAAGCTAAACAGGATGAGTCTGTTAAGATTGCTACTACATCACAAGAATCTCTTGTGCGTGATCTGAATGAAAAGGAAAAGGTTGGGACTTTTAAGCCTAGTTCTTTTTCTTCTCCGTCTACTTCTTCTGCTAAGCGGATTAACCCATTTTCTAAAGTGGGAGATGTCGTTGTGTCTGAAAGTGATGATGAGGAGGTTCTTAACACATTTGATGAGTCCGCTTGGTGGAGGTCACGAGCGTGAATATGACTATGATGGATATGATTACGATGACTAAGCGCAGCATGTTTATGATCTTCCGGTGAATTTGGATGCTTTTAATGCCATGTACGGCACTAAGCTTCAAGGTCTTAGGAAGTAATTTATTTTATCAATGTCTTTTGTTATCATTTGTGTAGTGGTTTAATTTCCTTTTGGAAAATAGGTAGTATCTTGTTATGTAAGTTGTCGCCTATGTAACGGGCTGAGATAGGGGATTCACCCTTATCCTTTGTACTTAAATGTTTTTTGGAGTAATATATTTACCGGGTCTTTTGACCTTTTACCAAAAAAAAAGTTAATTCTGTAAATCCAGTTTGGGCACATGAGCCTTATCGAAGCATTAATTCTGGAAATCCAGTTAGAGCCCAAAAGACTTAACAAAAAGTTAATTCTGAAAATCCAGTTAGAGCTTAAGAGCCTTAACCAAAAATTAATTTAGGAAATATAGTTTTAATCCTAGAGCTTTAACAAAACATTAATTCTGGAAATCCAGTTAGAGCTCAAGAGCCTTAGCAAAATATTAATTCTGGAAATCCAGTTAGAGCCTTAGAGCCTTAAAAAATTAATTCTGGAAATCCAGTTTGAGCCCAAGAGCTTTAACGAAGCATTAACCCTAGAAATCTAGTTAGAGCCCAAGAGCCTTAACAAAAAATTAATTTTGAAAATCCAGTTATAGCTTTAGAGCCTTAACAAAAAGTTAATTCTAGAAATCCAGTTTTAACCCAAGAGCCTTAACAAAACATTAATTCTGGAAATCCAGCTAGAGCGCAAAAGCCTTAAATAAAATTAATTCTAAAAATACAGTTTGGGCCCAAAGCCTTAACGAAGCATTAATTCTAAAAATCCATTTAGAGCCCAAGAGCCCTAACAAAAAATTAATTCTAAAAATCCAGTTAGAGCCTAAGAGCCTTAACAAAAAATTAATTCTGGATATCCAGTTTGAACCCAAGAGCCTTAACAAAAAATTAATTCAAGAAATCCAGTTAGAGCTTAAGACCCTTATCAAAAAATTAATTATGGAAATCCAGTTTGGGCTCAAAAGCCTTAACGAAGCATTAATTCTAGAAATCTAGTTAGAGCCCAAGAGCCTTAACAAAAAAATTAATTTTGAAAATCCAGTTATAGCATAAGAGCCTTAACAAAAAGTTAATTCTGGAAATTCAGTTTTAACCTAAGAGCCTTAACAAAACATTAATTCTGGAAATCTAGTGAGAGCCCAAGAGTCTTAAAAAAAATTAATTCTGAAAATCCAGTTTGGGCCCAAAAGCCTTAACGAAGCATTAATTCTAAAAATCCAATTAGAGCACTAGAGCCTTAATTAATTCTGAAAATTTAGTTAAAGCCTAAGAGCCTTAACAAAAAATTAATTCTGGAAATCCAGTTTAAACCCAAAAGCCTTAACAAAAGATTAATTCTGAAAATCCAGTTAGAGCCTGAGAGCCTTAACAAAAAATTAATACTGAAAATCCAGTTAGAGCTTAAGAGCATTAAAAAAAATTAATTTTGGTAATCCAGTTTTAACCCAAGAGCCTTAACAAAATATTAATTCTGAAAATCTAGTTAGAGCCCAAGAGCCTTAACAAAAAATAAATTTTGAAAATCCAGTTAGAGCCTAAGAGCATTAACAAAAAATTAATTCTGGAAATCCAATTTGAAACCAAGAGCCTTAACAAAACATTAATTTTGGAAATCCAGTTAGAGCCCGAGAGCTTTAACAAAAAATTAATTCTGGAAAACTAGTTAAAGCCTAAGAGCCTTATCAAAAAATTAATTCCGAAAATCCACTTAGGGCCCAAGAGCCTTAACGAAGCATTAATTCTTGAAATCCAGTTAGAGCCCAAGAGCCTTAACAAAAAAATTAATTCAGAAAATCCAGTTAGAGCTTAAGAGCTTTAAAAAAAAATTAATTCTGGCAATCCAGTTTTAACCCAAGAGCCTTAACAAAACATTAATTCTGGAAATCTAGTTAGAGCCCAAGAGAATTACCAAAAAATTAATTCTGGAAATTTAGTTAGAGCCCTAGAGAATTAACAAAATAGTAATTCCAGAAATCGAGTTAGAGCCCAAAATTCTTAAGAAAAAAAAAAAGAAATTCTGGAAATCCGGTTAGAGCCCAAGAGCCTTAAAAAAAGAATTCTTGAAATCAAGTTTGAGCCTAAGATCCTTAACAAAAAATCAATTCTAGAAATCGAGTTAAAGCACAAAATCCTTAAGAAAGAAAGTAGTTTTGGAAATCCAGTTAGAGCTAAGACCCTTAACAAAAAATTAATTCTGTAAATTCAGTTTGGGCCCAAGAGCCTTAACGAAGCACTAATTCTGGAAATCCTGTTAGAGCACAAGAGCTTTAACAAAAAAATTAATTCTGAAAATCCAGTCGGTGCCTAAGAGCCTTAACATAAAATTAATTCTGAAAATTCAGTTTGAACCCAAAAGCCTTAACAAAACATTAATTATCGAAATCCAGTTAGAGCCCAAGAACCTTAACAAAAAATTAATTCTGGAAATCGAGTTATAGCCTAAGAGTCTTAACAAAAAAATTAATTCTGGAAATCCTGTTAGAGCCTAAGAGCCTTAACAAAAAATTAATTATAGAAATCGAGTTAGAGCCCAAAATCCTTAAGAAAAAAAAAAAAAGTAATTCTGGAAATCCAGTTAGAGCCTAAGAGCCTTAACAAAAAATTAATTCTGGAAATTCAGTTTGGGCCTAAGTGCTTTAACTAAAAATTAATTCTGGAAATCCAGTTAGAGCCTAAGAGCATAACAAAAAATTATAGGGGAGGGTTAATGTGAGATCATGCTTAAAATTGTAAAAGTAAGAACTAATTTAGACCATTGGATCTTTTTATTTGTATTAGATGAGATTAACATTAAATGTGTGACATTATTTTTATTAAATAGGGTTTCAAAGGTATTTTGGAGAATTGAAATAACATTTTTTGAATAAATTTTTTGCGCATTTCATTTTTCAGCAGGCATTTTTATTTAGTTGATACATGTTTACTTGCAAAAAAATTATATGATTCATCACCCAACAAGTACAACTTACTTAACCCTTCATTTTTTTTCATAATTTTTGGTGGTTCTAGAGTGGAGATGGTAAATGATAAATGGTGTTAAATCAACAAAATTGTACATATGTAGTCTACAGGCAAGAAGCAAGCTTTATCTTTTCAAGCCATGTCTATTTGTTGATTCATCTACAGGCTGGTTTTTTAGTTGCTTACAACTCATGTCTATTTGCTGTATAACAACTAACTGCCAATGGTTTAGGAGAGAGCATTTATTTTGACCTATCAATAGTCTGTGTAAACTTACTTTGTAAGGTAAATGTGAGATGTTTATTTATGTAACATAAAAAGTGTGATTAGGTTGGTTCATAATTTTGGTTTAGAATAAACACTACCCGGCCTTTAACAGTAAAAAAAATGGGGTATTGTGTGTAGTATACTATCTCACCTAAAAGTGAAATGCATAGTGCTCATTTATTTTTCATTTGACAAAATTAAATGCTAGTCACCTACACTTGCTTCTTATTTATACTTTCACCCTCGATACCTATTTTAAACACACATACAACCAACACCGTTTATCATTTACTATCTTCAGTTTACTCTTTGATGGTTTTCTGCAGCAACGAACACTGCTTTCTTGGCTGCAAACCCACCACTCGTTAATATGTTTGTTCGAAGTGTTGATCAAAACACTACATTATTTCGGCTTTTATTTTACGATACAAGAGCAACACGATCATTTTCTTGTTGAAATGGGTGTTCTTGGAAATGATAAAGGTATAATCTCACTAATTCTATCATTGTTAACATTTATATCTTGTTATTAACGTTTAGAAATTTGATTTTGTTTGCTTAGCATGTCTTTCTAGTTTGTTTGCTTAGAATGTTTTTTCTGAGATAAGGTAATGAAAATCACTCAAAACAATTTTGTATGTGTTCGTTTATGCTAAGCATCTCTTTCTTGTAAGTAAATAAATAAGTAAACTGTTTCATTAATTAGCATGTGGTAAATCTAAGAAGAAGCTCGTCAGTCTATTTGTTAGTGTATAAATTAAAGTCAAATTTATATAGCATTAGTCACTATAAATTAACGTACAATATGTTCAAGAGTGAATGAACATAATTAATTTAGATAAGTTAAGGGCCTAATATTTCTTGATTATAGGGAATATATCACCCATCCCAAATGATGCTACTGCTACTGATGATGTTTTGACCATAATAACGGAAATTCCGCACCACGGTGGTGACGAGGAGAGGTGCCCTTTATCGATCTTTGTATATTATGTCCATACATGAATCGAGAAAAAGAAAACTTTAATAGTTTTTGGTGTTTAAATCTTTTTTGCAGCTTTTCATCACAGCAGCCACAAAGGAGGAGAGGGCTGCTCAGCAGGAGGAGGTTTAGAAGACAAAGGTCTCCAACAAGGACCTTAAACAATGACACTCCTCGTAGTGAACAAGA